>CM076580.1:398753474-398835913 GCA_034641835.2 Pinus albicaulis | reverse complement strand
TATCTTATAACACACCATCTGGCTTGATTACTGATCTGTCTGCTAATTGTAGTAATGTTGGTGTATATTGAAGGTTTCGAAGCCTAAGTTGTTCCATGGTTTGTTTGCTTATGATTTTTATGAATGATCCTAAGTCAATCAATGTATTTGGAATCTCAATACCACTAATGTGTGTTCTTACAACTATACTTCTTATATCCAAATATTTTTGTATGGTTTTTTTTCCCATCATAATGTCTGCAATTTTTCCTACTAACTGAATCCTTTTTACTTATTTTGTCTTTCTTCCTGAATTTTGTATACTCAACTCTCTTATTGTTTTAATGAGGATAGGAATCTCCTTAATGGCTTGTAACAAATGGATTTTGATACAGACATTTTTCAATTCATCTAGAAAACCATAGTTAGGAAAAATAATTTGTTTTTCTACCCCTCTATCAATTTGTAATATTTCAGGGAAAGGAGGGTTAGAAACAGATACTGAAGGTTTCTCTATGATAGGAGTTAAATTTATTGGAATTTCTTGTTTTTTATTTTGAGAATTTTGATTCTGTTGAAGGGATGTCCCTTCTCCATAATTTTTATTTTGTTGTAGATAAATTTCTTCATCGATATCATATTTTTCCTGATTAACAACATAGGGATTTTTCCTTTATAATACCCTACCAGATTTAAGTTGAACATTTTTAAGATCTAGTGGAGTAATCATATAATTGGAAAATTTTGTCCTTCTATGTTATAAGAAGGTTGAGCATTTTTATTGTTTGGGTTTGGTAATGGCTAGGCATGTAATTTATTTGGCCTTTGTAGAAATGGTAATGAAAGTTGTGGGTTATGATTTTGGAATTGAGGTTGTTGACTATGTTGTGGAAAATGTTGGGGAGGATAGTTTGGATAGGATTGTGGATATTGGTGATATTGAGAATATTTTCCATAGGGATTTTGCATTCCTTGTGTCTAAGGTTGAGGTTGGGACCAAGGTTTCTGCCATGGCATTGATGAATTCCAATTTATTGGTGGGGGCCGAGTTTACATTTGATTGCTAAAACCTTGAGTTTGTGGCCCTTTCCATGGTCTTCTAGAGACAAAAAAATAGGTTCTACTGGATGTGGAGCTATTTCTTCTTGGAAAACAGACTTAAGACCTGGTATAGAGGGACATTTTTTTATTTCATCATTTTCTACACAAATAAAACAGGGTTCCATGACTTTTAAATCAAGAGGAAATTCTCTTAAGGCATGTTTCTTTCTGCATTTAGGACAAAAAATAGTTAAGGCATCAGTTTTAGCTTTCTGCTTGTTTTGTAATTTCAGGTGTCTATTTTTTCACCAAGGCTTCCTAAGATATATGTTTTAAATTCATCAAGAATATTTCATATTTCTGTGCTACTTACTATTCCAGTTGCATATTTATTCACTCTAGAGAGAATAGGATCTGTTGCATTTTTCCCAGTTCTTGATTTTCCTCTCGAAATATGAATGCATAGTTCAGCAATTTCAGGTAATGATAGTTGAGAGATATCTCCATTTCCCATCATATTAATAATATATATCCATTCATCTCTGATGGATTTCAACAAGATAGATTTTAAAGTATCTTGATCCAAGTTTTCCATTTTAGATCTTTTTATATTATAATTTAATCTCTCAATTAAGTCTTCCAAGTTTGCATCCTCTCTTTCCATCATTTTAAATACTTCATCCTTCTAATTAATAGGTGTGCAATAATCCATATATCTTTGTAAGAATGCACTTTTCATCTCTTCCCATGTCCTAATATATTGTGTTATCAATCCCATGAACCATTTTAAGGCTGCACCCTTGAGTGTTGCAGGAAATAGTTTCAATTTTTGAGAGTATTATAAGTAGTCATATGATCTACTTAAAACCTCAAATTCAAATAGAAAATTTTCAGGATCTTCATTCCTTAATCAATGGAAATTGGGAATGATGGAAGGTGAAATATTCTTCATTGTGGCATTTGTATCCTCATCAACTATAAGAAATCCAATAGAGTTATGGTCCTCCCTATTTTCTGTTATTCTATTCTCTTCAGCTCTTCCTATACCTTGTCCTCCACCTCTTCTTCCTCCTCCTAATATTAAGGCTTCTCCATTCAGAACTTCTCCTTCTCCTTCTCCTTCTCTGGCCATTGTAGATTCCTCAGAACTAATTTAGGGTTCTAACTGTAGAGTTATTTGTTCTTCTTCCGGTTCTTCTATCAATGGGATATTGAAGAAAGTTTCTTCTTCTTCTGCACTAGGGATTTCTAACTCCTGAGCTAGATTTTGTTCTCTTGTAGAGGTGAAAAAGGTTACTTCTTATGTTGGAGATCTAGGATCTTCTTCTTCTAAGACTTCCTTAGTAGATGAAGTTGGAGAGTCTCCTGGTTGGATTTATTACCTTAAGACTTTAGGAAGTCTATGTATTTTTGTAAAAAATGGAATACAAGTTTGAGATGGTGGTGTGGCACTTCGTGGTATTGGTGGAGTGAGTGGTGTTGCTGGAATCAAACTCCAACCTTTAGTTATAAATCTACCCCTGAAGTCTCTTTCTCTAAGCATATCATTTGTTTTTTAGATGTAATAAATAAGGCTTTTGAATTAGACTTCCCCGGCAATGATGCCAAAATGTTTAGTCAATTTAATGTCTTAAATTTCTATCATAAATTATGAATCGAGGTGAGTATTTTGATGAAGTGGGGCGCACTATACATGCTTAGATTCCCTTCTTTCTTACGTCATTGTGTAGTTTTATATATTGTTTTTGGGGATTTCTATTTTATGTTTAATGTTGAAAACTAAAATCTGATCTAAGAAATGAAACCTAAGCTTTTAAATGAAATCTTAATTGCTAAGAAATAACTAAATCTGAAGAAGTTTAATCATGAAAAAATTAATCTTAAAAAGGAAGAAAAGGAAATGTTATTTTTACTCTAAGAAAAGAAATTGATTTACAAATTTCTTTTAATAAAATGAATGAAATATAAAATCTAAAAGAAGGTAGAAAAGGAAATGCTAATTAACTAATATATTTTTCATAAAAACAATTCAATCTTTGAGTGATTAAATCTAAGCTATGTCAGGCTATTCTATGCCGGCAAAACATCTATGAAAAAAATCTAATTGAACTTATTCTGCATTTAAGCAAAGATTCATTCTAAATTATATTGAATTCTATTGATCTCTGAATTATGTTCTATCTATCAACATAACAAAAGTAAAACCATATTCTACCTTATCAATTAAGAACATTAATTCTATGAAAATAGAGCATCTAATCTAGTTTTGAATCTATCTAAGAATTATCAAAATAAAATCCTAATCTAATTATGTTCTACATTCCATGAACTCATCAAATCTATCACCACAAAATTGAACTGACTGTGCCAATTGAATTCGAAATTTAAATAAGGCAAGCAAAGAGTGATAGAGTATCTATTGCAGAAAACGAAATATATAATCTAAATCCTATGCTTGCTGTGTAATTTAATGCAAGAACGATTTCAATTGAAAGCTGACAGAGTCACAATAATGAAACAATTCAAGAGAGCATAAGATATAACAATCAATTGTGCATAAGTATAAACAACTAATTCAGAAAACATTCAAAAACTAAATGACATGAAATTAAACTATGGAATGACGAGAAATTAAACTACGAAATGATGAGAATTTATACTATGAAATGACGAGAAATTACATTACAAAATGACAAGAATTTAAACTATGAAATGACTATAAAAACCTCCTTTCCATTTAGGGTTCTTCTGCAACAGAATGAGTGTAAATCTACTTAAGCTATCTGTGCATTAATGTTCTAGAACTTGTCTTCTACAATAACAAAACAGAGTTTAAAAATATATCATAGTATTATCACAAAATCAAGGTTATTCTCGGTTTCGACAGATCGATATTTATACAAAGTTTTTAATTTAACTATCTGAGATAATTTCACCTATGGAAAGTAAAATAAGGCTAAGACTAGAAATCTAATCAGAAGCAAAGTCTTCATGGCTCTTTCTCGATTTGCTACGTAAGAGAAAATCGATAATCTTCGTCTGCTGATATTGTCCCTTATCTTGACTAATCTTTGACTGTGAGTGTAGGCATAATCCTTCTCAAAATTGAACAGGTAAGTAGGATACGATCCATAGATGCACTATTTCAAAGCTACCCATATGAATTTCTTATTCATTTTCTTCTCAAAACTTGTAAAACCATAACGATGGCTGCAGAAACAAAGGTTAGCTACAGAATTGCATGAATTTTGTAGCTAATTACAAAAATTCATCTAAATAATAAGAAACATTATAATTTAAAATAGAGATCATCTAAATGCCTTCTTAGATGTAAAATATGTAATTTATGACTTACAGAGTTTATAGATTTTGCGAAAAAGGAAGAAAATATGGTGGAAAAATATGTCAAAATAGGAACAATATTGAGGTTCAACAAGAAGTACCTATAAGCCTATGTTGCAATGTGAAAGAGGGATTGGATCTGAACCCAAAATGACAACGTACAAATGTGCATGAAATTTCAATCCGGAGACAAGTTTGTGAAATATGTGGACAAGGTTGTGACCGCCTATGAACATCTCATCAGTGACATCGACTCAATGGCAGAAGTTCATCGCATACCCTCGACGTTTACGCTATCTGAGAAAAATATTCAAGAAGAGGTACTATAGGAGATCTAATCATTCATGGAACCACTCAGATAGGCAGCCAACTCAAAGGACCTTGTAGTTACCAAATAACACATTGCACAATATTTCATAGAGCCAGACGTAATTTACATAAAGCTGGACTCACTGCCCAATCAGATTAGTTCGAAAAAGCACACGCTGGTCCCTAATGCGCTTTAATGCTTGCATAGACTCGAGGAAGACATGCCGCAACTCACCCCGATAGCTGCCGAATACCAAGCCGGGTATACATATCTGAAGGAGAAGCTTCATTTAGAAACTCCAACCTTATCCATCACCAAGTTACTCCCCTAAAATTAACAATATAACAAGGGTTGTAAGGCACAGGTCGCAAGTCGTGAATCCTGCCAAGTCACAAATCCTGCCAAGTCGCGAATCCTGCCCAACTCAAAGAGAAACTTATACCTACAACAAATCCAGAACCTTATTGGTTTTGGGAGTCCATTGATGAAGAGAAGGTCTCATGGAGAGATCTCATTGGAGGTGCACTTCAACACATCATGGAGTGCAAAGTTATTCAACAGTTTGAGGAGGTTTTCCCCTCATCACATTTGGATCTTTGTGGATTCAAGGGGGACATTGATGAGAGGTCTTCTCTGGAATATCTCCGAGGAGATTCATTTCAACATCCCATGAAATGTAAGAGGAGAAATTTGATTTGGGAGGATGGTAGTCTTCCTTGGGAGAGTGCTAAGAAAGAACATGATAGGAGGAACCTACATGTGGATGGATGGGTGTGGATGATGAGCAAGAAGCTAGAAATATACTTGCAAATATATGATACTGGGAAACAAGAGGCTTGGCTACGTTGGCTACTCTTGAAAGAGTTTGGCAATCATCCTCTTTCTAAGGGTATGTGGGTGAAGAAGGTGTGGGAGGATACTTGCATCATTGGGCAGCAAGGAATATGGACACATTGTATTTATATGGCATTCTTCATATCAATCACCATGTTTTCACCACATGATTTGTATGATGGAGGTATGGGGAGGCAACAAAAACTTTTGTTGCTTTGGTTGTTTTTGGGAGAGCAAGGGAAAATTTTCTCTCACACTTTGCATGATGTTGCAAGAGTAGGAGATTAAACTATCATGGTTCAAAGGGGCTACTCCTTGGCCTTAGATGATCAAGAGGTACTTCCACTTTGGGAGGAACTTCTTACGTGTAACAACATTATGGGAGATGTCTTTGACAATGATCATGTCAAAGAATGGAGCTATGGGTTTGCAGGAGCCTATTTACATAGGCCAACAGCGCTGTCACTTGGGAACTTGGGGTTATTGATGGAGTGTCCCCAGGATCACTTAACAATTGATGCACTTGGTGGACAAGGAGGAGATAAGAATGATGAAGTAATATATGGAAACATCTATTACAAATATGTGATCTTCTTAGCCTTGATTTCCAAGCATAAGAAGGGTGAACTTCATACAACACATGATTCATTCCTCTTCATGGGAGTGTGTCACACCACTATGGAGGAATTATTCACATACATATGCATCATATTACTCTCAACACATGGTAAGAATATTTTTTTTTCATCCATCGATTGTCTAACATAGTATTTGGATACTCTTACCATTCATATTCAGTGCATTGCTCCACAAGAGGGCAAGCTTTTCATTGAGCTCCATGGTCAACATTGGGCCAAATTGTATGATGGAGACAACCATCCTTTATATGGCCTTGGGAAAGTGTTTTATCCTTTCATGTATGTTCTACTAATGTACCCAACCATTCATTATTTATTGGTAGACATGATGACATACATAATTAACCATGTATCAAGAAACAACTTGCCATGTAATGTTTTGAAGCAACAGTTTGGAAAACTGCACTATAACTACATGGGAAACTATTGGTACTTTCCTACACCACATGAAACCTTCAGTATTCCCCTCATTTTGATGCTTATCATGACTTAATTTTCTGATATTGTTCTTATTTCTATTGAGAGCATGATTGGGAGAGAGACACATGGGGTGGACGTGTCCTTTTGGGAAGAGGATTCCCACACTTTCTGCATTCCATGTTTTAATGGGAGCATGGGAGGAGATATGGCCACCACAGAAAAAAAATTGGTTCCATTTGAGGTGGACCATGTGATTGATGGGATGCCATATGGTGATGATTTCCTATCCATCACATATGGGATGATTTGGGCCAACTTGATTCACAGCGTTGGAGAGGATATCTTTGGAGATCTAGTCTTCATTTTTCCACTTAAGGTCAATATTATTGCAGCCCAATATCAACAAACACTCTACACTTATCATAAGTGGAGAGGAGGATAGCATGGGGTATGATCCTATGTCTACCATGTTCATATTTTCAGCCCACCTACATTGCATGAGCTCAAGGTGGAGGACCATTTTCAGAAGTTGCCATGTTGGGAGGTGACTCATCTAGTATGGATGATTGCTTGGGGATGGAGTATCCACATGGGAAGGATTTTTCCCAATACATTTCAGACTCCATGCCTTGAGAGGACCTATAGACATCACCTTATTGCCTCCTTGAGTACTTTACTTATTCATGATGATAGCCATTTGGCTAGCTTGTATGCTTGGGAGGGGAAATATGGAGATTCATTGATGAGAGAACATATTTTTCCTTGGAGCAATTCATAATATGTGGATGCTACAATAGGAGGATGGGAGACTCTTTAGTTCTATCCTTTCATTTGCTTGAGGACAAGCAACATTTGGGAGGGGAGGACTGTAATATTTCAAAATTTGCATGCAGCAAATTGGAATGTTAAATTTTGTTGATTTCACTTAGGAGATACATAAATGGGTAAGGAGGCCCATACATAATAAAAATTTGAATAAATTCCTTCTTAATGTGAAAAGGGATCAACATAAAAGCTGGATTTCATACCCTCATGTGTGAACAGGGACTTTTGCATGTGGAAAAGGTCAAGATTGACCAAGTCAACAGCAATAGGTTAGGAGGTGGAGATCATCTTGTGAAACAACACCGAGATAGTGGGAGGAAGATTCCTTGGTGAAGGAAACCCTAATGAGTGGGGCCCAAGGCAATAAGGCTCGCACATGTTTAAAAGGAGGGAAAGGCAGCCATAGTAGGACATCTTGGTGATTGATATTTTGATGTATATGTTTAGACTATTCTGCATTCTCTTGCTGTTTAGCAGTGTTGCTGTGTTTCTTAGCACAAGGATCTCCTATTTAGGAATCCTTCTCCTTTATTTAGAGGCCTCTTGAAAGAGTTTGTACTGATTTTCCTCACATCTAGGCTTGAGGCCAAGAATCCTCCTTCAGCTATAATGTTATTTCTGCAGCAGTATAACATTATGTTGTAGGGTGTTGGAGTGAGGGTTCACAACACCACTTCGTGCACTCATTTTTCAAAGGAGGGAGCCTCCATTCGTTTGGGAGATTAGTAAGGAAGCCTCAGGAGTAGATTTTCATATCTTGGCACTTGGCCAAAATACTTCCATCATATACAGTGCATTCCCTTGCAGGAACTGCCTCATTTCTTTTAGTGTTGCAGTGAGAGGGTCAATCCCCTCAATCTTGAGTTGCTTTCTCAGGGAAAAGGCCAACCTTTCTCCTGGAAAGTTTGTAAGAAGGATCCTCCTTCATTTATTTTATGATTCAGCTGTATGTATATAGAGCTTCAATTAGAATTCATTTTTTAGATCTATATCTGCAGATCTAACATGTTGTACATTGTGCTTTCATGAAACCCTTGCCGGGTTATATTTCTGATGTATAAAAGGGGCTAGATCCTTATTTTTCTTCATGTTTTGAGTAAATAAACTCTAGATCTTTTATTTCCATTCCATTGCAATAGAAACCCTCTAAAAATAACGTTGTGCATGCTTCAGTAATTTCTGCATTACATAAGTCATGGGGTTTGGGCCTTTTTTAGCCATATCAGGACCGGGAGATCTGTTTAAACAAGAAAAAGAGATTTGTTTCTAAAATTTTCTGGGTGTGAGTCCCATATTAGATAATAAAAGGTATCCCAGCATTATTTCTCTCTCTTATAATGCAATTCTCCGAGAATAACATTTTTATGGTCTAAATGCTTCCTTTTCCCCACTTGAAATGATGTAAAGGAGTTCATTTTTGCTGTTGTTACATTAATTTGATGGCCATGTGTTTATCAAAGTATTTTATGAGATAATTTCTCACTGCTACTCCAGTATTGTGCTTATGCATTGCTGCATTCCCATTTTGGGATATTACAGTGGTATCCGAGCATAATCTTGGCTCAGCCTGTGAGTTTTGGCCAATGTGATATAAAAAGAGATGAGAATGATGGAAATAATGAGCTTGATCTCATCACTTTTCAGATCTAGGAAGAACCTCCCCAAGGAGGTTAAGCAGAAGAAATGGAAGGAAACTCCTAAAGGGTTTCAAGAAGAGGAAGGGCCATGCACTTCCTATTCTCAAAGAGGAGAAGGCATGAAGCATGAAGAACACTTTGAATCTGAAATTTTAATTGAAACCTTGCTAAATACAAAGCTAAACCTAGAGCCTTCAAGAAGACTCTAGCTTTACCACAGTTCATTCAGCTGGAGGAAGAAAGAAGACCCTACATCTATGGGATGATGAGAGGCAATAGATTCCTATTGTCCACTTTTGATGGATCACTCACATGTGAAGCAAAGGATTGGGGATGAAACTAGAGGCTTTCTTCCTACTACATCCAGTAGTAGAGAGAGAGGCTGTAGAAATTGTAGTGTTGCACCTTGAAGGTAAAGCAAATGCTTGTTGGTTCAGCCATTTGAGCCATGCAAGAGTGTCTACTCTTGCTAAGTTTTCTCAAAATATGATCAAGAAATTTGGAAAAGAAAAATCAGAGGAGGAGAAGCCCTCACCACCATTGGAAGAGGCATGTACCAACACTATTGTAACCATGAAGGATCAGTCTTCATCTTCAACGGTTTGGGAAGCCAACACATATGAGGAAGAAAATCTTGCAGCCCTACAAGATGCTTCCAAATTTCACCAAGGTATGCTTAAGTTTCCATCTATTGTCATTTTAGCAAATCTTATGGAGGGATATACATCATTGCATGCTGCTGATTTAGAGCAAAAAATTTGTACTACACTGTACAAAAGCAGTAATGAAGAAAAGAGGACCCATTCCTTATGGGAGCATTCAAATGGCAGCTTCATTCATGAAGCAATGGAGGAAGAAGAGATAGATGGTAGACATCTTGAAGTGAGAAACACTTTCTCCTTTCTAGATGACACTTTCTCAATGAGCACTCCCCAGCTCAAAGAGAAACTTCTACCTACAGCAGATCCATGACCTTATTGGTTTTGGAAGGCCATTGATGAAGAGAAGGTCTCATGGATAGATCTCATTAGAGGTGCACTTCAACACATGATGGAGCGCAAAGTTCTTCAACAATTTGAGGAGCTTTTCCCCTCACCACACTTGGATCTTTGTGGATTTAAGGGGGACATTGATGAGAGGTATTCTCTAGAAGATCTCCAAGGATATGCATTTCAACATCCCATGAAATGAAAGAGGATAAATTTGATTTGGGAGGATGGTAGTCTTCCTTGGGAGAGTGCTAAGGAAGATCATGATAGGATGCACCTACATGTGGATGGATGGGTGTGGATGATGAGCAAGAAGTTGGAAAGCTACTTGCAAATCTATGATACTAGACAGCAGGAGGCTTGGCTTCATTGGCTACTCTTGAAAGAGTTTGGTCATCATCCTCTTTCTAAGGGTATGTGGGTGAAGAAGGTGTGGCAGGATACTTGCATGTAATATTCCCTTTTTTGGTGTCACCTATGACAGGGTTAGGATGGACTTCCAGAGTTAGGAGAAGACCAGTCACAGGTACAGGTTGGTGTCAGCAGTGGGCCCAGGGGCTTTTTGGAGGAGTTTTGAAGAGTTTCTATGTGTTTGGGTGGAATTCGCTTGATATATTCCATCATCCAAGCAGTTTGGATTTCGTTACGGTGCATTCTGACAAATTTTGGAAATTTGAGTTATTTATGGGCTTAACTCAGCTAATTACACTCACGGTGGCATTCTGGGAGGAATACATGACATAACACCTTAGTGTAATAGCTTATTCAAACTGAGACGAGGATACCTCCATGATGGGATAGTTGGACATTAGTTTCAGTGACCAGGGGAGACATGGTAGCCGATTTACTCTTTTCTGCATTAAAAGGAATATTTTAATAAGAGGGAAAAGTGCACCATGAATAAAATAATAATAAAATAATGCTCTAGAAGGCTCCAAGAGATCTATAAAATAAAGGGAGGAGGCCATTCAGGGATATCTTTGGATCATATCATTTTATTGTTTATGAGAGGTTTGAGACATGGCTCTCTACTTCAGCCATAGCCCCAGGACGGAAACCCTCGGGTGATTTGCGAGTGTTGGACGGAAACCCAACTCTCTTTGAGGAGACTTCATTCAAAATTTTCGTAGAGCTTCAGAGATATTGGAGTGAGGATCATTTAGATCTTCAACAGGTGCTTCAGTGGATTCCATATTAGCTGTTGTCGGAGGGAGAGTGCAGCAGTTCAGTTTTGGAGGCCATCACAGTGTAGCAGTGCAACAAATTTTCTTGAGGCTAGTTGTATTTCAGTTATCTCAGCTATCGTTCATTTCAGCATGTAATCCCAGTATATTATAATAAAGATGAGTTATTTTCTGCATGATGAAGTTATGGATTTGCATGAAATTATATGTTTATTTTACATGGCAATCTTCTGTTAAAAATACATGTTGATTTACGGCATAATTCGGGGTTCAGATTAAGTTATGCAAATTTAGGAAAATATCCCATTTGGGGATATTACAGTGGTATCAAAGCTTCAACCTTGGATCAGCATGTGGGTTTCCAATTTTCAGTTGCAGCTATTTTGGCTATTTTGGTTAGAAGGGCCTACACAGTCATTCGAGGAGGCTCATTTGTGGGAGCTTGGGATTTTAGAGCTGGGATGTTGGGAGATTTATAGGAGAGCCATTTGAGGAGGTTGGTAGGAGTTTTGGAGAGCAATGATTGACAGTAGTAGCTGCAGTGCCAGAAAACGAAATTGGAAGAGGGCCAAACTACAAAGGGTCATATTTTGAAGGTTGGAATTAGAGGAAATCATTTCTGGGTTTTTTCTGGGTTTTGGGCAAGGATCACCTTTCCAAATTCTTAGAATTTTCTGAGAAGTTTTTAGTGGGTAAATCAGAGGTTGAAGTCAGGCAACAGTGTAGTCTTGGAGCAGCAGTTGCATAATTTCTAGAGTTGGAGTAGAGCTTGAGGAGAGATCATTTCCTTGCATCTGGGGTAACACTTTTCTCACCTGAGATATTTATATTTCTTTGCTAGGATGAATTCATATTATTAAGAAAAAATGATTTTTCCAGAGCCCAATTTGTGCAAAAATATTAGAAAAAGCTTTAATGACTTAGAAAGAATTTAGTACCAGCTACAGTTTGAAAAATAACTTGCACAAGGTGCCTGGAGCTGCAATGCTTCCTTGGATCAAAGAGGAAAACCAAACAACAAACCCTTTTCAAATGGGATACATGCCATCCTACAACTAGAGCAGATAAGGGATTTGCAAAAATAGTTTGAGGTAGGGAATTGGCTCTTTGCACTTGGATCTGATTTGAAGGACCTAAAGATGACCGCAAAAACTTTCCTTAATTTGGAGAAGCTAGAATCACATCTTCCTAAAGTGAGCCAATAATATTTGAGGGTCCTAAATTGGGCACTCAAAAAAAAAATGCTTGCTTTAATTCATCCAAGATTCTTGGAGCATCCTTGTGAAGGAGTCAGACTTATAGTAGCTTTTTGTCTAAGTGAAATTATCAGAATAACTTCACCTATGCTTCCTTATAATGACGACATTATGCAGAAAGTTTTCCAACTAATAGAAGAGAATCTTCAGGATCTACATAACATCTGGAGTCTTTCCATTGAGAAGAGGATGAAGATATTAGAAATCATGGCTGGAGTCATGGGTAACAATGATGACATTTGCAGGATGCTACAGACCAGGTTGTTGACCATTTGGAGGAGAGAACAATTGGTTTCACCTGTTGCTTATAAATTGGCTGAGAGTTTGGTTGAGAAAAACATTGGGTGTTTTAGGAGAGTGTTGACCAGGGAGGAGCTACTCCAATTTGGTGGATCAAGTAGCAAGAATGAGTTGAGGAGGAAGGGACTTTGCTTCATCTGCAAAGAAACTTGGGGGCTTGATCACTCATGCTTGAATGATGTCGTTGATGTGGTAGAGGCAGAACATAAGGGCATTCCTTTTGTATGCCAAGGTGAGGAATCTTCTTCAGATGAGTCCATGGGACCAGTTGAGGATGCTTCTGGGGAGAGAGAGCAGTCATACAGCGATGATGACAGTAGGCTAGAGTTATATTCCACTGTTTAGGGTGAGCAGTCAGGGGACTCTATGGGAGATACTCTGGGTGATGAGTCACTTGTGACGATTCAGCCAGAGTAGCATATGATGGAGCCTGAGTCAGCAGAGGAGGATACTATGCACATCATGCATGATAGTCCTTTGAGGGAGATCCAGATGGAGGCACACATTGAGTCTATGATGGATATGTGGCTAACCTTGGGGTCAGCCACTGAGGAGGAGCAGTAAGATGAATAAACACCGAGCACGGTGATAGCAGTTGCAGATCCATACCCTCTAGAGATGTTGGAGGTTGATGGGATAGTTCTGCAGGGGGCTAGGGGACAACAGGAGAATTACATTCCCAATGAGTGGGATGAGTTGTTGGAGATGGTGGAGCATCCATCTTTGGGTCGACACATTGATGAGGTGCAGATAGATGTACATGGAGTTAGCAAAGTTGCAGTAATTTTAGCAAGTAGCACTCTACAGGAGTACATCGATGGGGCTTGCAACATTTCTTGCCCACTTTGGCCCATTATAGAGAGAGGGGCTTTCTTCTACAGGAAAATTTCGTTGGTAGATAGGGCAGAGCAGTGTGAGTTGATTATAGGCTGGTGACAACACTCTAGGCATGTTCCTTATACAGTTGTTGCTACATTAGATTCTTTTTCCAGGATGGATTGACGTGAGATCATGAGTTGGTACACTCTTGATGGTACGATTTTCTTCGTAGGGATCACAACAGAGCAGGGGCCCTTAGACATAGCAGATTTTATGGATTCTAGGTGGAAGTGGGGCCAAGGTCATCATTTCTTCAGCACTCCATCCTGATTTCAGGAGAGCAGGATCAGCATGGGATTGAGTCAGGACTTGGATTGGAGAGAGGTGATGAGTTGGTATGCAGTTGGTGGGGCAGCTTATACAGTTAGAGGTACAACACAGAAGGAGCCAGGGAGCATTTATGATTTTTGGCGGGCTTCACTTCATGGGGCATCAGCTATAGCCGGAGGCAGTGTGTAGCCCGAGCCATGGGACTTGGACGATGATTGGCCATGGTGGAGTTGGGATACGGGAGGATTTTTTGTTGGCTGGTTCAGTGGGAGATCAGTTTGGGATCCCGAAATTAAGGGGTCTATTCCGAGTGGTTTGACACAGGTCCATAGTAGCACCCAGAGGTTTGTATGAGATCCAGGAATTAGGTCTCAGTTGCGGCGGGCCAATAGAGTGGCCCACATATTTCGATTGCTTGAGGGCAAGAAATATTGGGGCGGAAGGTCTGTAATATTCCCTTTTTTGGTGTCACCTATGACAGGGCTAGGATGGACTTCTAGAGTTAGGAGCAGACCAGTCACAGGTACAGGTTGGTGTCATCAGTGGGCCCAAGGGATTTTTGGAGGAGTTTTGAGGAATTTCTATGTGGTCGGGTGGAATTCGCTTGATATATTCCATCATCTGAGCAATTTGGCTTCCGTTCTGGTGCATTCCGATAAGTTTCGGGAATTTGAGTTATTTATGGGCTTAGCTCAACTAATTACGCTCGCGGTGGCATTATGGGAGGAATACATGACAGAACACCTTAATGTAATAGCTCATTAGAACCGGGACAAGGATCATGATGGGACAGTTGGACATGAGTTTTAGTGACCAGGGGAGACATGGTAGCTGATTTACTCTTTTCTTCATTAAAAAGGAATATTTTAATAAGAGGGAAAAGTGCACCATGAATAAAATAATAGAAGGCTCTAAGAGATCTATAAAAGAAAGGGAGGAGGCCATTCAGGGATATCTTTGGATCATATGATTTTCTTGTTTATGAGAGGTTTGAGATGTGGTTCTCTACTCTAGTCGTGGCCCCAGGATGGAAACCCTCAGGTGATTTGCGAGTGTTGCACAAAAACCCAAATCTCTTTGAGGAGACTTCATTCAGAATTTTCATAGAGCTTCAGAGATATTGGAGTGAGGAACATTCAGATCTTCAACAGGTGCTTCAGTGGATTCCGTAGTAGCTATTGCCAAAGGGAGAGTGCAACAATTCAATTTTGGAGGCCATCGTAGTGTAGCAGTGAAGTAGATTTTCTTGAGGCCAGTTGTATTTCAATTATCTCAACTATCGTTCATTTCAGCATGTAACCCCAGTATATTATAATAAAGCTGAGTTATTTTATTCATTATTGAGTGATGGATTTGCATGAAATTATATGTTTATTTTACATGGAAATCTTCTATTAAAAATACATGTTGATTTACGACATAATTCGTGGTTTAGATTAATTTATGCAAATTTAGGAAATATCCCATTTGGGGATATTACATTGCATCATTGGGCAGCAAGGACTATGGACACATTGTGTTGATATGACATTCTTCATATCAATCACCATGTTTTCACCACATGATTTGTATGATGGAGCTATGGGGAGGCAGCAAAAAATTTTGTTTCTTTGGTTGTTCTTAGGAGAGCAAGGGCAGATTTTCTCTCACACTTTGCATGATGTTGTAGGAATAGGAGATGGCACTATCATGGTGCAAAGGGGATACTCCTTGGCCTTATATGATCAAGAGGTACTTCCACTTTGGGAGGAACTTCTTATGTGTAGCAGCATTATGGGAGATGTCTTTGACAATGAGCATGTCAAAGAATGGAGATATGAGTTGGAAGGAGCCTATTTACATAGGCCAACAATGCTATCACTAGGGAGCTTGGGGTTATTGATGGATTTTCCCCAGGATCACTTCAAAATTGATGCACTTGGTGGAAAAGGAGGAGGTAATAATGATGAAGTAATGGATGGAAACATCTATTACAAAGATGTGATCTTCTTAGCCTTGATTTCCAAGCATAAGAAGGGTGATATTCATACAACACATGATTCATTCCTCTTTATGGAGTGTGTCATACCACTATGGAGAAATTATTCACATACATATGCATCATCTTACTCTCAACACATGGTAAGAATATTTTTTTCTCATCCATGGATTGTCTAACACAGTATTTGGATACTCTTACCATTCATATTCATTGCATTGCTCCACAAGAGGGCAAGATTTTCATTGAGCTCCATGGTCAACATTGGGCCAAATTGTATGATGGAGACAACCATACTTTATATGGCCTTGGGCAAGTGTTTTATCCTTTCATGTATGTTTAGCTAATGTACCCAACCATTCATTATTCATTGGTAGACATGATGACATAGATAACTAACCATGTATCAAGAAACAACTTGCCATGTAATTTTATGAAGCAGCAGTTTGGAAAACTATGTTGTAACTACATGGGAAACTGTTGGTACTTTCCTACACCACATGAAACCTTCATTATTCCCCTCATTTTGATGTTGATCATGATTTAATTTTCTGATATTGTTCTTATTTCTATTGAGAGCATAATTGGGAGAGAGACACATGGGGTGGATGTGTCCTTTTGGGAAGAGGATTCCCACACTTTCTGCATTGCATGTTCTAATGGGAGCATGGGAGGAGATATGGCCACCAAAGCTAAACACTTGTTTCCTTTTGAGGTGGGCCATGTGATTGATGGGATGCCATATGGTGATGATTTCCTATCCATCACATATGGGATTATTTGGGCCAGCTTGATTCACAACGTTAGAGAGGAGATCTTTGGAGATGTAGTCTTCATTTTTCCACTTAAGGGAAATATTATTGCAGCCCAAGATAAAAAAAAACTCTACACTTATCATAAGTGGAGAAGAGTACCATGTGGGGTAGGCTCCTATGTCTACCATGCTCAAATTTTCAGCCCACCTACATTGCATGAGCTCAAGGCGGAGGAGCATTTTCAGGAGTTGCCATCTTTGGAGGTGACTCGTTTTATATGGATGATTACTTGGGGATGGAGTATCCACATGGGAAGGATGCTTCCCAATACATTTCAGACTCCATGGCTTGAGAGGACCTCTAGACAGCACCTTATTGCCTCCTTGAGTACTTTACTTATTCATGATGATAGCCATTTGGCTAGCTTACATGCTTGGGAGGGACAATATGGAGATTCATTGATGAGACAACATCTTTTTCCTTGGAGGAATTCATAATATTTGGATGCTACAATAGAAGGAAGGGAGACTCTTCAGTTCTATCCTTGCAGTTGCTTGAGGACAAGAAACATTTGGGAGGGGAGGACTGTAATATTCCTAAATTTGCATGCAGTAAATTGGAATATTAAATTTTTTTGATTTCACTTAGGAGATGAATAAATGGGTAAGGAGGCCCATACATAATAAAAATATGAATAAAATCCCTCTTAATGTGAAAAGGGATCAACATAAAAGCTAGATTTCACACCTCATGTGTGAACAGGGACTTTTTCATGTCGACAAGGTCAAGATTGACCAAGTTAACAACACTGGGTTAGGAGGTGGAGATCATCTTGTGAGATAGCATAGAGATAGTGGGAGGAAGATTCCTTGGTGAAGGAAACCCCAATGAGTGGCACCCAAGGGAATAAGGCTCACACATTTTTAAAAGGAGGGCAAGGTAGCCATAGCAGGACATCTTGGTGAATGATAATTTGATGTGTCTCTTTAAACTATTCTGCATTCTCTTGTTGTTTAGCAGAGTTGTTGTGCTTCTTAGCACAAGAGTCTCCTATTTAGGAATCCTTCTCCTTTATTGAGAGGCCTCTTGTAGGAGTTTGTACTAATTTGCCTCACATCCAGGCTTGAGGCCAAGCATCCTCCTTTAGCTACAACATTATTTTTGCACCAGTATAATGTTGTGTTGCAGGGTGTTGCAGTGAGGGTTCACAGCACCACTTCCTACACTCATTTTTCAAAGGAGGGAGCATCCATTCCTTTGGGAGATTAGTAAGGAAGCCTCAGGAGAAAATTTTCATATCTTGGCACTTGGCCAAAGGAATTCCATCATCTACAGCGTAGTCCTTTGTAGGAACTTCATCATTTCTTGTAGTGTTGCAGTGAGAGGGTCAATCCCCTCAATCTTGAGTTGCTTTCTTAGGGAAAAGGCCAACCTTTCTCTCAGAAAGTTTGTAAGAAGGATCCTCCTTCATTTATTGTATGATTCAGCTATATGTATATAGATCTTTAGTTATACTATGTTTTTCAGATCTAGATCTATAGATCTAACATGTTGTACATTTTGCTTTCATGAAACACTTGTCGGGTTCTCTTTCTGATGTATAAAAGGGGCTAGATCCCTATTTTTCTTCATGTTTTGAGTAAATACACTCCAGATCTACTATTTCCATTCCATTGCAGTAGAAACCCTCTAAAATCACATTGTGCATGCTTTAGTAATTTCTGCATTACATAAGTCATGGGGTTTGGGCCTTTTTGAGCCATATCAGGACTCAGAGATCTATTTAAACAAGAACAACAGATTTGTTTCTAAATATTTTCTGGGTGTGAGTCCCATATTAAATAATCTAAGGGATCCCGACATTATTTCTCTCTTTTATAACGCAATTCTCTGGGAATAACATTTTTATGGTTTAAATGCTACATTTTCCCCACTTGGAATGATGTAAAGGAGTTCCTTTTTGTTGCTATTACATTAATTTTATGGCCATGTGTTTCTCAACACAATTTATGAGATAATTTCCAACTGATACTCCAGTATTGTGCTTATGCATTGTTGCATTCCAGTTTTTGGATATTACAATGTTTCTGTAATGAATACAAAGGAGTGTTTTGGATCTCACTATTGATTCTGGTGTAGGATTCTTGTGTGATGACACTATGAATATAGTCCTCTTGAATGAATTATATTTCCTTTAACTAATTGGTGTATATTTATGTTTATGCATTGTCCGTGTATTTGAGTTTCTTTTTGTATGTGGGTGGTGTATGATGGTCTAATGTAGGGATATGTTAATGACTTGGGTTGCTGATATATGTCTAAATATTTATTGAAATGTTCTTAGGTGATAAAAGAGACACTTAATCATAGTGAATTTTTTCTTGTATGTATAAGTGGATCCCAGTACAAGTATGATCTTAGTGAGGTTTTGCTAACAATGGTTTCCTTAAGTCTCGTGATTTAAATTTTTCTTTGCTATTTATAGAATTTTGTTTCACAGAGCATTTTTTGATCATTGAATTTGGTTATTTCAACATCAGTAAATTCCTATAGCTATGAGTCTCCTCTACGTCTGAGAAAAGGCATATCTTTTAGCATTATGATGCCAACCGAGCCCACATACCGAATGGGATCCCTACAACAAATAATGTAGAGTCTAGTTGGGATTCTGCATCGGGGAAATCCCCCCATTTTTGGCGAGTCATTTTTTCCCATAAATAGAATTAGCGCTAGAAGGAGGTCCTGATGGCAGGTTCCCAACAAGCTAGAAACATCCCTCCTCAAACCCCTCAAAAGCCATTTATAGGCCCGTCCCTAGGAGATATCGGTTTTGGTAACACCGGTCCTCCTCTCCTTGAAGGTACTCCTCCCAAGGAGGACCCCCCGTACTATGAAGTCACATCAGATCAGTTGAGAGCCTTGTGTCAGCTTGCCTATGATCTCGTCAGAGGTCTCCACAGCCTCCCTGCTACGAGTTCCCTATCCAATCCGTGAACCTCCAAGTCCGTCACACCCGCGAGGGTGTCCTAATTAATTCAGTACCTCAACTTATAGCCCTAATGCTCGAGGAATACGAGGATGTAGTAGATCTGCTCTTAGTTGAAGGCTCGGAGAGCCCCCAGGGAATCGACAAAGAAGGCCCCGATAACACCACTACAAGGGTCCCCATTATTCCTCAACAAGGTACCAATCCCTAAACTAATCCTCCTTTCCATGAGAACACGTAGACGAACGACCCACACAAGGGAGGCACTAGAAGGGGTAAAGGGAATAGAGGTTAGGGAAATATTCAAAATACAGACCAAACCCACCACCTCCACTGAAACTAGAACCAACAACATTTTCTTTTTAGCAGAAATTTTGGTGGTTTCAGAAATTTCAAGAACTGGATGAATATTGAAAATCTGAGGGTTCCTCAGAATGAAGACATGCACTCCCAACATGAGGGCGATGCCTCCAGGTCTGACATCGGAAGTGAGTCTGAACATGAAGCTGAGCACGTCATGATTCAACCCATAGATAGAGCAAGGCAAGTGCAACCCCTAGCCTAGTTGATGCAATCCCCTTTGGGCATCCAAGGTCCACTTCACAACATGCCCCGACACCTGGAGAATCACTTACCCAAGTTCGATCCCAAAAGGGGGACATTATCTGAATACCACATTAGAATATTCTACCTCTCTATGAAGATGATGAGAGTACAGTACAACGACGTAGCATGACAGTTTTTTCCCCACACCTTAGAGAACAATGTCACTACCTAGTATCGCTATTTTCCTATTGCCTCCATCCAGACTTGGGAAGGGTTTCGCCGAACATTTCTTGAGAATTTTTTAGAGGATAAAACCCCTTCCATGCTCCTCATGGAGTTGAGCACCTTAAAGTGCCAAAATAAAGAGAAGGTCAAATATTTCAATCAGCAGTTCGCAATCATCCTGAACATGTTTCCCTCGAACATGGCCCTTGATTATTCCATCACTATATACTATTACATAAGAGCCCTACCACGAGACATTGCTGTGTTTTTTAAATGTGAAGATAGGATTACCTTAGCCAAGAATTTCACCACGGATCTTACCATAGAGAAAGATATGCTTTCTATAGGAGCTCTGGACCAGGATAATCACGACGATCGAAAGTCTGCTAGCAAGAAGGCACAACCCTCAGCTAGTAACCCTGGGGACAAGGACAAAGACCCCTTCGAATTCTAAAGTATCGCTAAGTCCCTAAAGCTCCTAATGAATGAGGTATCAGATCTGAAAAGGAAAAGCAACGTTACTGCCTCAAGTAGCAAGCCCCAAAAGCCTTTCTTTAGAAAGAACAATAGTACACCGAATCGGCCTCCTCCTAATCCCAACATGAAATTCAACATGAAGGAGATCGACAAGGATAATTTATGTTCTCTCCACCAAGCCTCCCACTCAGAGAGAGCTTTCCCCCAATGGATCAATAGCATGACTGCAATGGTGAATCAATTGATAGAAGATTAAATCATTAGAGATCCCGAGGAAGAAGCTGACCAAGTTGAGGAAAAAGTTTTACCCTTTGATGATAATCTAGGGTCAACAACTTTGAACTTTGAAGTGATCAACAGGGAAGAACCCCAATCCGTGGCGGAAGTTAATATGGCCGATAACCTCCAATGCAAGCCTCCCTAGACCTAGAACCTCAGGAGCAAGGGTTTGATAGCCGATCATTTCTTCAAGAGAAAAGGAAATAATTTCTAAGAAAGATCTTGCCCCCTAACAAGGAAAACCAGGCCACACTCCTACTTCTGAGAAGACCGGCCTCACCACTACTCGAGGCACACAAAAAGCTGGGTTGTCCCCAAATTTACCTCACATGCCCACAGAGGGACCCTCACACCTGGAGCCTAGATACAACATTATCAAAGACATGAAGATAACATGAGCCAATATCTCACTTTATCAACTTTCCCAGATAGCCAACCAATGCGATTTGGTCCTTAAAGCTTTCACTAACCCATCCTTAGCAATTATGTCTTCCCTTGCGTCAAAAGCTAGCAGTTCAATGCCTTCCTAAGCCTTGGTAAACCTCAAATCCATTGTCAATTTTGTGAATGCTAATTCGTGAGGATCGATGCCCCCATTTCTCCTATCATTCAATATTTTTAATTTTAATGTCCACAAATACCTCGTTGACTCTAAGGCATCTACCAATGTTATGCCCCTATTCGTGTGAAAGAATTTGAATATCCATCCGTAGAAGATCGATGCCAGAATCATCCAACTAGATATATCTCAAGTTCTTGACGTGGGCGAGTTAAACAACGTGCTAATCCGTCTCTCCTCAGACTCCCAAGTTCACCAGTGCATCGACATAGTTCTCGTAGACATTCTGGAGGCCTACAATTTGCTACTAAGCTAAGATTGGTCGAGCAAGCTACAAGGCTACTTTGCCACAGACTGGTCTAATTTTTGGCTCCCGTACAAAGGGAGAAACAACCAAATCTGGGTCAATAGCGAGCCATACATGAAGCACATCATCATTGACCTTGAAGCAATCAATGAGCCCGTTAGTTTTTCCCAAGAATATTTATGAATGTGCTTCTTAGAGGATTCATTTGGGTGTTACTAGGCCATCCAATCCCCGGTCTCTCTGGATGCTCAGTTGGATTTACTCCCTTGTACTCCACCTCATCCCATCATGGTTGACGTTCCACTCGACACCTTCATTCTAGGTGCCCCATCTATAAACACATGCAACCTCGAACCATCCCAGAGTGAAATTTGGACCCTATGTTATGACAGCTCCAAGACCCATGACAAATCTGGTGCTGGCTGTATCCTGATAGACCCCCAAAAGAACAAAATTTTGATCTCTTGCAGGCTATAATTCCAATGCACCAACAATACTACCAAATAAAAAGCACTAATCCTAGGGCTCAAGAAATTAGTTGATCTCAAAGTTGGTTGCTTGAAGGTAATCGACGATTCTAAAATCATCACCAGGCAGGTACATAACACCATCCACTGTCTATCACTGCATTTGAAGGGATATCAGCAAGAGGTATGGTGTATGATTTCTACTTTGTAGGCTTTTAATATCAAGTCGATACTTAGGATGCATAATGTCGCGGCTAATACATTAGCCGATGCTATCACTAGGTTTACCCCATTAAGGGATGGTTTTTGTATTGAGATTGTATACAAACATGTGGTACTAGAAATGTGACTTATTTATGCATTTTCAATGATGATCAACATGTGATGGATTTCATTTTGAACATGGATGTGTTCAAGGATGTTGTTATTGAAGAAGAGGAACACGATCCATATTTGAAAAAGGAGATGGAGGAGTGCAAATGCAACCCCATACCTCAAGGGGTTGTCTCGCTCAAGAAACTATTTGATTTGGAGAACCGGTTCCGAGGGCCACCTAATACAAAAGTGAAAAGCTCCACCTTATCACACGAGCAATTGAACCTCAGAACGGACACTGACCCAAAGTTTTCCAATATCGATACCAAGTGCACCCCCAAGGAATGATGAGCATTTATTTATTTGTTCAAGAAGTATCCAGACATTTTTTCCTGGACATATGATGATATTTATACATACAATGTGTGGATTATCCATCGCGTGATACCAATGAAGGAAGGCATAAAACCGTTTCAATAGAAGGTAATAAAGGTGCACCAACCCTAGAGACACTGATTTAGAAAGAACTCAAGAAAATCCTCAATTCCTGCATCATTTTCAAAGTCACGCATTCAACATGGGTGTCAAACTTGGTCCCCGTGCATAAGAAGTCTAGTGAAATCTGATTGTGTGTATACTTCTAAAATCTGAACAAAGGCTTCCGATAAGGATAACTACCCTGTTCCCCCCATGGGATAGATTCTTCAAACTGTGTCAGGATCCGATATGTTCTCATTGCTGGATGGATTCTTAGGATACAACCATGTACTGGTTTCCAAGCTTGACCATTTGAAGACAACATTCAGAACCAAGTGGGAAACGTTCGCATTCAAGCATATGCCTTTCGGTTTAATCAATGCTGGGGTGACTTCATAGAGTGCCATGGACATTGCCTTCAGAGGATTGATGCGAAAAATCATGGTGCTCTACCTAGACGATGTCACCGTGTTCTCGAAACACAGATATGACCACCTATACCACCTGAAGCAGATCTTCGAGAGATGCTGAAAGTATGGAATATCGTTAAAGCCCAAGAAAATTATTTTCGTAGTCTCAGAAGGAAATTTGTTGGGCCACATTATAACTAGGTATGGAATTATATTTGACCTAGATCATGTAAAGGCCACTACGCAAATCCCCCCCCCCGAGAGTAGAAAGAAAGCTATGCAATCCTTCCTCGAGAAGATAAATTCCTTTGAAAATTCATATCTGACTTTGCACAAATTATGAATCCCCTAAAAAACATGATCAAGAAAAGCACAAGTTTCAAATGGAATCAGGCTGAAGAGAAGCATTCAACAATATTAAGGAAGCCATCGTAGAAGCACCACACTAGCTCTTTACAGCCTAGATTTTAGCAAAGGCTTTGTCTTGTACACTTTTGCCTCAGAATCATCACTAGTGCTCATGCTTACCCAAAAGGATGGCCATCACGATGAATGACCCATATCCTTTCTAAGCACAGGGTAACAAGTCGTCGAGCTGAACTATCTAGACATAGATAAGAAAGCATATTCAATATATAGGGAGGTTAACCATTTTAGGTCATATATCCTAAAAAGCCATGTTACATTCTTTGTCCCTCACCCAGCAGTCTGTTCACTATTTTTACAGCAAGAGATGGGTGAGAGATGAGGTAACTGGATGGCGTGCCTTTAGTAATATGAGTTAGAATTCAAACATACGCACATGGTTAAAGGCCAAGGGTTGTGATGGTTTTCTGCCGAAGCTTCCGACAAGCAAATAAACGATGGAGAATGTTGGGAACATGAGATAGAAATGTACCAAATAGACAACCCACCCTGACAAGGCTCCCCATCATGGTATTTATACCTTCTGCAATATCTCGGTCACAACACATTGGATCCAACTCTGACAGCTAAACAGAAGTAGGCCATAAGGTTGAGAGATGCTTCCTATCAAATGTTGCAAGTAAATTTTCTTCACAAACATCACAATGACGTCTTGTTGCATTTCTTGGAGTTCGACGATGCACAAAGTGTCCCAAAGGAGCTACACGATGGACCAGTTGGGGGGAATTATGCAGGTGATGTTACAACACATAAGGTCACGCGGGTTGGTTTCTATTGGCCTACCGTGTTTATATATGCTCATTCCCATGCTCGTAAGTTCCCTTGATGTCAAAAATTTTCTGATAGGGAAGCCTGACCCTCTGCTCTGCTATAGTCTATCACTATAGAAGAACCATTTCGGTAATGTGGTTTGGACGTGATCAGAGAGATACTACCACACTCCTTGAAGCAGCACCGATATATCCTTACAACCACATATTACTTCACGATGTGGGTTGAAGCGGTACCATTATGCCAAATCAATGATCAGAAGGTAATAAATTTCACTACTCAATGCATTGTGACTAGGTTCGGTGTCCCAACATCTCTCATTTTTTATAATGCTATGTATTTTTCATCATTTAGGTTGTATGATTTCGCTCTAGAAAATGGTATTGTTTTGAAGAATTATTCCAACTATTACCCGCAAGGGAATGGGCTAGCCGAGTCGACCAATAAGAAGCTAATCCGGATCATCAAGAAAAATTTGCTATCCCACAACGAAACTAGAACAATGCCCTTAGCAATGCCCTGGGGGTTGATGGGGTCACACCCAAGCCTTCTCTGGGGACCTCCCCTTTCTTCCTTGTCTACGGGAAAGAAGCCATCCTTCCCCATAACCTTTCCCTTCTTTCTCTTCAGTTATTCCAAGAATCACATGACACCCCATGTCCTACCTTGCAATCCAACATAGACACCCTGCTGAAACTAGAGGAGGAAAGACTAAAAGCTAGGGAGAAATTCACCATTCACCAAAGCAAAATCAAACGATGATTTGAAAAGAAGTTCGTTGGGAACAAAGAGTTCAAATATGATGATGTGGTCCTCAAATGGGACAAGGCCCATGAGGACAAAGTAAAGAGCACTAAGCTCCAAGCCTTGTGGATAGGACGATTTCAGATCGAAGAAAAGGTTCGCCAATATACATATAGACTACAAACCTTGGAAGGGAGGGTTGAAACTCTCCTGGTGAACTGCCTGCCTGCTGTCTCCTCACCTTCTGTCATAGTCGTAATTTTATTTAATTTTCTTGCATGTGTTAGGGTCCTAATAATAGGATTCATAATTTTTGAATTGAATTTGATTAGTCTTGTAATATGTACATACTTTTCTTTCTGCAAATTTTTTTCCCATATCAGAAAAATAAAATAAAAAATGTAAATAGGGTAAAAGTCCTAAAAATAAAAATCAAAGGAATTAAAAGAAAAATGTCAAAAAGAATAGAATATGGACCCCCAAAAAAAAAGAGATAAAAATAAAACATCAAAGTGATGCAAATCCAAATTCCACTACTATTTACTTTTTCTGCAAAATAAATATTGTGTACAGCTTGTTACAATGCCACAATCCATGAAGGTTAAACAGTTTAATCTTAACCTCTCATGCTTTAAATTTCATGTTGTTAGATAGAAAATAAAAATCTAGCCAAACATTTTAAACTTGGAAGACCAATAGTTAGGTACAGAATAATAAAGAGCTCAACAGCTTAATCTGAGCCCTTGGAAGAAATAAGGATAGAATTAGTTAGTTTTTCTATTTTAGAATAAAACTGAATGATGGTTTGCAAGTTCAAATGCACCCATGTAAAGGAAGAAAAAATGTTAGGGTAGCATATGGGTAGGAAGAAGCATTTTCACAAGGCATGCATGGCAGAAAATTAGTGATTTCATTTACTAACTTCCTTTCTATATACATTTTCCCCCTTGTAAAATATTCCTTTCCCCCCATTTTAACCCTTTTCCTTTTACAAATATCCCTTTTCCCCCATTTTAAACCTTTCCATTTTACTAATACCCCTCTACCCTTATTTTAACCATTTCCCCTTCCCTAAAACCCCTCTTCCTTAGCTTAAAACCCGGTTTTTGCATAGTTTTAATGGTTAAATTATGCCGGGCTCACTCCATTAAAACCTATCCCGCTATCAATTTTCACTTATTAGCATATTGTATTTGATTCCCCCTGATATTGATTTAATCCATCCCTAAAACATTCCTAATTCCCACCTATAGTTTATTTTATATACATACATTTCTAATATCCCCCATATTATATTCTACATATATTTCTCCACACCCCTTATATTATTTTTCCCTATAGTTTAAATTAACTCTCGTTATATATATATTTAACCCATTTCATTTAGATAAGCCTTTCCCTTCGTTACATTAAATTAATATTCTCACTTCATATATTTACTAAATCCCCCCACTATATTAAAATCCTGATTCCTATTTTTATTGTAACCCTGCACATATATATATCCCCTCCGCATACCAATTCCCGACCCCACCATCGTTGACAGTTTTCAACCCCGATCAACACCAGCTAATCAAACGGCTAATATTCATTATGGCATCCCCAATAGCCTGACCGTTAACACCACGAGACCTTGCGAAATAGGTTGTTTTGTTCCCCCTCCCCTTGCCACGCGTCATTCTCATATTCTATCGCATCGATCCAAGCCTTACTTCTTACCACCTTTCGCTCATGCGAAAACCACCCAGTGGTTTCTCCTACCCATTGCAATAAACCACCTTTTGAACCATGTGATAGAATATTGTGATTAATGTCTACACCCATGCAATAAACCTATCTGCTCCTTTGTTATGATTAACATATACAAACTACTTTGTGAAAAAGCCATTACTGTTCAAAAACTAACTCTGTATAGTATAATAATCACAGAGTTTCCACAATATGAGATTCCGCCATTCCCTTACCTCTGTTTGAATTACATAAACAAGAATATCATTGCCAACACTGAATTGAAAATCCATTTCAGTTGAGACTTGTTTCGTAGTCTTCCCCCATGCTCAGAAGCCATGATCCCTTCTCGACAAAACTATGTTTCATTAACTATTTATTTTTGCAGGTGATTATATAAGGCCTGGACAAACAGTTTGGATACTAGTCACCAAACCTGTTTACTCCAAACTCTCAGCATCTAAATTCAAAATATTTCATTCAACAGAAATTTGGGTACCAAGAGAAAATTAAATCAAATCAGAGACAGAGCAGAAAGAAATCATTTACGTAGAGATAGTAATGTCTAACATAGAGGAAAGGATTTTACTCAACAAAAGGTTACATATAGGTGAAAGAAGAAAAATGGAAGAAACAAACAGATGAGAAATAATTTTCAAAATCTGAAAGAGGTTTTTGTTTCTAACATATTTACATACAAAAACCTCTTTCACTTTTCTAACATCCATTATGGTTTTGGAAATTTTAAATAATATTTGAAAGAAATTTTTACGGAAAATTCCTGTTTATTCATCATTTTTCAGAGAATATTGTGGCCAATCATAATGTAATATCCCAAAATGGGGAAGCAACAATATATGGACATAAAACTGGAAATAACAGTGAATAAAATTACACCAAAATGTATGAAAACCATGGAGCCATTTTATTATGTAAAGAAGAAGCAAATAAGTACAATAGAAGCAGGCACAACTCAAATAATTAAGGCAAGCAAGCCTTCCATGAATACATATGCCAAAAGTGAAATGCTGCTACATAGCAGAATGCTCAAGAAAAAGTACAGCATAGTCTTAGATGGTACACTGCTACTGGAAATGTGCAATAATATATATCTACAAATTTATGGCTCATACAATTCTGGGAGTAAAGTTCCAATCTCCCAAACACATTTGCAAGACAACCCTAAAAGGATTTCCTAAAATATGCAAAAGTACACAAATGCTGGAATGCAGCCCTAGGATTGAATAGCAGCTAAAACTCAAGAACTGGATGAATATGGCTGTATATGATACATATTAAGAATGGATATCCTCCAATAGATCCTTTAGGTGAAAGGTTGATCCAATCATTGAAGATCTCACCCTCCGATCGAACACTGCAACCCCTCACTGCAAATGATCACTGAAATAACGTAGTCCAAGAGGGATACTACGCTGTAAGATATGGGAAATAGGTTGGCCTAGTGCCAAGATGTGAAATAAGCTCCAGAATATTCCTCACTGTTCTCCCAAATAGAAGAATGCTTCCTCCTTTGAAAAACTAGCTCTGGAAGTGGGTTTCTCAACCCTCCACTGCAACACCCTGCAACACAAAACAATCTTGTGCAGAAACTATGTTGTAGCTGAAGACTGAAGCTTGGCCTTAACCCTGAGAGTGGAAAATGAAGTGCAAGCTCCCCTAAGAGACCTCTCAAGAAAGGATATGGGATTCCCACTCGGGAACACCCGGTGCTAAACAACACATTAATCTCAACTAAACAGCTGAAGAATGCACAATAGTCATGTAGACCATAAAATCAATAATCAATAACCCCCTCAATATAGCTACCTTAACCTCCTTATAAAAAAGTGTGAGCCTTCTTACCTTGGGTCCCACTCATTAGGTTTTCCACCTTCAAGGAATCTTCCTCCCACTATCACTGCGTTGTCTCCATTAATGAGCTACTCCATCCATACTAGCATTGTTGACTTGGTCAAACTTGACCTTGCCCACATGTATTTTCCCCTGTTCACACATGAGGGTAATAGATCCAACTATTATTATGATCCCTTTTCAATTTTAGAGGGATTTTATGCCTGTTTAAAATATTTATGGGCCTCCTTACCCATTTATTCATCTAACTAAGTGTTGGAAACAAAATTAATATTCCCATTGGCTGCATGCTAATTTAGGAATATTACACATAAATGAATCTTGAAAAACTGGAGGAGGTTTATGTTCCTAAGATTCCAACCTACAAAAACCTATCTAAATTTATGCACAGGTATTACAGAATGAGAGATACGTGCACATCTTCACAACCTAGTTTTCGGACTGTGCAAAGTTGTGTTTTACACATCCTTTTGTAGAGCTTATTGTGAACAACTGGAGCGGAAAATTAGGAACCAGAGAGAGGTTTATCTCAAAAAATTATTTATCTACAATAATATCTTTCACTTTTTACATATATGTCTTTGATTGAGATATAGGAAGGTATTTCTAGACCCTATTTTTCAGAAATTTGGGAGGAAAAATCTGAAATACAGTTAGTGACTAGGATGCCACCTACTACTATCAAATTTGAATTTCTCTTCTTTGTCAGCAGCAATCAACAAGGATAGTGCCAAGTAGATTCATTAGTTTTGAATGTCCTATGTTTGAGTTCTATTTATGTAATACAGCTGGAGATATTTGTAAGAAATCTTGATATTTTTTCAAGATATTTCATTTTAAAATTCGTATAAATAGTTCATCATTTGAAGTAATATAGGTTGGATTTTGTAACCAGGAACCTCACCATTTAAGGTGATGTATTCCACTAAGTTCAAGTGAGTATTTGCATTAATAAAAGAGTAGTTGTTTCAGGATTCATGTGCCATATCTATTAGTGAAGTTTTCCTTATTGTATATGTGCTTTCCTTTGTTTCCATCTTATTGTTTTCTTAATTCTGAATTGTCTAACAGGAGTGTTATTGTAGAATATGTTGAGATAATACACTCTGCCTTTAAATGTTAGTAATATATAAGTTTTCTTATGATATCCAGATTAGGGAATTATTCATTGCTCCCTAATTTCGATTGACCTCTTCATTATCCAGTTTAGAGGATCCTTCATTGCCCTCTTTTCCCGATTCTTTTCTCTCATTTTGATATCTAGATATGAGAACCCTTAACTACTCTCTCATCTCGATTGAAACCATTTTCACCATCCAAATATAAAGGATCCAATAGAAATTTATATCTTTCCCTGTTCCACTTAAGCTTGATACTTCTTCAAATTGATCACCCAAGCCTCTTTGACTCCATTGCCCAATGGCCTTCCTCTTCATTTACAACCAAACCAATTCAAAAACCAACTATGTACTTATTAAATAGCCTAATATATGTTTCAAATAAAGCTAAATCATATGGAGAGAGCCCTCTCTGGGTTTAGGAGGGCTAGATTCTAAACCCCAAAGTAGGTTTGTGGTTACCTCAGTGATTTCTTTCTTTAGACTTGAGAAATTATAGAGGGATAACAACATGTTTGGTGTTTTATTTATGATCTCGCCTTTTAGTTGTTTTCCGGTTGTGTTCAATAAATAGCTTGCCTCGAGCAAGGTTTCCAGAACTTCTCTCTCTAATGCCTTGGTTCTGAAGGTCAGTGCAATTGTTACCCAATTGGAAAGCTACACCTGAATCTCTGCCTGCAACGACTCAACCCACAAGCCCCTTCGGCCTAACCAAGATATTGGAAAACCACCTCATGGAGGGAAGTCAGCTTAATCAAGAGATCTTAGTGTGAACAACTGATCTCCCATGTTAGCTCATAATTTTTGTTGAAAATTGACTAATGATACGAGAAACTTAACGAAGGGGAAAGAGATAATATCGACCGACAAAAGGGTGTTTGAAAAACCTAAAAATTCTCTCAATAAATAACAGAAAAAACCTCTCTTACAAGTAAAATTAGTCAGGATCACTCATCCAAAAAGGAAATATTTTCCACTAAAAATAAGTTCCCTAAGCACGTACAAATAAGTGTTATAAGAACATATAAAAATAAGGGTAAATGATTGAGAAAGGCTTCCTGCGTAGAGAGGTGATGTGACGACTCTGCCGGGGCACTGTCCAGGCTTGCTGGAAGTGAAGAAATGTTCGTGATTTTCTAGGTAGTGACTCCACCGGGGCCCTCTTAGGTAAGCTAGTAGAGAAGCAACAAAAGACAAAAATAAATTACACCGAACCCCACAAAGCTCGTGATATTACTCCAACCCCTTTGTCTAGTCGCTGAGATACAAAACATAGTGGGCAAAAATCTGAGTCGATGCGGCCAGGGAATGCCAATACATGAAGATCCAAAGAGGAGGCTAGTGGGACCCATAAAGATGGAAGGAAGAGCTTTCTAAGCCCCCAAACCCCCCAAAGATAAGGTGCAAGTAGATATTCAGGGTTCTACCAGTGAATCGCCAATTTTTGTGGCCACTACAACCACCCTCCAAAATTTGGCACCAGTCTTAAATTTAGAGCCCCTATTTCTTTTGATGACATGCATGATAATAGGTTAATCACCAAGCATAAACATTGGGCCTAAAAGGGCCACCCCAAGGAGGTAATATTAAGGGAATTTTGAGGTCTAAAATGGGCCTCCTAAGGAATTTATAAAATAATAGTGGAAATAACAAAATAATATTTGATTACATCATCATATTTTAGAGGGAAAAAGGAAAAAACTACTTTTTCAATTCGTATTTTGAACTTATCTCCCTAATGTTTTACCCAAATTTCGAGTGGGAATACTCGTTGGATGAAAAATTTAATTACTCATCCAAGAAGTATCCATGTTTCATACTTTTCATGGAATCTGCTACACGAAAAATGAGAAGTACATGAGAAACGTGATTGCAATTACATTTTTTCATGTATTTCTCATTTTTCATGTATCAAGGTCCGTCAAAAGTTTTCAACATGGGTACTCCTTGGATGAGGAATTAAATTTTTCATTCAACGAGTACTATCACTTGAAATTTGAGTAAAAAACATTAGGGAGATAAGTTGAAAATAAGAGTTGAAAAAATAGTTTTATTATTTTATTATTTTTTAATATTTTTACTTTTTTACTCCAAAAAAGGTGAATTATCCCCCATGGTTTACATCATCATCTTGAATCCTATTGGTTCTTATAAAATTTATTTTGGTTTTACATTTTTCTTAGGAGGCCCATTTTAGACCTCAAAAATCTCTTAATGATTCAGATCAAGAGATGGTTTTGGAATGATTTAACTTGTTTCCCTACATGTTTTAAATTTTCTTCTAAGAGTGGTCACAAGGTCACAACCTTCATAAATCCTGATCATGTGTGACTTAGCGACCCAATGACCTATATATGTCATAGGGTCGCAAGGTCACATTCCCTTTAAAATTCAACCCTTTGCGACTTAGTGACCCAGCGACTTATAATAGGTCACAAGGTCGCCAGGTCGCAGAGTCGCAAAAATTTTCACAACCACACATTTTTGACCATGAAACTTAGCGACTCCATGACCCCCCAGGTCGCCAAGTCGCCAGGTCGCAAGGTTGCAGAGGTACACAAAATATTAGAATTTGCGACTTGCGACCTCATGACCTTGCAACTGCAATTAAGGTTTTCATTGTGACCTTTTTATATATCAAGGGTCGCATAGGTTGCATTTGAACTGTGAGACGGAGCTTACGAAGTTGTCTGATAGCATAATCAGAGAGCATTTTGATCCAGGTAAGTCATCGAAGCCTCTTGTAATTTTGTTTTATTTGTCTGCCTGAGTACCTACCCTACCTAAACCTCTCCTTAACAGGTTATTAACCCCTTAGGCTCCTATAAAAAATATCTTACCATAATCCACCCTTTCCTCTAAGCTCCCTCTTTTTCCCCAAGTCATCCTATCATGCCCATATTAACCTAGATTCCTCTAGCTCCTCTCTGCTACCTTGTGAGTTTCCTCCCAAACCTGGAGTGGCCTCCTCTACCTTGATTTTCCCCTCTTCCCCTTGCTTTTGTATGTTACATGAAGGTCATGTCAGCCCGATTTGTTCAGACAAGCCCTAATGCAACCTCACAACTTCGCGACTTTGCGACCTCACGACCTAGTCATTAGAACTCCAAGTCGTTGAAGCCAACGCCCTCACTCAAAAAAAACCATGCAAACTTGCGAATAGGTCGCCAGGTCGCATACCGATCACCCTAAGGCCTATGTGACCATTACAGGTCACAGCTACCTGAAACTTCTTGGTGCAACCTACCCTGTTGGTCACTTGGCGCCTCGGACCGGCTGAGGCATTAGTTGGTTTAGACAAGTGATTTTCTCTATCATATTATTGCCTCCATGCCATCTATATTATCGTGGGATTTTTTCTTCAACATGCCAGGTAACGTTGACACTGATCTTGATTGCATCTTGATCTCCTCAGACTCAAGCAATATGGGGCCCCCATCAATCCCCAGGTAGCAAAAGATACCATAAATTGATCCCCTAGAAAATGATGTACTGTTGGAAATATGATGCAGAGTGTTGTCCTTGATGGCAACCCACTAAATGAAGATGAAGACATGTGACTGTTGACATGTGTTGTTCTTGATGGAAAACCACCTGATGAAGTTATTCTTGACTTGATGGACTTGGTAAATGATGTAAATCTGATGTTTGTTGACAATATGATGCTAAGTGTTGTCCTTGAAAGGCAACCCACTTGATGAAGATGATGACAACTTACTTGATGAAGTTGTGCTTGAGAGAATATGTTCCTGATGAAGAAAATATGATGTTTCTACAGTGTGCATGAAGAAAGGATTTCAGAATGTACTCAAAGTATGATGAAAAAGAGTATGTCTCTTGGTATACGCGGAGTGGCCTAGGGGAAATCGCGTATACACGCGGAAAGGAACGTGCCAAGTCGCGTATGGGCTAAAGCGCTCAAAAAGTGCAAAACCAAGGGTAACCACCATGGTATTGACCCATTGTATTGGGTAATGATCCGCCTAATTGACCCCATCCAGGTAGTTTTGGGCTCATGGTATTGTTTTGGCCCATGGTATTGAAAAAGGGGCTCATGGTATTGAAAAAGGAAAACCTATATAAGGAGAAGAAATTCATTGTGCAAATCATGGATGTGGGTGCAAGATGTCTGAGCTTGAATGAATACTTCTCTCTGAAGTATATCTGAATGGAAAGGGTTACACTTGAATGATAAATCTGAATGTATGATGCACCAATGATGAAGAAGGGGATCTAGATCTGAATTGCTCTTGTATTTGCTAGATATGATTATGGAAGGCTTAGATCTGTGATGAGGCGAGCATCTAGGCAAACATCTGTCTGAAGCAAAAGGGTAGATCTGAACTGAATATCTGATCTGATGAAGTATGCTGCTCTGTAATGATTGAAGATCTATACGCTACTTCGCCGCGGAGGAAGCGCGTATATACGCAGCTTCAGCGAAGAGAAAGCGCATATGCGCAATAAAATATACACTGAGGTATACGCTGGTTTGTGTGGACGGAAGCGCGTATATACGCGAGATCAGTGAAGTAAAAGCGCGTATGCAAACTAGGGTTTGCTGAAGCAAGGGGTATGAAATATCTGATCTGTTCTGCTGTGTTTCTGCTATCTGATCTGTGTTGATATGTATCTGTTGATGATGTATGTTCGTGCTTAAAAATATGGAAAGGGTTCCGTCTGGAAATATGATGAATTGCGGTCTGCAAGTTGTGTTCTATTGAAGTGGTTGGATCCAGTGTGAAAATTGATGAAACGTGGTCCAAGGTGGTGCTGAGGTTTGTAGCCTTCAGTCAGGGGGTTGTAGCTCCCTTCCAGGAGAGGCTGGTAAACGAGATCGGGGGTTCGTAGCTCCCTTCCAGGAGAGGCTGGTAAACGAGTCAGGGGGTTGGAGCTCCCTTCCAGGAGAGGCTGGTAAACGAGCGCAGGTGGGTGCCTGCGTGCTGGTCAAGTCTGCGCCAGCACATATGTTGTAAGATGTTTTCTCTATAATAAAATATTGAAGTCTGAGCAACTGCAGCGGTGGTTTTCTCCCGATTTGGGTTTCCACCAAAAAATCCTGGTGTTCATGTGTGATGCTTTGTGTGATGGCTTATTCTGTTCTTACTGCACATGTTTACTGTTTATTAAACATCTGATGAATGAATTATGGAATAATAGGAGTGAAGATTTAATGACATATCTAGATCTCTGTGTATACGCTAGTTTCATAAAGGGGATCCGCGTATATACGCTAGTTTACTGAAGGAAAGTAGCGTATGGGTTTTAAGGAATGAAAAATTAAAAAGATTTGATTATGCAGTAAATACTGATTCACCCCCCCCTCTCAGTATTTTTCCCAACAATTGGTATCAGAGGGTGGTCCTTCTGCAGAAGCTTGATCGCTTGAAGGAGATCCGTCGCAATGGGAAGTCAAGAAGAAGTAATGTCTATAAAGCCACCTCTATTCAATGGAAGCAATCTGATATTCTGGAAGGTACGTACAAAAGCATATCTGCAAAGTCTTGGTGCAGATGTATGGGAAATCGTGGAAGAAGGTTATCAATACCCGACAAGTATTCCTACTGATGCAACTGAAAGAAAGAAGTATGAAATCAATGCCAAAGCAGTGAATGTCTTATTGGGAAGCATGTCTGAATCAGAATTTGCTAAAGTGATGCAGCTACATTCAGCAAAAGAAATATGGGACAAAATAATTCTAAGCTATGAAGGAGACACAAAGGTAAAAAGTGAAAAACTCCAAACTCTTAGAATTGAATATGAAAATTTGAAGATGCATAGTGATGAGAGTGTCGCCAATTTCTTTCTTCGTCTGGACGATATTGTAAATCGAATGAGAAATTTGGGTGAAACCATAACTGATACTACTCTGGTGGAAAAAGTCTTAAGATCCTTGACTTCAAAATTTGACTCTAAAGTTTCAGCTATTGAAGAAAGGCAAGATCTGCAATCGCTTACTATTGTTCAATTACATGGTACTCTGACTGCTTTTGAAATGAGACAAGGAGGTCCTTCTCAAATAAGAGAAGCTGCTTTTAAGGCATCTACAAAAGGAAAGGAAAAGGAGGTTGTCAAAGAATCCAGCTATGTATCCGATAAAGAAGAAGCAAATTTCGTGAGAAAGCTCCAACTAGGTACTGGAAGATTCAAAGGTAAGCTTCCCTTCAAATGTTTTGAGTGTGGTAAAGTTGGTCATTATGCTGCAAAATGTCCTTATAAAAGAAAAGAAGTAGTAAGAAGGAATATGAACCGATCTAGCTCTAAGAAAAGTTACTATGCTAATGAAGATAGTGATGAGTCATCTAATAGTGAGGAAGAATGTGAAGAAGATCTTAGACTTCTCATGGCATTTGAACAAAAAGAAGAAAAGGATACTTTTATGGATGCTCTAGAGGAGAATGATTTTCTTGAAGGAAATAATCAACTCAAACTACACTTAGAAGAAGAAAAGATAATCAGAGAGACCATTGAAAAGCAGCTTGAAGAAGCAAAGAAACATATTGAAAAACTAGAATGTGAAGTGGTAAGTCAAAGAAAAGAAGTTGAGAAAGCAAAAACCTTGAATCTTAGATTTGCTAAAGGATCTGAAGCCTTAGATGAGATCATCAAGGTACAACGTTCTCCTCTTATAAAGACAGGTCTTGGATATACCGGAGAATCTTCTCAAACTTCAGCACCAAACTATCTAAAAGCAGTTACAGGTGGTTTACATCATTCAGCCACTCAGCAAGGGAATAAAGGATCTCTACAGGGAAAGCAGGACCATCTCAATTCAAGGAACACTAACAGGGATAGCTTCCAAAGACACTACAACCAACGAGTAAATTCAAATAGAAGATTCCATGATCGCAGAAATTTCTACTTCAATGGGCAATGTTTCACTTGTCACAATTTTGGTCATAAAGCTTTTCAATGTGTTGCATATAAAACCATCATGACAAGAGAAGCAAGAAAGAAAAGGTTGGATATTGAACCAAAGAAGAATACCTATAACAATTTTTCTCCTCTTCAAAGTGAAGTTGAATGCACTTATTGTAATAACTTTGGCCATGAAGAATCTGAATGCAGGAACAAGATCTAGCCAAAAGAACATGCTCCCTCAAGCTCTAAAATATGGAAAAAGAAAGAACCACCAGTTGAAAATTGTGGGATAGCATTATTTGCGGAAGGTGAAGAAAATCAATGGTACATCGATAGTGGGTGCTCAAGACACATGACAGGTGACAAAAGCAAACTTCATACTTATAATGCTCTAGAAAAAGAAAAGAAAGTTACCTTTGGAAATGATACTCCTGCTGTAATTAAAGGAAAAGGGTCAGTTTTTCTAAAAGAAAAGGTGAAGGCTAAAGATGTCATGTATGTGGATGGATTAAGGCATAACCTGTTAAGTGTTAGTCAAATGTGTGATCAAGGAGCAGAAGTGGTCTTCAGTTCCAAAGATTGTGTGGTTCTTGATCTTGATACAGGTAAAATCATTATAAAAGGAAAAAGAAATCCAAGCAACCTGTATGTACTAAACGACATAGATCAATGTTACTTAAGCAAGTCTTCAGAAAATTGGCTATGGCATAGAAGGCTGGGGCATCTGAGTTTCTCTCAAATCAACAAAGAAAGCAGACTTCAAGCTGTTCATGATCTTCCCAAGGTCAATCTTCCGGAAAGTACCATATGCAAATCTTGTCAATTTGGTAAGCAGACCAGAGTACGATTTAATGCCAAAGAAGGATCATCAAGTAAGCCTCTTGAACTCATTCATACTGATATCTGTGGACCTATGAGGAAAAAGTCATTACGTGGGGAAGAACACTATATCTTATTTATTGATGACTACTCTAGAATGTGTTGGATCGGGTTCATTAAACAAAAAGATCAAGCACTTGAAAAATTTCAGAACTTCAAAGCATTGGCAGAAAATGAATTAGATCTAAAAATCAAGTGTCTTAGATCTGATCGAGGAGGAGAATATTCATCAAATGAATTCTTTGATTTTTGTGAACAACATGGCATTAAAAGACAGTTCTCTGTAGCAGGCACTCCACAACAAAATGGTGTAGCCGAAAGAATGAATAGAACAATTGTTCAAATGGCTAGAGCTATGCTTGCTGATTCTGATGTTCCTGACATGTTCTGGAGTGAAGCAGCACATACAGCGGTTAACATTCTCAATAAGGCTCATGTTCGGGTAAATAGTGACAAAACTCCATATGAACTCTGGTATGGCAATTCTCCCACTGTGAGGCATTTTAAGGTTTTTGGAAGTAAATGCTTTATCAAAAATAATGATGAAAATCTTGGCAAATTTGAACCTAGATCAGATGAAGGGATATTTCTTGGTTACTCGTCGTCAAGCAAAGCATTCACATGTTACAATAAAAGGCTTCGAAAGGTTGTTGAATGTATTGATGTTGTTATTGATGAGTCTCCTGCAGCTCCTAAAGAAGAAAAACAAACAAAAAAAGAAGATGATAGCGACATATGGCCTTCTACATCAGATGGAAATGATATAGACAATGGATCCAATGAAGAACCTGAAGATGATCTATCTGAAAAAGCTCCATCCAGATATGTTCAAAAGAATCATCCTGAATCTCAAATTTTGGGTGACAAAGAATCTGGTGTATGAACAAGGAGAACTCTTGTAGGATCTTCTAATCATTTGGCACTCATATCCACAATTGAACCACACAATGTCAATGAAGCTAGCAAATATGAATGTTGGAGGCATGCCATGGATGAAGAGCTTGAGCAAATTGAAAAGAATGACACTTGGGATTTGGTACCAAGACCTCATGATAAAAATGTCATTGGAACTAAATGGATCTTCAAGAACAAGTTAAATGAGAATGGGGATGTTGTAAGGAACAAAGCTAGACTAGTTCGCAAGGGGTATACTCAGCAAGAAGGTATAGACTTTGAAGAAACTTTTGCTCCTGTAGCTCGACTTGAAGCCATAAGAATGTTTCTTGCTTTCTCAAGCTATCAACGAATCAAAGTTTATCAAATGGATGTTAAGTCTGCTTTTCTTAATGGTGATCTGGAAGAAGAAGTATATATAGAACAACCGGAAGGATTCATTTTGGGAAATGATGCAAATCTTGTTTGTAGACTTAAAAAGGCTCTGTATGGACTCAAAAAAGCTCCAAGGGCTTGGTATTATCGTCTTGACAAATATCTTCATCAACAAGGATTTTCAAAGGGGTCTGCTGATAGCAACTTATACACAAAAGTTGAAAATGATAAACTATTCATTGTAGTTGTATATGTTGATGATATCATTTTTGGGAGTAACGAAGAATCTATGAGTCAAAAATTTGCTTCTGTCATGCAGCAAGAATTTGAAATGTCTTTACTTGGGGAAATAACATTCTTTCTTGGCTTGCAAGTGCATCAATCTGTAGATGGTATATTTCTATCACAAGCAAAATATCTTAAGCAAATTCTGAAGAAGTATGGCATGGAAGAATGCAAACCTGTAAGTACACCAATGATAACCGGATGCAGTCTCAGTTCTAATGATGATTCTCCCACTGTGAATCAACCAGAATAGAGATCGATGATTGGAAGTCTACTTTATCTCACTGGGACCAGACCAGACATTATGCATGCTGTTGGGATTGTTGGACGATTCCAAGCTAATCCAAAAGAGTCTCACCTTCGGGCTGTCAAAAGGATATTCAAATATCTACAAGGAACTCAAGACTTTGGTCTATGGTATCCAAAGGATGCTGATCTTACTCTTCATGCTTACACTGATGCAGATTGGGCTGGAAGTGTTGATGATAGGAAAAGCACTAGTGGTGGTGCATTTTACATGGGGCCCCGGTTAGTATCTTGGTTCAGCAAGAAGCAAAATTATATTGCCTTATCAACAGCTGAAGCAGAGTATGTAGCTGCCGCATCTTGTTGCACTCAACTCCTATGGATGATGCAAACCTTGCAAGATTTTCAAATCAAATGTGAAACTCCTATCTCCATTATGTGTGATAATACAAGTGCCATCAGTATATCAAAGAATCCTGTTATGCATTCGAAAACCAAGCACATTCCCATCAAATATCATTTCCTACATGAACAAGTGCTTGAGCAAAAAGTGAAGTTGGAGTATGTTACCTCCAAAGAACAAGCTGCTGATATCTTTACCAAACCTCTGCCCAGGGAAGCGTTCGAGTATCTAAGACAGAAGCTGGGAGTGGTCTCTTCCAGTCAAAAGAACAAATCTGGTTGAAATTTAGAAGATGTCTTGGGATACGCGGGTTTCTTGAAACACAGTCGCGTATGTACGCAAGTTCATGCAAATAAAACTGCGTATGTTTGGTTGCTGACAATTTTTTGGTTGGTTCAGCATTCTTCAGCACAGCTGCAGTGTTGTTTGGTTTCTCTGATACTGTTTGGTATCTCTGACAGTATTCCAGTTCTCATAATTCTGTTTCTAATGTTTTGATGAAGATGCCTTGATGTTTTGTTGGTGGAAGTTTTCAGGATGCACAAACTAAGGGGGAGCCTTAGTCTTTGGAAAGATTGCTTGGTTGCACAGATTCAGGGGGAGCATTAGCTTTGCTGAGTATAATGAAGTGTTGGCATTATGATGGTTCTGAAATATGTTCTCTTTCTTGAGGACTTTTTGGTATTGGTTATGAAAAGTCATATTTGTATTTGTATGAAAAGGTCATGTGGAGACCCATGATGTAAATTGTAATTTTCAGTCATGTAAAGACTTGTCAAATTTGTAAACCCACTTGGTTGGGTAGCTGAGTCAAATTTGTAAACCCACTTGGTTGGGTAGTTGAGTCTCATATGTAAATCCACTTGGTTGGATCTGTGATGTAAATGTGAGTCATTGGTGATAGGAACTTCATAGAGTCATGTACTTCATTGGAAAATATGATTGAAAATTCAGTATGAACTCAGGGGGAGTTTGGTCTCTTCAGTACATATCAGATCTGCAGAATGTTTCTTCCACATGAGGAGGAGAGTGTTGGTTTTTGATCCGCCCTTTGCCCTTGATGTCAAAGGGGGAGAGTAACATGGTGTTTGAATGAAGAGAAGATGATGATGTCAAATATTTGGGAGAGTGACATATTTGGGAGAGTGACATGGTACCTATCTGTTGTGGTAACCAAACACCATCATGGTTGCCATCAAGTCCAAAGGGGGAGATTGTTGGAAATATGATGCAGAGTGTTGTCCTTGATGGCAACCCACTGAATGAAGATGAAGACATGCGACTGTTGACATGTGTTGTTCTTGATGGCAATCCACCTGATGAAGTTATGCTTGACTTGATGGACTTAGTAAATGATGTAAATCTGATGTGATATGATGTTTGTTGACAATATGATGCTAAGTGTTGTCCTTGAAAGGAAACCCACTTGATGAAGATGATGACAACTTACTTGATGAAGTTGTGCTTAAGAGAATGTGTTCCTAATGAAGAAAATATGATGTTTCTACAGTGTGTACAGAAGGCTATGAAGAAAGGATTTCAAAATGTACTCAAAGTATGATGAAAAAGAGTATGTCTCTTGGTATACGCGGATTGGCCTAGGGGAAGTCGCGTATGCACGCGGAAAGGAACGTTCCAAGTCGCGTATGGGCAAAAGCGCTCAAAAAGTGCAAAACCAGGGGTAACCACCATGATATTGACCCATTGTATTGGGTAATGATCCGCCTAATTGACCCCATCCAGGTATTTTTGGGCTCATGGTATTGCTTTGGCCCATGGTATTGAAAAAGGGTAAACCTATATAAGGAGAAGAAATTCATTATGAAAATCATGGATGTGGGTGCAAGATGTCTGAGCTTGAATGAATACTTTTCTCTGAAGTATATCTGAATGGAAAGGGTTACACTTGAATGATAAATCTGAATGTATGATGCACCAATGATGAAGAAGGGGATCTAGATCAAAATTGCTCTTGTATTTGCTAGATCTGATTATGGAAGGCTTAGATCTGTGATGAGGCGAGCATCTAGGCGAACATCTGTCTGAAGCAAAAGGGTAGATCTGAACTGAATATCTGATCTGATGAAGTATGCTGCTCTGTAATGATTAAAGATCTATACGCTACTTCGCCGCGGAGGAAGCGCGTATATACGCGGCTTCAGCAAAGAGAAAGCGCGTATGCGCAATAAAATATACACTGAGGTATACGCTGGTTTGTGTGGACGGAAGCGCGTATATACGCGACATCAGTGAAGTAAAAGCGCGTATGCAAACTAGGGTTTGATGAAGCAAGGGGTATGAAATATCTGATCTGTTCTGCTGTGTTTCTGCTATCTGATCTGTGTTAATATGTATCTGTTGGTGATGTATGTTTGTGCTTAAAAGTATGGAAAGGGTTCGGTCTGGAAATATGATGAATTGTGGCCTGCAAGTTGTGTTCTATTGAAGTGGTTGGATCCAGTGTGAAAATTGATGAAACGTGGTCCAAGGTGGTGTTGAGGGTTGTAGCCTTCAGTCAGGGGGTTGTAGCTCCCTTCCAGGTGAGGCTGGTAAACGAGTCAGGGGGTTGGAGCTCCCTTCCAGGAGAGGCTGGTAAATGAGCGCAGGTGGGTGCCTGCGTGCTGGTCAAGTCTGCGCCAGCACATATGTTGTAAGATGTTTTCTCTATAATAAAATATTGAAGGCCGAGCAACTGCAGCGGTGGTTTTCTCCCGATTTGGGTTTCCACCTAAAAATCCTGGTGTTCATGTGTGATGCTTTGTGTGATGGCTTATTCTGTTCTTACTGCACATGTTTACTATTTATTAAACATCTGATGAATGAATGATGGAATAATAGGAGTGAAGATTTAATGACATATCTAGATCTCTGTGTATACGCTAGTTTCATAAAGGGGATCCGCGTATCTACGCTAGTTTACTGAAGGAAAGTAGCGTATGGGTTTTAAGGAATGAAAAAGTAAAAAGATTTGATTATGCAGTAAATACTGATTCACCCCCCCCCCTCTCAGTATTTTTCCCAACATGTACCTCCAGTGTTGGCTCCCACCTACAGAGACAAAGCTTGCATATTTGACAAGAACGGTAACATGTCTTGGTATGACCTGTATCAAGAGTTCAGAAAACATGATTTCCCAGAGGACGTAGTAGACTGCTAGGTGTACTTGAATGTGAAAAGGTCTAAGCTACACTATGTCGCAGCTCACCCCCCAATATTCCGATGTTCGGAGGTCGTCGCATTAGGGGAATTTTGAGGTCTAAAATGGGCCTCCTAAGAAAAATGTACAACAAAAATAAACTTTATAAGAACCAATAGGATTCAAGATGATGATGTCAACCATAGGGGATGATTTACCATTTTTTGACTAAAAGGGTAAAAATATTAAAAATAAATAAAATAAAAAAACTACTTTTTCAAGTCGTATTTTCAACTTAGCTCCCAAAGTTTTTACTCAAATTTCGAGCAGGAGTACTCGTTGGATGCAAAATTTAATTCCTAATCCAAGAAGTACCCATGTTTCATACTTTCAATGGACCCTGTTACACAAAATCTGAGAAACACATAAAAAAACGTGATTACAATCACGTTTTTCATGTATTTCACATTTTTCATGTAGAAAGACCCAACGAAAGTATGTAACATGGGTACTTCTTGGATGAGGAATTAAATTTTACATCCAACGAGTACTACCACTCGAAATTTGAGTAAAACATTTGGGAGATAAGTTGAAAATACGATTTGAAAAAGTAGTTTTTTTATTTTTTCCCTCTAAAATTTGATGATGTAATCAAATCTTATTTTATTATTTCCACAATTATTTCATAATTTCCTTAGGAGGCCCATTTTAGACCTAAAAATTCCCCTAATGAGTGGATTCTACAAAAAACCTGATTCCAAACATTGGGAGATAAGAGACCACATTGGGGTAGGCTTTTCCAACCTTTCCCCTGGAGACGCCAATGTATACTACTCTCTGCTAGACAAATAAGAATCCTTCAATGCTCGATGGATAGAAACACATGATGTGCCAGTGCGTGACACCATAAAAAATGGTGGGAATACCCCGAGAAGTTCAGCGGGAAGAAGGATCAGGAATATAAGATGGAGGGTCTTAGAAGGGTCTATAGGCTCGTCACGGCTATGATGTGCCAAATGTATGGAAGAGGGGATGCCACCACATTCAATTGGGCATGGTTTCCCCTAATGCACCTGATTACCACCTATGGAACACGTTTCAATTGGGCCCAATTGCTAATTTCGTCTCTAAGGGAAAACATATCAGCGGCACAGGTTCCAAAGGAAGGGTTAGCATTCGAATTCTACATAACGTCCTATATATTAGATGCAGTCTGTTCACGGTGCCATTTTGACCAATGGTCACATAACTGGAAAGTGGTGACTGGAGGCCATATCCACAAAGACTTGAATATTTTATGGGATTCTAGGTGCACGCACTATATTGACCTTATATCAAAAAAATTTATCACCACACTCTACCTTTTTCTATTTGAGAAATATACACCATGCATGTCAAGAAGAGAAATGGAAAAAATCATTATAGTGGCCCACTAGTTTCCCATTCAGGAAGGCACCCTCATCAGGGTTTTCAGATCCTTCAAGTAGCCCCATGCATTGCCGAAGTTCGTCACTGACAAGTTGTTGTTGCAAGAATTCTGCTACCATATGTCATGTGGTTTGTATAAAACACTAAGCAAGGGTAATAAGAAACCATGGCCTACACCTCCACTTACCATCAGTACCTATACAACCAATGATTTCAAATAAGTAGAAGAGGAGGATGAGAAAATAAAAGGATTTCACTTCGTAAACTTATATTTCCGATCCTACGACCTAGAAAGGATCATTCCTGCACACTACAAATGGACCAAGTTCAATTGGTCCTATTAGAACACCGAAAAACCACTTAGAATATGAGGTAAGAAATCTTTCTAATGCACTCAGATAGGCAGCCCCCGAAGAAGAGTTTGAAGTAGATGGAGACCAAAGGGAACATTCTCAGGATGACCTAAGCCTACAAGACAGAGCTTTTGCCATGAAGCAGAAAATGCATACAGGAGTGGATTCTACCTCCCAGGCCAAGAAACTGAAGAATAAGGCAGGAAATAATTCCCCTAAGAATCTGGAAGAACAAGGGGATAAAGAAACCTTAGAAGAACGGATTACCACCCTGGCAAAGAAAAAGCAAAGGGAGGAAGAACTCAAAAGGATGCAAGATTCACTGGCCTGGAAAAAAGTTGAGGAAAGCCAAAGGTAGCAGAAGGAAGAGAAGCGAAAGAAGTAGCAGAAAGAAGAGCAGAAAAGGAATCAAGCGGAGGAAGCATGCAAGAAAAAGGAGGAAGAAGGAAAAGAAAAATAAGAGGGTCAAATGAAAAGAGAGGTAGAGAGCATGATGAAACATAAATAAGATAAAGAGGAAATAGAAAAAATGAGGATGAAAGAAGAAGCCCAAAAGTGGTAGGAGGAGGCAAGTAAAGGAGTTGAAGGGGGTGAATCAAAACCATTGCAACTTGGCAAATGAGAGGATCTACCCCTGATCGAAATTCCCCCAGTTACTCCCATGAAAGGCGGGCACTGTCCCCTATCTGAGCTAGGAATTTTAGGAGAACAAGAGGATGATGTACTTGACTTAACAAGGTTTTACTATGATCACTAGACTCACATGATTAGGTAGGAAAGATGGGAATATATTTCTCGGAACTCGGTCAAGCCTCTGGCGATTATGACAGAAAACGACGTAGTTATGGATACCAGAACAAATCCCATAATGGTAGCATCGTCTAGGACCGCTTTCACATCTACTACTGAATAGAACATCAACAGAATGAGCAGGGAAATCTTAGAGCTGCAAAATAGGCTTCGCATAGCTTAGTAAAAAGCTGCCCAAGCAAAAGAAGAGAAAAGGGCCCTGGAAGCAGAAAATCAAATGCTTCAGGTCAAACTCACCCAAGCTGGTGGGTTGTAAGACACCATTCAAGGAGAACTAGACATCTTGAAAAGAACCATGGTGAAGGTATATGAAGAGATGATTAGGCTAAGACAAGTAGTCACTCCTTTGGCAGGATTCCAAGCAGATACAAGAAAGAAATCCACCCAGCTAAAGGAGGCCTCCAAAACACTCGATAACATATTATATTGGTGTGAGAAGTACCCACAAGCTCTTGTTGTGCTGCCAAAGAGGGATTGGATTTGTACCCAAAATGAAAAAGTACAAATGTGCATGAAATTTCAATCCTGAGACAAGCTCGTGAAATTTGTGGACAAGGTTATGAACACCTATGAACATCTCATCAGTGGCATCAACTCAATGGCAGAAGGTCATCGCATACCCTCCATGGGTACGCTAACTGAGCATAAGAGTTGAGAAGAGGTACTACAGGAGATCTAGTCATTCATGGAACCAATCAGACAATGGACGGCTCAAAGGACCTTCTAGTTACCAAAGAAAACATTGCACAATATGTCATGGAGCCGGTCATAACTTACACAAATCTGGCCTCGTTGTCCAGTCAGTTTAGTTCGAAAAAGCGCACGTTGTTCCATAACATGCTTGAATGCCTGCATAGACTCAGCGAAGACATGTCACAACTCACCCCAATAGCTGCTGAATACCAAGCCTGGAAGACATATCTCAAGGAGTAGTTGTAGGTAGAAACTCTAGCCTTATCCATCACCAAGATGCTCCTCTAAAATTAACATGATAGCAAGGGGTGTAAGGCATAGGTCGCAAGTCGTGAATCCTGCCAAGCCGCAAGTCACAACCCGCCCCAGGTCACAGGTCGCAGATGTCTCCAAGTTGCAAAGTGCTTCAGGTCGCAGAGGACCCTAGTGGTAGGTCATCCCAACATTCAAGGAGACAAAAGGTCGAAGGGTAATGAAAGAGTCATTTTTTTCCATATATGTACTACCTCATGAGAGATTGTAAATTGATTTTTGATCTTTGACTCTAGAGAGAGAATATTGTATAGCATTGAATGTATGTTTCTGGAATGAATACAAAGGAGTGTTTTGGATTTCACTATTAAATCTGATGAAGGCTTCTTGTGTGATGACGCTATGAATATATTCCTCTTGAATGAGTGATATTTCCTTTAACTGATGGGATTACATTTTTGTTCATGCATTGTCCGTGTATTTGAGTTTCTTTTTATACTTGGGTGGTGTATGATGGTCTAATGTAGGGATATGTTAATGACCTAGGTTGCTGATATGTGTCTAAATATTTATTGAAATGTGCTTAGGTGATAAAAGAGACACATAATCATAGTGAATTTTTTCTTGTATGTTTAATTGGATCTCAATATAAGTATGATCTTAGTGAACTTTTGCTAACAATTCTTTCCTTATGTCTCATGCTTTAAATTTTGCTTTGATATTTATGGTATTTTGTTTCACAAGGCATTATTTGATCACTGAATTTGATTCGTTCAACATTCATACTTTCCCATAACTGTGAGTCTCCTCTCCGTCCGACAAAAAGGCATATCTTTTACCAATATGATGGAAACTAGGCCCACATACTAGTTGGGATCCTGCATCAGGGAGATCCCTTCACTGTTGGCAAGTCATTTTTACCCGTCAGCATACCCAAATCAGATCTTCCCACTACCTGCCCACAGTTATGGCCCAGAACACCCATATTGGATGTAAGACCTTGCCTGTGATATCGATCCTTTGTGCGAGCTTCTCCTAACGTACCTATGTGAGCCAAAAATAGAGAGTACGAACCAATACTAAAAGAGCATGAAGAATATCTCATGAGAGAATGAGTGCAAATGAAATTGGGGTTGCTTCTATTTATAACTTTGTGAGGGAACTCTTAGGGCTTTGACAGAATCCACATGAGTTAAGGCCAACTAATAAAAATAATAAAATAATTCATAACTTAACTTCTGCTTAACCGATTGGGGCAATCTATAGGTCGATTTTGGTCCTCTCGAAAAGTGTAATCTAATAAAATTATAATATTAACCATATGAGCTATCCAAATTTGAATTTGAATCTAGTAGAAAAAATGAATACTCCCTCTTAACTAGGAATAATTCCACTTGGTAATGTCTACTTGTAGATCTTTACATCAAAGTGTCATCACAGCTCAACTCCATCTGCTGAAACTTTCTATAGAAGTAGAAGAATCAATGAGAAATTTCTTCCACCCGTACCTAGCAATAGGATAATCCAACACACATGGGAGAACATCTCTGACCTTGGGTCCTCATCGGGGAGTTCAGTCTCAACCCAACATCATGAATGGGGAGAAAATATCAACCCAATCCTATTTCCTACCGATCTTTCGATAAATAACTCTCATTAGGCAAGTGGTAGAACACCTGCATCTTAATCGACTTTGGTTTTACACCCCAATTAGACTCTCAAATCGTTGGCCAAACGAGGAGCGATATTCCCATCAAGCCTTGCTTGAGGGTATGATGCCAACTGGGGTATACTCTGCATAGACCAAGGAAGCATCTATGACCCTATGAAGATAGGGTATAAAAATCTCAACCCTGGGTAACATATAAGAAAATTCCATATTGTTTAGAGATCCCTCAACCCTAGAAGCCCTTCATCTCAATTCCTCACCCCAAGATCTCAAGAGGGGTAGGAAGGGCTTACTCAATGTCCTTGATTAGTGTTGCCCTTTATCTGGAGGGGCTACACCCATGAATCCAAGCTATTATCTGAATACCAAGAACTTTCTTTTCGGTAGTGCCTTGGTGAGAATACCTGTTATCTGCTTGTTATTCGATATTTTGGTGGAGTTTAACAGCTCTTCTTTGCACCATGTCACAGATGAAGTGATATCGAATCTCGATATGATTGGAATTGTCATGAAATACATGATTCTCTACCAAATATATCCCGCTCTTGTTATCAAAGTATATCACTGTGGTATCTAATACTTGACCAAAGAGCTCACCCAAGAGCTTACTTAACCACACTTCTTCACAACTAGTTGTGCTAACATCAATGTATTATGCTTCTGCAGGGATCAAAGCTACCGAATTTTTCTTCCTTCTCATCCATGATATTTTGGTAGAACCAAGACTGAAACAACATCTACATGTACTCTTCTTGTCGGTGACATTACCTGCCAAAACTGCATCATTATATCCATGAAGTTGGATATATCCAAAATAATATCTCAGACCAAGTGTGATAAATCAGTGTAAGTATCTCAATACATGTTTAGCTACAATCCAATGCACATGAAGGGGCTCAGTCATAAAATGACTCAAAGTGTTAACTAAATAACATATATTTGGATGGGTGTTCATGAGGAACATCAGAGCCCCAATTAGCTGTCTGTACTCGGATGGATTTTCCATATTAGTTCCAACTAATTTTCTACACATCTTCTTGAAATTCATCTACATCGGAGTAGTCATGTATTTGCACTCAGTCATGCCAAACCTTTCTAGCAGCTTCACTACATACTCTCCCTATGAGAGAGAGATCTCACTAGGTCTTTGCCACACCTCAAGGTCCAAAACATAGTGCATGATATAGATGTCTTTAATCTCAAATTATGAGTATAAATTCATCTTACATTTCACCATCAGTGGTTCACTTCCTCTTAAGAATATGTCATCAACATATAGAACCAGAATTAGTGGCAAACCTTGGAAAAACTTAAAATAGAGGTTGGGATCAATATTTCTTCTTGTGAATCCCAATTTCATTAGATAGTTGTCAATGCGAGCATACCAATATTGGGAAGCTTGCTTCAATCCATACAATGCGTTCTTCAACCAGAAAGCATGCATTCTATGATCTTCCACTTCAATTCCCGTGGTTGTTCCACATACACTTCTTCCTGTAACATACCATGGAGGAAAGAATTCCTTACATCGATATGATGAAGGATCCATCCATGACTAGAAGCAAGGGAAACTATCAAATGGATAGTTTTATATCGAGCCACATGAGTAAATATGTCAGTGTAATCTTCTCCTTCTTTCTGATAGAAACCTCGAGCTACAGACCTCTCTTTGTTTTTCTCAATTCTACCATCAATTCCATGATTGATCTTAAATATCCATTTACAAGTCACAACAGACTTCCCATGTGGTCTTGGTACAACACCCCATACATCATTTTTTGCAATAGATTCATATTCCTTGGCTATAAAGTCCTTCCAAACATGTTCTTTGACATATACTTAAAATAGGATGGCTCGGCTTGAATCATGGTGCTCATAGCAGCAACATATCCCTGATGCTTGCATGTTTCATTCCTTTCTCTAAATGATCGATGAATGGGAATATTTCTTTCACTGTCATGTAGAGTGTCGCGTAGCTAAAGCGGTCTTTTCCTTGTAGGAGGATCACTGGGTGGTGGATCTAGAGGATCCATAAGTTCCACTGGAGTATCAATATCATCTAACTCTTGCATTGAAGGACCATCTAGAATGCCCTTGTCATCATCATCTTCCTTGGGAGGCAGAGGGAGGTCTCTTGCTTTACTAAGTGCAACATTTTCATCAAAGGTTACATCCCTGCTAATTTCAACCTTCCCTTGACCATAAATGTATATTTTGTAAGCCTTATATTTTTCACAAAAACCCATAAACATACCTTTTCTACCTATAGCTTCCAACTTATTTATTTTTCCTTTCGGCACATGAAAGAATACTGTACATCCAAATATGCGAAGATGACCGATGTCGGGTTTGTTACCTGTAAAAATTTCTTTTAGAGTCTTTTTTTTCAATGCTTAATGAGGCACTCTATTTTAAACATACACAACAACATGTGTGCCTTCAGCCCATAGAAACTTGGTACCTTTTGATCATGAAGCATGGCAGGAGCAACTTCCATTAACAACCGATTCTTCCTTTCAACTAAGCCATTCTGTCCAGGTGTGTAAGGTACAATAATTTCTTTCTTGATACCTTCCTTCTTACAGAATTCTATGAATTATTTTGACATGAATTATCCTTCGTTATCAGACCTAAAAATTTTGATTCTTTTCCCTGACTGATTTTTGACCAAAGCTTTGAATTTCTAGAATTTTCGAAGGCTTCATCCTTGTGCTTGAGGAAGTACAACCATGTATTTCTTGAGAAATCATCAATGAAGGTGATGTAATAGAGATGACCACCAACTAAGTGTAAATGCATCAAACCACATATATCTGAATGAATGAGACGGAGGATGTTAGTTGTTTTTTTCTTATTGGAGGGAAATGGTCCCATTGTTTTATTTCCACTTGTTCAACCTTGAAAAAATCCATCATGCTAAGCTTGTACATCGAGAATACCTGATACCAGTCTCTTGAATTTTAGAAGAGCATCATAGTGTAGATGAGCTAGCCTGCAGTGCCATAATTCACTGAGATGACTGGTGTTGTGAACCAATGCTAGAAGAGGCCTTCTTGTGACTTTATAGAGTCCCTCAGATCTCAAACCTAATGTGAATGCACCATTCATATGTGAATTAGTAGGCCAATTTAAGATATTTCCATTGATGAAGGAAACCCTCATCCCTTTATCTTCTAACGCAAATATACAAATCAAATTCTTCATTAGTCCTGGAACATACATAGAAAAATTCAACAATACTAATTCCCTAGAGTTCAACTGAAACTTGACAGATCCAAATAATTTTATGAGATGAGTGGAGTTATCTCCAAGAATAATTTTCATCTTGGTCTGTCTCTCTCCCAAATTAGAGAGGAATTCTTTGTATCCAGAGAAGTGATGAGTGGCCACGCTGTCAACCAACCAACTATCCCACGAATCCAATGTAAAAGAACTAGTAAGTGAAGAAATGAGAATATATTCAGTTTTATTCATAGCATTGATTTCATACCTGGGAGCCCTTGAATTATTTTGAGAATGATGTTCTTCTTCATGGTTTCTTGAAGAATCTCTTCTCCTTTCATATTTTTTGTTACAATTGTACCTTTGATTGTCTCTTCTTCTTTTATCATTGTAGTTGCTTCTGGTGTCTTATCGTGGCCTCTTTCTCTTATTGGGATAGTCACGTGCATAGTGACGTTTCTTGTGACAGTTGTAGAATTTAATATCGGCTAGTTATCTGTCATTCCTTCCTTTTGATCTTTGAGGAAGAGGTCTTCTTGAAGTGCCTCATTTTTACCTTTTACTTTTGATGTGGACGACATACGCAACATGCTCTCTTTCTTCATGCTTCTGAATCATCCCACTTGCTATCATTCTTTATTATTATTGATTCAGTTTTCCTACAACCTCATCAAATGATAGAATAATGTTGGTGTTACTAATAGTAGTGGTGAAATTTTTCCAAACAGAAGGAAGACCTTTAAGAGTCACGACAACTAGCTCTCTATCAACTACATCCTCTCCAACTCTCTGTAGTTGATCTCAAGGACGAGAGATCCTCAAAATATAAGACTAAAAAATTTCACCTTTGTTCATATTCACTTCCTTGAGTTGATCTTCCAAGCTGATGATCTCATTTATATTTTTTACTTCATACATGCCAAATATCTTGTCATACATGTCTTTAGATTTTCTTAGATTCCCAACATATGCAAGTAAATGATCTTTTAAACCATCAACGATGATTTGTTTTTATTTGGACTCACCTTTCATATATCTATTCTTGACGGTGGTGGAGACATCTTCTGGAGGCTCGGGCATCCTTCCTTGAATGTATTCCAACACATCATTGTTGTCAACAATAATCTACAATCTGAATTTCCATGCACCAAAGTTAGATGCATCACCCAATTTTTCGTGCTCCTTGAAGGTAGAGGAAGACATGTTTACCTTGGCTTGTAGATCTAATTTCTAATAAGGAGGGCTTCACTGCTTCTCTTCTCTTGGGATTTTACTTCACCTGATCTCTCATACTATGTTAATTTGTCAATATTGTTTTATGCTGAATCAATTAGTATACCCCAATTTACTTTTCATTCACAGTGCACTACAAGAAAAAAGGACATTGGTAAGGGGTGAAAAATGTCACCATAAGCTCATTGGTGATGGTCAAAAGAGCCTTCGTCACCAAAAACTGAACGTCACCAAAGGTGGCGTCGCCAAAGTATAAGTTTTGTGGTGACATTCAAGGCTCACCACCAATAATTATTTATAATGACGGATAGTGATTGTCACCATTTCATACGAAAAACAACAATTTATTGTGATGGACCTTTCATGATCGTCACTATTAGTGCATATATATGGTGACATTCATTGACCGTCACCATTTCATATTTGGTGAGGGTAAAAAAATGTCATGATAAGCTCATTGGTGACTTCAAGGTCCATCACGAATAATGCCTATAATGACAAACAATGACACTCACCATTTCATATCAACAACAATGATTTATGGTGACAGACCTTTCATGGTCGTCACTATTGATGTGTATATATGGTGGCATTCGTTGACCATCACCATTTCATATTTTGGTGAGGGTATAAAAATGTCACCATAAGCTCATTGGTGATGGTCAAAAGAGCCTCCCTCATCAAAAACTAATCGCCTCCATTCCATATAAATATCAGGGCAAGATGGAATCGAACCACCAACCTCCTGCTTGTAAAGCAGATGCTCTTCCATTGAGCTAGCACCCTTTAAAGAATTAGAATTTTAAAAATTATATCTTGAAACTTAACAAGTTTTAAATTCTACAACTTTCAATAAATTAAAGTCTGAACAATCTTTTACTAAACAAGAAAAACATCATCGAAGCTGCAGATCCCTACCTAGTTGTTATGGAAGTTATGAAAAGTGGGTGGAGGGAAAAATAGTTACATATAAGAGACTCAATATGTTGAGTTGAATACTCAATTATAATTGAGACATTGAAGACATTTATAGCCTACAAATGACCTATAACTTGCAAATGCACCAAATATTGCAAAGGAAATGTCATAAGTGGATAGCATATGGAAGAAGAGCATTGATGAAGAAAGATGCAATATGTTATAGGCTGAATGAAAGAAAAATCTCAATGTTGTTGTTGGGTGACTTTTTATAATTGGGACATTTGTCTTTCCTTTATAACGTAAATATTCAAATTAAAATTAGAAATTTTAAATATTTGAATGATGTCTAAACTTTGGTGTAAATGTAACATGGATCTCCAAGGAACCACAGGTATATATATATATATATATATATATATATATATTTGGAATTTCACAAGTCCGTACTCAAAACATGACAACAACCAACAAATACAAATAATGAAACTTATCACAGTAAGAGTATCTCTTTTCAAGAGTGGACACCAAACAATAACATAGTAATTATTTCACTTTTAGATTGTAAAACATTGGAAAAACACAATGTGTTCAATTATCTGCCAATACAAAATGGACTTTATTCTAATGAAGAAAAAGAGTTTAAACTAAATCACAAATAGTTACGTATAATATACTCAATATGTTTGGTTGAATATTCAATTAAAAGTGAAACTTTGAAGACAATTACAACCTATAAATAACGTATAATTATAAAACCTAAAATCTAAAATTACACTAAAGATTGATTTCCCACAACATAAAAATCTACCTTTAAAACGCTAATTTGCATGCCAAAAAGTAAAAAACAATGAGTATATATGACACAGTTATGAATAATGGCAAAGATGACGATCCCATTCGTAGGATTCATAAAGAAGAAGATGGCTTATATTGTTTAGGTTTGAAATATGAGCAACAAGTCTTCCAACTTGCCCATCACTAATGATGGCCTCTTGCAACAAACCCTGTTTGAATTTGACAGATTGCATTAAAAGAAATAATTAATCTATGAAGAAATTGTTTCCAACTGAGCCATTTCTACAAACAAATATGGAAATATTCATTAAGTAAAAATATTATTCTAGCATAATATCATGTTTCTTTATGCAAGATTCCTTTAAGCTCTACAATTTGTCTCCTTGATTCAACAACCTTAATACCAGAATAAAAGGATCCAGATGTGGCGATTTTCTATCCTATCTAACAGAGAAAATTAAAAACCTCTCTAAACATCATTTCCACTTTATCTGCAACCTATACATTTGCATAAAAATGCACATTAGTTTGGATCTGGGGGGTCCTATGCCATAGGTATGATAGGCATATAAATTAATTAGGAAACATCTACCCATATGTATAATTTGTATCATAAAGTACCTATGTAGCTTCCTTTATGAACCAATATTGGTTGATGTGGATCATGGAACTCTAATTTTGAAGGTGGCAAATGTAGAGACAAAACATTTATGGAGGTATATCAAAAACATGCAATCATACTGCAAAACCTCTCACATTGAATTTGGGAAGAAAATAGGTCCAATATATTAGTATAGAATAGCCATTAACTGTCATACACAATTATGGGTACTCCAGAAAAATCATGAATTACATAAATTTTTTAAGATATCACAAGGTCAAAACAAAAAAACAATATGAAAACTGCTTCCAAAATATAAAGCAGCCAAATTCAATGGCATAAGAAGAGAGAACATAGTTCCAATGCTTTAGGTGTAGCTTTAAATTTTACTTCATGGTTTAGCATATTTATTAAAGCATGGTGGTTGAAAGGATTGGAAAAGGGTAAGTAGAGAGAGGAGTCAACACTGCATGGTACATTTGATGAAAAAAAATCAATTTTTTTACAAGCTCACAGAGGAATCTTTGAGGCCATAATTTGAAGAAGTTACTGTTATATTAGATGGAGAAGACAACATATAATTGGAAGGGGACAACACTGCTAGTGCATTTGGAGAGGGCATTGCAGATCCAAAGGGAAGATACCACGACATCCCTGATGTAGAATGATATTTAGATGCTTTTCTCAAGAAAAACGGTCTCAAATCATATGTGGTGTGTTTCAGTGGTTCTCCCATTTATAATACCTACAACTATTATGATAAAGAAGATCATGGAAAAATAAAACAGGCTAAAAATAAGGGTCGATAATTATGGTGAATGGCCTTGTCTTGGACATATTTTGGTAGAAATTTAGTTTGATCGTTGAAAAATGAGTCACTGCCTTGTGTCCAGGTCCACATTCAGAAACCACTCCAACTTTAGGTTACTCTTGTAAAGTTAAATAGTGAACTCGGCATTGAACAAGTGAATGTTAGAAAAAAGGGAGAATGGTCAAATAGAAACATATAGTTGAATTTTCTGGAAGAATTGAAGCAAACTCTTCTGGTTAAATCATCTCAACATCTCTAAAGGAGTAATAGAAAATAAATCCATTTTGAAGTTCAAAAAGAGTGGGGAGCTAAAAATGACACTCACTAATTTCAATAATTTATGTAACTCGTGATTTTTATGGACTACCCATAATTAGTTTTCATACACAATTACGGGTACTCCAAAAAAATCATGAGTTACATAAATTATGTAAGATGTCACAAGGTCAAAATAAAAAAATAATATGAAAATTTCTTCCATAATATAAAGCAGTCGAATTCATTGGCATAAGAAAAGAGAACATTGTGGCAATGATTTAGGTGTAGCTTTAAAGTTTACTTCATAGTTTAGCATATTTCTTAAAGCATGGTGGTTGAAAGGACTGGCAAAGGGTAAGTGGAGAGAGGAGTCAACTCTACATGGTACATTTGAAGAAAAAAAAATCAAATTTTTTACAAGCTCACAGAGGAAGCTTTGAGGCCATAATTTGAAGAAGTTGTCACTATCTTAGATGGAGAAGACAACATATAATTGGAAAGAGACAACACCGTTGGTGCATTTGGAGAGGGTACCGCAGATCCAAAGGGAAGATACCATGACATCCTTGATGTAGAATGAGATCTAGATGTTTTTCTCAAGAAAAAAAGTCTCCCATTTATAACACCTACAACTATTATGATAAAAAAGATCATGGATAAATAAAGTAGGCTAAATATGAGGGTAGAGAATTATGGTGAATGGCCTTGTCTTGGACATGTTTTGGTAGAAATTCAGATTGATAATTGAAAAATGAGTCACTGCCTTGTGTCCAGGTCTACTTTTATACACCACTCCAAATTGAGGTTACTCTTGTAAAGTTAAATAGTGAAATCAGCAGTGAACAAGTGAATGTTAGAAAAAAGGGAGAATGGTAAAATAGAAACATATAGTTGAATTTTCTGGAAAAATTGAAGCAAAATCTTATGGTTAAATCATCTCAGCATCTCTGAGGGAGTAGTAGGAAAGAAATCCATTTTGAATTTCAATAAGACTGGGGAGCTAAAAATGACACTCAATAATTTCAATAATTTATGTAACTCATGATTTTTATGGAGTACCCATAATTAGTTTTCATACACAGACTCCAAAAAAATCATGATTTACATAAATTATGTAATATGTCACAAGGTCAATATATATATATATATATATATATATATATATATATATATATGAAAATTGCTTTTAAAATATAAAGCAGTTGAATTCAATGGCATAAGAGAGGACATTGTGGTAATGCTTTAGGTGTAGCTTTAAATTTTACTTCATGGTTTAGCATATTTTCTTAAAGCATGGTGGTTGAAAGGGCTGGAAAAGGGTAAGTGGAGAGAGGATTCAACACTACATGGTACATTTGATGAAAGAAAAAAAAAAGGAAAAAAAAACAAATGTACAAGCTCACAGAGGAAGCTTTGAGGCCATAATTTGAAGAAATTGTTGTTATCTTCGATGGAAAAGGAAACATATAATTGGAAATAGATAGTAATGTTGGTACATTTGGAGAGGGTATTGCATATCTGGAGGGAAGATACCACGGAAGCCATGATGTAGAATGAAATATAGATGCTTTTCTCAAGAAAAACAGTGTCAAATCATAAGTGATGTTTTTCAGTGGTTATCCCATTTATAATACCTACAACTATTATCATAAAAAAGTTCATAGAAAAATAAAGTAGGCTAAAAATGCGGGTCGAAAATTATGGTGAATGGCCCTGTCCTAGACATATTTTGGTAGAAATTCAGTTTGATCATTGAAAAATGAGTCACTGCCTTATTTCCAAGTCCACATTCAGACACCACTCCAGCTTGAGGTTACTCTTGTAAATTAAATAGTGAACTTAGTAGTGAAAAAGTGAATGTTAGAAAAAAGAGAGAATGGTCAGATAGAAACAATACAATTGAATTTTCTGGCAAGACTTAGAGCAAACACTTGTGGTTAAATCATCTCAACATCTATGAGGGAGTAGTAGACCAGAAAACCATTTTGAATTTCAATAATGTTGGGGAGCTAAAAATGGCACTCAATAATTTAAATAAACTATGTACTCATGATTTCTCATGAGTACCCATAATTAGTTTTCATACACAATTATGGGTACTCCAGAAAAATTACGAGTTACATAAATTATGTAAGATGTCACAAGGTCAAAATAAAAAATAATAATATGAAAACTGCTTCCAAAATATAAAGCAGCCAAATTCAGTGGCATAAAAAGAGAGAACATTGTGGCAATGTTTTAGTTGTAGCTTTAAATTTTAATTCATTGTTTAGCATATTTCTTAAAGCATGGTGATTGAAAGGGCTAGAAAAGGGTAAGTGGAGAGAGTCAACATTGCATGGTACATTTAATGAAAGAAAGAAAAATAAAATTTTTTACAAGCTTACAGAGGAAGCTTTGAGGCCATAATTTGAAGAATTTGTTGTTATCTTATATGGAGAAGGCATCATATAATTGGAAAGAAACAACATTGTTAGTACATTTGGAGAGGGTACTACAAATCCAGGGTGAAGATACCATGGCAGCCCTGATGTAGAATGAGTTCTGGATGATTTTCTCAAGAAAAATAGTCTCAAATCATATGTGGTGTGTTTCAGTGGTTCTCCCATTTATAACACCTACAACTATTATGATAAAGAAGTTCATGGAAAAATAAAGCAAGCTAAAAATGAGGGTTGAAAATTATGGTGAATGGCCATGTCCTAGACATATTTTGGTAGAAATTCAGTTTGATCATTGAAAAATGAGTCACTGCCTTATGTCCAGGTCCACATTCAGACACCACTCCACCTTGAGGTTACTCTTGTAAAGATAAATAGTGAACTGAGTAGTGAACAAGTGAATGTTATAGAAAAGGGAGAATGGTTAGATAGAAACAATATAGTTCAATTTTCTAGCAGGACTGAAGCGAACTCTTGTGGTTAAATCATCTCAACATCTCTGAAGGAGTAGTAGACAAGAAATCCATTTTTAATTTCAATAAGAGTGGGGAGCTAAAAAATGACGTCATTAGTGAGGGACTGGCAGATGATGGTGAGGCTGATGATATTCATTCCAGCACTATGTTTTCATGCAGAAACAAAAGTTATGAGGATGAGTTTCTTAGTATGACAAAGGCTCGACCTTATCCTACAACACTTGAATTAAATTTGAGGAAGCATAACCAGTATTGTATGCACCTAGATAGTTGCAAGGGAAACATTTTAGTTTTGGAGAGATATTCATGGCCTGGAAGTTTTTATGATGGAAATTTTAACAAATGTGCACTCAGAAGTTATCTTAGTTTTGAAGTATGATGGAATTTGTGTTGGGTTGCACACCCATCAATGTGGGGTGTGAAAAAGATCTTTGGACCATGTTCGTGAACAGGTAATTGAGGATTCCAGCACTATGTTTTCATGCGGAGACAACAATTATGAGGATTAGTTTCTTCCTATGACAAAGGCTTGTCCTACAACACTTGAATTAAATTTGAGGCAACAGAACCAATAATGTATGCTCCTAGGTATTTTCAAGGGAAGAATTTCAGTTTTGAAGAGATATTCATGGGCTAGAAGTTTTTATCATGGCCATTTGAAAAAATGAGCGCTCGGAAGTTATAACAGTTTTGAAGTATGATGGAATTTGTATTGGGTTGCACATCCATCAATGTGGGATGTGGCAAAGATCTTTGGACCCTATTCGTGCACAAGGAATTGAGAATGTCCTTGAATTCAGGATTCCATCACTATGTGCACTCAGAAGTTATCTGAGTTTTGAAGTATGATGGAATTTGTGTTGGGTTTCACACCCATCAATGTGGGGTGTGACAAAGATCTCTGGACCATGTTCATGCACAGGGAATCGAGGATGTCCTTGAATTGAGAATTCAAGAAAAAATGTGCACTGAGAAGTTATCTCAGTTTTGAAGTATAATGGAATTTCTACTGGGTTGCACACCCATCAATGTGGGGTGTGAGAAAGATCTCTGGACCCTGTTCGTGCACAGGGAATTGAGGCAGTAGAACCAGTACTATATGTTCCCAAACAGTTGCAAGGGAAGCATTTCAGTTTTGGAGAGATTTGTGGGCTGGCTGGAAGTCTTTATGGATATAGACCCAACATTCCAAAAACTCACACAACATAGAATATCCTTTTGTAATTTTGTTTATAAAAATATTTCCAAGGTATTAGCAGTGATATTGAACAAGGCCTTTTCAGAGGTAATCTCTCCTAAAAAATTTGGATTTCAAGTTGGAAAGAAAATCCATGAAGCCCTAGGATTTACTCAAAAAGTTCCACGCAAAATCAATCCAGAAAGACGACAAATTTTGTAATCAATTTGGACCTTTTCAAAGCATATGATAGGACAAACCAGTTATATCTCAGGATGGTGTTAATACATATGGGGCTCAGTTATCTAATGGTCAAGTGAATTATGAGATGTGTCATAAGTTAGAACTGCCTCTTCTGTTATGCTCATCAATGGAGCAGCGTTTTCATTCTTCACACCTCCAAGGGATATAAAATAGGGTTTTCCACTCTCACCCCTTCTGTTTTTTGTGGTCAAAGAAGGGCTTTGTCAAGCAATTTTGGAAGTAAAACAATTGGTATTCTTAAAAGGGATAAAAAAAAATGTGCTTTTAACTCATTTATTATTTGTCGATGATATATTATTGTTCTCCAATGGTTTAAAGAGGGGAGCTAGAAAATTCAGAAACTTCTCAATCTCTATTGTGTGATTATGGCTGTGGAGATGAATGTACAAAGGTCATACATTAGTTTTAATGGTTTGAAGCACTGATGCAAACATCACGATGTTCCAATTTTTTCAATGGAATTATAACATCACCAACAAATATTATGATATTTTCATTCCCAAAATATCACAATATTACCGCACAACAAAAAAAAATATCACTCACCCGCAGAGGTGCATAAATGTGCCCTTTTATTAACTTTTTTCATCATTTTTGTATTTATTTTGTTTGCAATATTTTTCCAATGCCCCCAATATTTTGTTTTCCAAACCCTTGACGATATTTCCACCGATAAGATGTTTTCAACACTGTGAATGTGATCTCCAAAGGACTCCTGAGGGCATTGTTTCCTTTTAGGCTTTGACTTACAAAAAAGATTCAAATACCTAGGTTTCATTCTGAAGACAAATGGATAGAGAAAAGGTGATTAGGGATGGTTGTTGAGCAAAATAGAAAAAAAAAAAAAATCATTTCTTGTGTAACATATGGTTCTCAAGATGTGCAGATTAACCCTTGACAAGGATATCCTAGAAGCCATCCCCATGTATTAGCATTCTCTAGCTTGAGTCCCAAAGGGATCACTTGAAAGAATTAGAAAACTCTATTGAAATTTCTTATGAAGTGGTAAAGGTGAAGATGGTGGGAATCGAGATTCCTTGGGCTAGTTAGTAGTCCATAGCTCTTCCCCAAAACAAGGAAGATGAGGTTTGAAGCAAATACAAGTATTTGGAAAGGCTTTGGTTGCAAAACATCCTTGGAATATCATTACAAAGGAAAGCCTTCATAAATCTATTAATTATTAAGATTTAAGAAGTATGTAGCCCCTGCTCATTTATTGGACTAGATAAGGACTCCTTAGAAAAGTATTAAGAATATTTTAAATCACTAGAAAGCCATGTCACAAGCCTTTCCTATCATTGGAAACTCCTTTACATGGAAAAATGGAAATGGGAAGAATGTAAGGATTGACTTAAATCCAATTACGGGATGCGGTGAAAAAATTATTCTAGGTCCTAACCTGATAAACCATTTTTCACAAGAAAAAATGAAGTGTTTTTTACTTTACATCAAATTGTGTATACTAATGCTACAAATGTTTGGCAGTGGGGTTGGGAATCAACATAATCTATCACTTTGGGTGGTGAATGGAAGGATACAGAGGCTTCCTTGATGTGGGCTAAAAATAATGTTACAGGTATGTACACTATAAAGTTAGGTTATATATCTTTAAAGGATATTTTTGGTCAAGAAGATATCAGATGGTGGATTAAAAAAAAAAAACCTAAAAAATAAGAATATTCCTATGGCTCACAATGAGATATAAGGTTCCAACATGCGAAGGCTTACAAAGAAAAAAGGAAGACAAGGACCTAGCATGAGGAATGTTATTCGTTGTCCATATGCTCAACATTTGTAGAAAGATCTATAAAAAATAATTGGAATGGAAAATACTTGAAGAGGTACTTCGATGGAAGAATGCCTTGGATCTTGGTTTCAAAAATAGGAATTACAAGTTTTTAGGGAAATTCTATGTCCTTCTAAATATGGTATTTGGCTGGTATGTGATGTCAGATGTTTGAAGGGAAAAAAATCCTTACATCCAAGGTTTGTAATAAGGTCTAAGGAATTTTTCATGAATGCAAAACATCTTCAAAGATAAGACAACCATGGTAGGCGGGAGACATATATATTGACAAATCCTCTTGATGAAGTTTTGTTTGATGGTGCTAGAAAAGGAAAAGATAATTTTAGAAATGCAAGAGGTCATTTATTCCCATTTGAGGAGCCTCCAATCACATTCAAGGTTGGTCTAGGATTTGGGTCAAACAATTACACTGAAATAATGGTCCTTCATATTCTTTTGAAAAAATCCATGGATAAAGGGCTGGGAGACTGCATGTATATGGGAACTACCTGGTTATTCAATGGAAGAAAGGGGAGATTAAAATTCAATGTACCCAACTAGAAGATTTTGGAAAATTAGTTAAAAGCGGCATTATCCTTGTTCATAGCTATATCACACACTCATGTATAAAGTGAACACAATATAGTGGCTGGAGGTCAACAGGTTGAAGCTAGATTATTTATTTTGGAAAAATCTATCTCTGGTGCCTTGACATAGTCAAGATATTTTGTTTTTATATTTGAAGGCTAGTGTTGAGGAGTCATTATCACTGCTATGATTTTTCATTGTAAATTTCTCAAGACAGACGTGAGACTTACTTTTGGCACCTATCTTTAGAAGATAATCTCAAGTTCTCAACATGTGGAATGTAAGGGGGGTTTCTTTGCTTTAAACTGTGATTTTTTAATCCATATGTATCCAAACGAAAAAATGAAAAACCTTTTTATGTTCATCTTGTTTTGTACATATGCCTAGAGCGAAAAAAGAATGTGATTTCCATTCCTAATTTCAGTGAAAAACATCCTTGAGCAGATTGAAGAACTAACCGGATAATACTGCTACAATTTTAGGAGATACTTCCATTTAAGATAAATGTATAAGAAATCTAAGGAGATCTTATAATTTACATACTTGACTTGTCGAAGATATTCAAGTCCATCCTAAGGTGTTCCAGATCGAATTCAGGATCTCCAACAAGGAACACATGATCGTCAAAATCATCCTGCTCCTCATATGGCAGATTACTATTTTGTTGAATGTTTTCAATACTGCTTTATGAAATTTGAAAAGGTAGCTCTTCGTAGCACATTTCGTTTGATTTTATCAACAGCAGTGGACCTACAAAATAAATTTTGACAAAAATATAAGATACTCATTGGCACATTGGTAACAATGTTCGGATGGTGTTGGGAATTCAGGAAAGCTACATAGAACACTATTTCTTAGAGAATTGCTTCCTTGAACAAAACAAAAGTGATAATTAAGAAAAGTTTCATAACACAAAAATTTCATAATAGTTTCTGAATTTTGAAAAGGTAGTCCTTCGTAGCATATTACATTTTATTTATCAGCAGCAATGGACCTACAAAATAAATTTTGAAAAAAATTTAATATACTCATCCGCACATTGGCGGCAATGTTCTAATCGAGATTGGAGATGGATAAATAAAGTCAAGGGCTTCTGATGTGTTGCTTATTTTATACACATTAATCATTCAAGAAGGATATATAAACAACTAATTTTGAGAGAACTCTATCCTAGAACAAAAGAAAGTGATAATTAAAAAGAGTTTCATCACACAAGCAAACTATAAATATTTAAATTTAAACTACAAAACAAAACATTTTCTTGTAGATGTCTGTAATAAACCTCATGATGGCATTGAATTAGAAATCAAAACACTAACATCGTTTGAGAGAGCTAAGTAACAATTGATTTTGATTTTGATCAGGTGAGACTATGGTCAAAGACATAACTCTGTACAAGGAAACAAAGAGTTATGAAGTTTCAGTGAAATGCAAATTGCAATAGTATATCCATGTGGTAAAATTTTTGTCATTGATTAAAAATAGCTGAATATCATGATGAAAATTTATCTATGTGAAAGCTAAGAACCATATTATATTTGTTGTATGAGGAATGCCACTCTGCAGCTATGAACCCTAGGGTTTCTGGCTTGCTGACTTTGCTGTAGACCTGATGTTTTGCAGTGCTACTCTCCGAGTCTTTTCATAGCGAAAAGGGGACCGAGTTCGAATTCCATAGTAGGGACTCTGCATATTGCTGGCTTGATATTGGGGCTCTCTGTGAATTCTCAGGCTCATCAATGACCTAGAGGAGGAGCCTCAATCACAATCATGTTTTCTGCCATTTTTGGGAATAGAGTTTTATCTTCTGTGAATACAAAATCTTGTAGATAAATTTGTTGGGACCATAGAGAAGACAAAATCTTGTAGATAGATTTTTTGAGGACCATAGGAAGGATCCAAGGAAAAAAATGGAGCAGCAGTCTCGTTGTTGACTAATGTTTCCAAAGAAATCCTGACACGTTGCAGTGGGCCTGGCCACAAAACTTTGACCCAAAATTCAAATGAGAGAATCACCGCTCAGGCCAGATCTCGTGCAATATATGTTGGGCTAACCTTTGTACATGGTCCTGACAGCACGGTAGCAGTCAAGGGCACTCTTTTAAAAAGGCTTGGTACAGGCTCACCCTCTCCCCAATCATCGTGAGGGCAACCTAGTTTCCTATTTGATACATTGTCTTTACAGAAATGTAAGCGTTTCATAGCTGGAAATATACAAGAAAAGGGTTATGGAGAAAAGAGAAAAACATCTAAAATGTGATGGGCAATTATTCAATCACATTTTACAGCAATGTCATTTTTTCCACTACCAGAAAATCTCACTAGTATGTCCTAAACATAGCAGCAAGTCTAAAGGCTAATATATCTAGTGCGCAGATTCCAGCCGAATATCCAATTTTAAGTTCGCGTCTCACAAAATTATGAGTGGGAGGGAGATATGAATGTAGAATACTGATTCCTTTCACAGAATGTCGAAGACCCAATTTCCATTGAATCAAAATTTTGCTTGAATATAAAATCTGGAACTGAAATGTCATGTAAATCTGTCAGGCTTTTAAGCAAATGAATAAAGAAAGAGGTGATCTCACCTTCGCAATTCTTTCGGTACCTCCAAGGGTTTCAATAGATCGTGAAATGGAAGAAGGATAACCGGCATAATTTATATCAAAATATGTGGTGTCTGGTATTACTCTCACACTCTTCCATCCACATTTACGCCCATCTCAGCACCTTCCGTCCACATTTACGCCCATCTCTGCACCATTGACAACATTCTGTGACGCTTAGAACCCCGTATAAACCCTGTTTAAAAATCGTTGGGCTTGGATTTGACCTGCTTATCACATTATTTAAAGCAGGGCAAGATTACCCTTGGATCACAAATTTCAAATCCACGAGCTAGTTGTGACCTAACAAAGAGCCTCAGTAAAACAACGACTTATCTACTACATGTATTATCCAAACAACATCTTTCCCGGTGGTAGCTGCAGCGTACAGTAGAATAATCACAATTTAAACCAATCTCAACCCTCTTTTACCTGCTTCAACCCATTCATGTTTATCATTAACAAAAGAAGCAGAGGATAAGGTAAGCTTCTATCTTTCTTTCAAGACAGTCCATTGCAATCTCTGAAGACCATTTTTCATCAAATTGTTCTCACAAAGGATAGTAGGCCTCAAGAATGGAAGTGACCCAGCTGATAGTTGCTCCATTTTTCTACATAGCCGGGATGGATCATCTACAAGTTCCCCAAAGCTCTTCCCATACCACTTATTATTTGAGGCCTTGGCAATGCAATATCGCCACTGCCGAGACCTCGTGTTGAAACCGATGGCTGGGTAGCGAGGAATCATTCGCTAATCTGCTCTTCATCTGCAAGTTCTCCAACGCTCTTCCCATACCACTTATTATTTGAGGCCCTGGCAATGCGACATCGCCACCGCGAGGCCTCGAGGGACCAGCGAGGAACCATTTGCTAATTTTCTCTTCTGTCCATCCCTTCGTTCCCTTCCTAAGGATGTATCGGCTTGGATTTGACCTGTACTCAAGCTATTTTTCAAATTCGAATTCCCGCTCTATGACTATCAAACTTCACTCTTTTTCAAATCTGAATTCCCGCATTATGACTATCAAAATTTTCTCTTTTTCAAATTCGAATTCCCTTAATAACGCTGGGCATGATAAATGTACATTTGATTTTTAAAATAATATCTAGATAATTTCCTGAATCCCGGTGGTTAAAGTCGGGGGCCAATTTATGGAACAAGATTTATATAATCTATATAGTAGGCAATTATGTGATATAATATATATATATGACTTAAATTGCTATGTGTTGGTAATGTGAGTTTTGTAAAAGAATCACATACATTGGTGTGATAATGTGATAATGATAAGAAAGAGTATTTTTGGAAAAAGTTAATTGGTTTTGAATTGTTTTTTGTTAGGTTTAAAGCTGGTTTTTTTTTTTGGCATTATTCGAAATTTAGTTAACTAGAGCAATTATGCTCAGCAAATGCAACCATCCAATAAAGGGTAGAGTTCAAACCTCATAGTGTGTAAATTTGTAATTCCATTGGAATGGCTTAAACCATTCGGTTTATTGAATTTGTAATTCCATTGGAATGGCTTAAACCATTCGGTTTATTGAATTTAATTTATTTTTTCTAATTTTTATGAAGTGTGAAAATATCTCAAAAGGGGTGGATGACTTAATGCTTAAATTCCTAATGGCTTTAAGTTCAAAAGTGACCAATGATCCAACCTGTAAAGGACAACCAATGGCCATAGTTAGAATGACCAATATCTGGAATGTAAAGAACAACCAATGGCCATAGTTAGAATGACAAATATTTGGAATGGCTTGAAGGATGTGTTCAAGGATGGGTTGATAAGTTTATTTTTGAAAAGGTTGGATGGCCCAAAGTCAACCATCAAGAATTGGAGCCTTTGCTTTATTAAGTTTTCAAAGTCAAAAATGCTTTGATGTGTTAAAATGGGTTAATGTTCAAAATCCTCAAAGTTTAAAAACCTTGCTTCAAGTTGCAAAGTGGTTCAATAGGCATTAGCTGGGAAAGGGCCAAAGTTTCAAAAGGGTAAAAGTTCAAAAAACACCTAATGTTTCAAAAGGGGTTTAAGTTGGAAAATCATTCAAAGTTTCATAAGAGGTTGGAGTTTGAAGTGGTTCTAGTGGGCCAAAATTACAACATTTCCAAATGTATAATGTTTCAAAATGACTCAAGTGGATTAAGTTCAAAGATGGCTAATTTGAATTGCTTGAATATGTTTGACACATGTTATGTCCAAATGGCTCGATGGGAAAATGACCCAAAGTTTCAAAATCACCCAATGTTTAAAAAAAGATCAATGGTATGAAGTTTGAAACAGAGACATTGCTAAAAATACTCCAAAAAAATGATGTTTTAGTTGGATCTAATCATTAAGCTTGAAAGGGGGATGATACTTTGGAGAGTTAATGTCCTCCTTTGAAAGTGCTTGGTCACCATGGTTTGAATGAGATCAATATACTTCATAAAAATGAGGTTGATGCTTGAGGTGGGATTAATGTTTCAAAAGTGATTGATACCCTCGTATAGAAGCAATTGATGTTTTAAAGAGGCATGTTGCTCAAGGGAACCTAATCTCTTGAAAGGAGTAAATGTTCAAAATATCTTTGATGTTTGAAAAACTCTGATCTTTTGAAAGCGTTCATTGGTTGAAGTTTAAAAGGAGGTTGATAGCCTATGGGGGAAAAATATACATCATCAAAAGAAAATATCTAGTATAAAGGGGGTTGACGCATTGGATTAGCTCGATCATCAAAGCTTGGTATTTATAAGAAGGCCTTCGACAATTAGTGAACATGCTATATGGTGCAAACGATGACTCACAAAATCTTATTTTCGGCATAAGTTTAGCATAAAAATTCGAATGGAGATGAAATTTCAAGTGAACATTGTATTGAACTTCACACTCACCCTCGAGCTAATAAAAAGGATAATTTCCCTTGAAAAATAAATAATTCAAATGAAAGGAAGGAACCATGGAAACTTGAGTTGATGGGTAGGAATGAATGAAACTTTTTTTATTGGAAGAGAGAAATTTGGTGGACCAAAGAGAGAGGACACACTTCTATTCTCTTGACTGGCCATGTCAAGAAGGGGAGGAACCATGTAGGACCTGTTATTTCGACTTCTTAAATTGGCATGCACTTTTATTTCTTTCTGGATGATGGCCATTATCTAGTAATTATGTGCATTCAGATAATTAGAGTATTGCCATATCATAAATAAAAGAGATAAATTATTTGATTTATGCTTGCCTCTTTTCATTAACAATTGACTTGTTTATTAGCGCACTACAACAGTAATGCAAAAAAGAACAAAAGAAAATGACCAAAAGAGTAACGAGTAGATTTATTGCAAAGGTGGACAAAAGACATGCAATAAAGTAAGCCATCTCTTTATTCAAATGTTATTTATATTTCCTCGTGCCTATGGAATGGAAAATAAGGATTCATTACTTCTTGTTGCATTTGAGAGAGATACTTTACCTCTACATGCACATCAACATAAGATGAGTTGGCAAGGTCAGATTTAACTAAGCTCCTTAAGGTCAATGGGTGTTGATCCTAGATTTTGCTACATGGTTATGAAAATTTTAGAGTCGTTATCGAGGATATTACATAAAATCATGATTACATATATAAATATCATATAAGTCAATAACATACTTCGAGGTAAATGGGTCATGATTATATGTCTTGATAAGTATTATGACTAAGTAATGGTATTACCTTAGTTTGAAGGTAAGGTTCTCCTTATTTCTTCATGCCCCCCCCCCCCCCCACACACTTCAAATGTTAGACCAAATAAGAAAGCATCGACACCCTTATTCTTGTGAAAATGAGAAGAATCGGGACTTGACTAGATTGACCTCCCCTCCTCACTTCTTGAAGCATTAACTCACCTTACTGAAATGGTCAACATTAACTCCTCATACTCACACTCTCATGAGGGTGGAGAGGGCCTCCATGTTTGTTGTGAAAAGGTGTGGACGAAGTAATTTTAGAGAAAGGGAGACTTCCAGTTGGGCACAACATTGTTTTCCTAGTGACTTGGTTGGTTTCCCAAGTTGCAAACAAATTAAGGCTATCTATGGGGGTATGACAGCTAGGGAGTGCGAAGGTGTTCCAGGGAATGTAAGGTTCCGAAGTAAGGCTAGTTGTAAGGGAATGAGTTCCAAGACATGCTTGGGAATGTTAATATGTGATAGATAGTGCGAAGGCATGTCAAACATGCTAAGATATTCCAAGTGTTAAGGCTTGCCAAGATGTGCAAGGGTGTGATAATGCGTGTCAGCCATGGTCAAGGAAACAAAACAAAGAAAAAAGTTAAACTATAAGGAGATGAACACATAAGATGGTTAATAAATCATCAATTTACCTTTTCCATGTGGGGCATGCTAGGTACACCAACAATAGATGCAAATAGGTGCCAAGTGCCAAGTGTTAGTGCATTCTATGTGCCAAATCTTCCTCTATTGCTTCTCATCTACTTTCCAATAATTGATCTCAAATAAATTTAATATTAAACCATGCCAAAGCATACGAAGTCATCTCAATGCATGTCAAACATGCTAAGACTTTCCAAACGCTAACATATGCCAAGTGCCAATGTGTGTCAGGGAGTGCTATGCATGCTATGAAGTGGCAGGGCATGTCGAAAAGTGTTAAGTAGAGAGTGCCAATGCATGTTGAGGAGTGTTAGGGAGTACTAGGACAACACAAGGGAGTACTAGGTCAAAATGCATGGAAGTGAATGAATATGAGGGTGTGTCAGGGAGTGGCAATGAGTTATATTTGTCATGCCAAGGAGGGAGTGAGAAGATATTCTAAGCATTCACACACCATATTGGCCACTCACTTCTTACCATTCCCACACCATAAAAAAAACTCTAAAAATGTCATTCTTTAAATCTCTTGTGTAGTTTCCTAATGTCATTTGAGTATAATCTCGCAATTACTTATGTCATTAATGGTGCGATAATTTTTTTATTTTCTTAAAGGAACTCTTTCTAGACATGAACCCCATAAAACATAAATCATTGAGTGAAAATGAATGGAAATGAATGAATAAGAGGGTGTGTTGGGGAGTGCCAGTGAGTGTCATACGTGCGAAGGGGGGAGTGACAAGGCATGCTAGGGAATGCTATGGAATTTCAATAAGTGTGAAGGTGTGCTAACATGTTCCAGATAGTGCCAACACATGCCAATGCATTCCAGGCATGCCAAGACATGCCATGTGTTAAGGCATGACGAGATGTGCCAGGTGTTAGGGTATGCGAATGCGTGTCAAGGAGTGTCAGGAAAGAAAAGGGAGCACCAAGTTAAAATTAAAATAAATGAACACATATGAGGGTTAACAATTCAGGACCTTACCTTTTCAAGAGGGGCATGCTAGGCATACCAACACTAGTGCCAATACATGCCAAGGGCCAATTTTTAGTGTGCCTTAAGTTCCAAATCATCCTCTTTTACTTCTCTCTTAATTGTGAATAATTGATCTCAAATAAATTTTATCTTAAACCATGCCAAGGAATTCTAGGGAATCCAAACACATGCCAAGAATTTTCAAGCGCCACTAAGTGCCAAGAGCCTATATGTGTCAAGGAGTTATAGGGCATGCTATGGAGTTCTAGGTTTCCTAAGGAGGGAGTGACAATGTATGCTAGATATTTCCAAGGCATGCTAGAGTGATAGGGAAGCATACCAAGATGTTCCAAGTGCCAATGTTTGTTGAGTGTTAACGAGTTCCAGGGAAACACATGGGAGCACCATGTAAAAATGCATGGAAATGAATGAATAAGAGTGTGTGATAGGGAGTGTCAGCGAGTTCCACGTGTGCTAAGGAGGGAGTGACATGGTATGATAGGAAGTGCTAATTCATGCTAGTGTATCAGAGTGGCATGTGGCCAAGATGTACCAGGTGCCAGGGTGTGACAACACATGATAGGAAGTGTTAGAGAGTCCTAGGGACACACAAGGGAGCACTAGGTGAAAATAATTCATGCAAATGAACAATTAATAGATTGTGACAGGAAGTGTCAGTGAGTTCCAGTGTGCTAAGGAGGGAGTGGAAAGGTATGCTAGAGGTTAGGGAAACATGCCAAGATGTGACAGGTGCTAGGGTGTGCCAATGCATGTTAGGGAGTGTTATGGAGCTCCAGGGAAAAACAAGGCAGAAATAGTTTCAAATGCATGGAAATGAATGAATAAGAGTGTGTGACAGGGATTGTTAGAAAATTCTAGGTGTGTTGATGAGGGAGTGACAATGTATATTAGGTAGTGCCAAGGAATGCCAGAGTGCCAGGGTGACATGCCAAGATGTGCCAATTTTTAGGGTGTGCCAATGTGTGTCGGGGGGTGTTAAGGAGTTCCATGGAAACATAAGGGAGAATTAGTTCAAAACGCATTGAAATGAACGAATATAGAGTGTGTGATAAGGAGTGTGAGTGAGTTCAAACTGTGCTAAGGAGGGAATGACAAGGTTATTTTATAGGCAATGCCAAGGCATGCTAGAGTTCCAAGGCATGTCAGGGAATGGTAGGGTGTGTTAGGGAGTTACAAAGCGTGTCAAGGAATGCAGGGGATGCTAACACGTGCCACATAGTTCCAAGGGATTGTTAGACGTTCTAGGTGTTATGGCATGTCAAGATGTAAACTATGTTTCTTAGTTGTTTTATAGCCACGATTGGACATGAGCCTTGACTTGGTAACTTGTTAAGTGGGATGAGTTAATATTGGCCATGAGTAGCCTAAGATTATTTATAATCCATTCTTAGGCGAACAAGGCATAGTCTAGTTGTACTAAATGAAACTTGGTCAAGTTTTTGTAGTAGAGGGAGGACTTGGTTAGGTTCCCAAGTCTAAAAAAAATAAGGGTAGTTATGAGGACATGATAGTTAAGGAGTTCCGACGTGTCCCAATGAATTAAAAGGTGTGCTAACACATGCCATTTAGTGTTAATGTATGAGAAGGAGTGTTTGGGAGTGTTAGGGAATCACAAGGGAGAACTAGTTTAAAGTGCATGGAAATGAATGAATAAGAGTGTTTGTCAGGGAGTGCTAGTGAATTCTAGGTGTCCCATGGACAAAGCATGTTAGGAGAATTTCATAATAGGAATTGGAGGAGGCAAGCCTATGATTTCGATAAGGGGATGGATGAAGCAATTTCAGACAAAGGGAGACTTTGTGCTAGACAAAACGCTCTTTTTCAATGACTTGGTTGGGTTCCCAAGTCGCAAAAAAAGTAAGCTTCTATGAGGGAATGACAACTAGGGAGTGCCAAGGTGTGCAGGGAATCCCAAGAAGTTTTAACACGTGACATAAATTTCCAAGTAATGTTAGGCATTCCAATATGTGGTAGGTGCTAGGGTTTGGTGCCAACGCATCCTAGGGGGTTCCAGGGAAACAAAATGGAGGACTAGTTTCAATTGCATGGAAATGAATGAGTAAGAGTGTGTGATAGGGAGTGTTAGCAAGTTATAGGTGTGCTAAGGACGGAGTGCCAAGGTATGATAGGAAATTATGAGGCATGATAGAGTGATAGGAAAGCATGCCAAGATGTGCCACGTTCTAGAGTGTGCCAATGTGTGCCAAGGAGTGTTAGGGAGTGCTAGAGAAACACAAGGAAGCACTGTATCATAATGCATGGAAATGAAGGAATAAGGGTGTGTGAAAAGGAGTTTCAATGAGTTCCAAGTGTGATAAGGAGGATTTAAAATGCATGCTTGGCAGTGCTAAGGAATGCTAGAGTGCTAGGGCGACATGCAGCCAAGATGTGCCAACACGTGCAAGGAAGTGTTAACTAGGAGTTCCAAGGAAACACAAGGGAGAAGTACGTAAAAATGCATGGAAATGAACAAATAAGAGTTTAGATTGGAAGTGTGAGATAGTTCCACGTGTGCTAAGGAGGGAGTGACAAGGTATGATAGGTAGTGTTAAGGCATTTTAGAGGCCAGGGTAACATGGCAAGATGTCCTAGGTGCTAGGGTGTACCAACACGTGCGAAGGAGTGTTAAGGAATTTTATGGAAACATAAGGGAGCACTAGGTAAAAATGCATGGAAATGAATGAATAAGAGTTGTGAATGGGAGTTTCAATGAGCTCTAGGTGTGCTAAGGAGAGAGTTACAAGGTATGCTAGGTAGTTCCAAGGAATGCTAGAGTTCTAGGGCAGCATTGGTAGTTCCAAGGAATGCTAGAGTTCTAGGGCAGCATGCCAATATGTGCCAGGTGTTAGGGTGTGCTAATGTGTGTTAGGGAGTGTTAGGGAGTGTCAATTAAACATAAGGAAGCACTAGATTAAAATGCATGGAAATCAATGAATAAGAGTGTGTGATAGGGAGTGTTAATGAGTGCTACGTGTGTGTTAAGGAGGGATTGACAAGGTTATTTTATAGGCAATGCCAAGGTATGTTAAACTACCAAGGCGTGTCAGGAAGTTCTAGGGTGTGTTAGGGAGTGTAAAAGCATGTCAAGGAATTTAGGGTATGCTAACACATGCCACATAATTCTAAGGCATTTAAGACATGTTAGGTGTTATGGCATGTCAAGATGTAAATTTTATTTCTTAGTTGTTTTATGATCATAGTTGTATTTGATCGGCCTTGCCTTGGTAACTTGTTAAGTGGGCTCAGTTGAGATTGGACATCAATAGTATAAGATGAGTTACATGTAGTTCTTAGGTGAACAAGGCAAATGTTGAATTTCCACGACACATGAGAATATGGGTTTGGTATTAGAATCTCTGATGCAAACACACTCAAGTGCCATAACACATCTACTTTTCACAACGAAATCTACACAAATGAGAGAATCAACTAGTGCACATGAAAATTTTTAACTTTTTCAAACTTTTCTTCATTAAATTACAAACTATAATAGAATAAGCTAAAGCTCTCATTCCAGGGATCATGGCCCTTTACAATCACACTGATGCAAGGAATACAAATAGGACTTGATGTTAGTCCTTTGACAACCAATCTCCCTTGAACAAGACAACACTTGACCCACTTTTTGATGGTGGCCATACATAGCCCGTTCCATCCATATGTCTTGAACACATTTAGCAGGTCCTCTTGCCTCCCATTATGAAACTCCTCAATCTGCCTCTATCAATGAACTCAACTCCTTTAGGTTACTGAACACAGGTCAAAAAAAAATTCCCTCTATCTACCTATTTTTCCTTTAAGGTTTGCAGCATTTAGGGTTTTTGTTCAGTTGTTCACAATGAAGTTGTGAACAACTCTTTTCGTTTGCCCAATTTTTCCATACTGCTTCTCCAAGATGACAAGTCTAGGGATATGGATTTTTCCCTTCTTATCAATGACACAATCCTCTACAATATAGTGAACTAGGGCTAGTTGGCTAGCCCACTTGACTGCTATTTTGGTCCTTCAAATTATGCACGTCTTGGTCGGGTGTGGAGCCTAATTGTCTTTTTTCTTTCAGACGTTGTCAGCATTGGACCACTGTAGCTTAATGGGGCGGCAATGCCGCCCATAATTAAACACTTCCCGGGGGGGTCTTGGGGGGTAAACTGCGACTTTATGGAGCCCCCCCCCCCCCCCCCTGGCAGGGGGTTTTGGGGGTAGCGTCCTCGAAGCTAAAAACAGACGTAAAATTGCCTTGTAAAAGTATATTAATTTCTAATCAATCTGGGTCATTCATTAGGCGAATGATCTGACGGTAGAAGTTATGTTTAGTTTAGTTTTTTTTGCCCTAGAAGGCAACCCCTCACTTTGTATGAGGGTATTGTATCGTGGCTGTGTATGGTATGTGTATTCTCAGAGCGAGAAATAGATAGGGAGACTGTGAGAGAGAACAGAGGATATTACAAAGGATCTGTCGTAGGTTTTGGTTTCGCTTTGTTGGATAATAGAAAGGAAGGACTGGTTGTTCGGGGTGGACGTAGCCCAAACTGGTTGAACCACGTATATCTGTGTCTCTCTGGTTTTATGTGTTTTGTGTGCTTGTATTTTCCGCATATTTTATGTGTTGCATTGCTCCATAATATATAATTTTCTAACAACTGGTATCAGAGCCGAAGGTATATTTGGCTGATAAACTCGCAGGAAAGAAGGATTCTTGGTTCGAGTGGGAGCAATGGCGGAAGATGGTAAGTTTAGGGTCGAGAAATTTAATGGCCAAAACTTTCCGATGTGGAAGATGCAGATGGAATATTATCTATATCCGAAAGATCTATACCTACCATTGAGCGGAAAAACAAAGAAGTCGGCGGCCATGACCAACGCGGAATGGAACATTCTTGATAGAAAGGCACTCGGAATAGTATGGTTGTGTCTTGCGGCATCAGTCGCCTTCAATATTTAGAAGGAAACAACAACAGAGGTTTTGATGCAGAAGTTGGCGAAACTATATGAAAAACCCTCGGCCTCAAACAAGGTATTTCTTATGAAATGACTATTTAATATGAAGATGTCGGAAGGTGGATCTGTTGCAGACCATTTAAATGAATTTAATACAGTTACCAGTCAGTTAAGTTCTGTAGGGGTAAACTTTGATGATGAAGTTAGAGCTCTTTTATTCTTGTGCTCATTGCGAGAGAGTTGGAATGGCTTAGTAATGGCCATTAGTAACTCTGTCTCTGGATCTAGTACTTTAAATTTTGATGATGTTGTTGGTGCTATCCTTAGCGAGGAAATGCGACGGAAAAGCTCCGGTGAGACATCAGGTAATGATTTGAGTGCAGAGTCTAGGGGAAGAAGAATGGAAAGAGGAAAGAGCTCGAGATATCGCAGTAAATCAAGGAAAGGCAGATCCAAGTCCAGATCAGGGATAGTGTGCTGGAATTGCGGAAAGAAAGGACACCTAAAGAAAGACTGTAGATCTCGGAAGGGAAAAGAAGGAGACACGCAACAAGAAAAAAATCATGAAGCAAATGTGACAGGTGATGTGTTACAAGATGCTTTGATTCTTTCTTTCGAAAATGTTACTGATTCTTGGGTTGTAGATTCAGGGACCTCATTCCATGCCACACCTGATAAGAAATATTTTCATGACTATGTTCAAGGAGATTTTGGACAAGTCCATTTGGGTGATGATAAACCCTGTAAAATTGTTGGAATGGGTAAGGTTCTTGTAAAACAACAGAATGGAAACCAATGGCTATTAAAGGAGGTAAGGCATGTTCTAGATCTAAAGAAAAATCTGATTTCAACAGGGCAGTTAGGCGGTGAAGGTTGTGTGACAACTTTCATAGATAAAGCTTGGAAGGTCACCAAAGGAGCCCTAGTAATAGCAAAAGGCGAAAAGGTTGGTACATTGTATTTATGCAATGGTATTTCTAACTCTGTTAATGCTTTAACTTCCAAAGGAGCAGATGCAACATTATGGCATCATAGGCTCAGACACATGAGTGAGAAGGGGATGAAGATTCTTCACTCAAGAAATTTGTTGCCAAGTTTGAAGAATGTTGATTTGGATTTCTGTGAAAATTGCATTTATGGAAAACAAAAGAGAGTCAAATTTCTCAGAGTTGGGAAAGAAAAGAAGAGCGAAAAATTGGAGCTTGTGCATACAAATGTATGGGGACCTGCTCAGGTATCATCTCTTGGTGGCTCTCACTATTATGTTACATTTATTGATGATGCAACTAGAAAAACTTGGATTTATTGTATTCAAAATAAATCTGATGTATTTGATACTTTCAAGAAATGGAAAGCTTTGGTTGAGATTGAGACAAGAAATAAGTTGAAGTGTCTCAGATCAGACAATGGAGGTGAATATTGCAGCAAAGAGTTTGATAGGTATTGTTCAGAGCATGGAATTCGTAGAGAGAAGACAGTTCCAAGAACACCATAAGAAAATGGTGTGTCAGAAAGGATGAACAGAACAATCATGGAGCGTGCAAGGTGCATGAGATTGCATGCAGGATTGCCTTTACAATTTTGGGCAGATGCTGTAGATACTGCTATTTATCTAATAAACAAAGGGCCTTCAAGTTCCTTGGATGGTGGTATTCCAGAGGAAGCATGGACAGGTAAAAAGGTAAACTACTCTTTTTTAAAGCCTTTTGGTTGTGAGGCCTTTATCCATATTAATAAAGAAAACAAAACAAAGCTTGAGGAAAAATCAAAGAAATGTACCTTTATTGGATATGGTGCTAATGATTTTGGTTATCGCTTATATGATTATGAAAATCACAAAATCATTAGGATCAGAGATGTAATATTCAATGAAAAGGTCTTGTATAAGAATCAGTTGCAGGAAAAGAAACAGGAAAAAGAAAGCAAGGAATACACAGTTCTTGATGAGATAACTGAAAAAGTAAAGGTGCCTGAAAATAATAATAATCAACAACCACAACAACAACAACCACCACAACAGCAACAGGCACCTCAAACACCTGAAAGTGGTGTTAGAAGATCTACCAGGATAAGTAGACCCCCTGAACGATACTCTCCTTCATTATATTATTTATTGTTGACTGATTCTGGTGAACCTGAATGTTATGAAGAAGCAATGCAGGTTGAAAGCATGAAGAAGTGGGAGCTAGCCATGGAAGAAGAGATGGACTCCTTAATGCATAACCAGACTTGGGACTTAGTCAAGTTGCCTGCAGGTAAAACTACATTGTAGAATAAATGGGTTTACAGGTTGAAGGAAGAAGATGGAGGAAAACAGAGGTACAAATCTAGACTTGTGGTGAAGGGGTTTGCACAAAAGAAAGGTATTGATTTTGATGAAATATTTTCTCCTGTTGTTAAGATGAATTCAATCAGAACTATCTTAAGTCTTGTAGCAGCGAAAGATTTACATCTTGAAGAGTTAGATGTAAAGACAACATTTCTCCATGGATATTTGGAGGAAGAGATATACATGCAGCAACCAGAAGGATATGAGGTAAAAGGGAAAGAAAAATTGGTGTGCAGGTTAAAGAAGAGCTTGTATGGCTTAAAATAGGCTCCAAGGCAGTGGTATCTAAAATTTTACAAGTTTATGTCTGAACAAGGTTATACTAGATGTCACTCTGATCATTGTGTTTATCTAAAAAGGAAAAATGATGGCAGCTATATTATATTGTTATTGTATGTAGATGACATGCTTGTTGCAGGGTCTAACATGCAGGAAATAAATGCTCAAACAAAAATTGGAAAATTCATTTGCAATGAAGGATTTGGGAGCTGCAAAACAGATCCTTGGTATGAGAATAACCAGAGATAGGAAAAATCGAAAATTAACACTATCTCAGAATGAGTACATACAAAAGGTGTTGAAAAGATTTAATATGCACAATGCAAAACCAGTTAGTACACCTTTTGCTAGCCATTTCAAACTTAGTAAGGAGATGTGCCCAAAGACCCAAGAAGACATGGATTATATGTCTAAAGTTCCATATGCATCAGTATTTGGAAGCTTAATGTATGCAATGGTCTGCACAAGGCCTGATATTGCACATGCAGTGGGAGTTGTAAGCAGGTACATGAATAATCCAGGAAAAGAACATTGGATGGCAGTAAAATGGATTCTCAGATATTTGAGAGGTACCACAAATCAAGCATTATGCTTTGGTGGTTCAAACATTGCTCTACGGGGATATGTTGATGCAGATATGGCAGGTGACAGAGATAACAGGAGGAGCACTACAGGATATGTATTTACTGTAGGTGGAACAGCTGTCATTTGGGTTTAAAAAATCCAAAGTGTTGTTGCACTTTCAACAACAGAAGCAGAGTATGTTGCTGCTACAGAGGCTAGTAAAGAAATGATTTGGTTACAAAGGTTTATGGATGAATTTGGGTAAGAAGCATGATATGGGCACGTCATACACTGATAGCCAAAGTGCTATTCATCTTGAAAAAAACTCAATGTTTCATTCTAGGACTAAACACATACATCTCAAGTACCACTTCATAAGGTCAGTATTGGAAGATGGAGAGTTGAAGATGGAAAAGATACACACTAGCCAGAATCCTGCAGATATGCTAACAAAAGTTGTAACCAGAGAGAAATTGAGAATGTGCTCAGTTTAAATTGGTCTTCAAGGATGATGATGAAGATGACAAACAACCAGGTCCAAAGAGGAGTCATTGTCTAGCAAATGAAGTAGCGGTGGAGTTGCTACAATCAGTCTCCAAGTGGGAGATTGTTTCGGTGTGGAGCCTAATTATCTGGTTTACTTTGTATCACAGCATTAGACCCCTGTACATTAAATGGGGTGGCAACACCGCCTGTAATTAATCATTTCTGTGGGGGGTCCAGGGAGGGGTGGTAGCGACTTTATGGCCCCCCCCCTTTGGCTGGTGGTTTCGGGGGCAGCGCCCTCGAAGCTAAAAATAGATGTAAAATTGCCTTGTAAAAGTATAGTAATTTGTAGTCAATATGGGCCGTTCATTAGGCAGATGATCTGATGGTAGAAGTTATGTTTAGTTTATGGTTTTTTGCCCTAGAAGGAAACCCCTCTCTTTGTATGAGGGTATTGTATTGCGGGTCTGTATTACATGTGTATTCCCTGAGCAAGAAATAGATAGGGAGACTGTGAGAGAGAATAGAGGATATTACAACGGATCTGTTGTAGGTTTTGTCTCTTCATTTTTTCTAGATAATAGAAAGGAAGGACTGGCTATTCGGGGTGGACGTAGCCCAAACTAGGTGAACCACATATATCTGTGTCTCTCTGGTTTTATGTGTTTTGTGTGCTTGTATTTTCCACATATTTTATGTGTTGCATTGCTTCATAATATATCATTTTCTAACACGTCCTTAGGCCCAATACACATACCCTTCTACCAGTCTTATTTTCCTTCACAAGTACAAGACTTAGAGCTCTTCTTTGACAGTCACCTAACAACCCTCCAATTTCACTTGGACTACCATCAATTTTCCCAACCACAATCAATTATTTTACTTGTTTAGTGCCGACAACATTTCCGTCATCTAGGGCTCTTCAAATATGCCACCTAACAGTGATTTGAGTCCTCTGAAAATCAATATTCTTGTGTACAATATTTTTTTTGTCCAATCTATGAACAAATCTGAACTACTCATCTTATCATCCTTCTAAAAATTTGTAGATGACTGAAATAGGGTCACAAATCATCCATTAATAGTTCGTTGACTAAATTTTTATAGGTGTAATATTCCTAATTAGCTTTTAGCTAGTTGGAATATTAAATTTTTCTTTTGTTCATAAATTAGATGAATAAATGGGTAGAGAGACCCTTAAATCTCTTTAGTAGGAATAAAACCACTTATAGTGTGAAAGTGGATTAGTGTAGTTAGTCGAAATAAAGAAACCATTGGTGTGAATGGGGTCAATGCATGTGGATGGGGTCAAGGTTGACCAAATCAACAATGTTGTCATGGAGGGAGTGGTGATAGTGGAGGACATCGCAATTATGATGGAGGAGTTTATGCATGGGAGTAACATCTTTAATGAGTGGGACCAAGGGTGAGGAATCTCAAAAATCATATAAGGAATGGGATGGAAGTCATAGAAGGCATTCTAATTATTTTTTATTTTTTGTATTTTATGTCTTTCTGAACGCTTCAACTGTTTAGTGCAGTCTATTGTGTTGTTTACCACAAGGGTGTTTCCGGGCGGAAATCCCACCCTCATCCTCAGGGGACATTGAGTGCCCACTCAGGAGAGGTTAATTTGAGCCTCATTACACCATCTGACATCAGTCCAATCTTCAACCATCTTCAGTAGCGCACTCTCCTTTAGAAACTGCATTAGTTTGCAGGACAGTTGCAGTGGAGGGTTGAAAAACCTAGTTTGTGAGCTTGTTTTCTAGTGAGGGGAGGAACCCTTCATACGAAAACCTACTAGGGAGGAATATTAGCTAATTTCTTGTCATATCATCCACCTCCAATCATTTATTTAGTTGCAGAGCATAATTCATTCCTAGGGATGCATTTTTCATATTGTGTATTTTCGGAAACCCTTTTTGGGTTGTCTTGGAATTGTGCTAGAAAGTCTAGATCTTTCATCCCAACATTTTATGAGCACTATATCAGTAGATCCTTGTATTCCTATTTTCTAGCTGCATTTATTCTCACTAGGACTGCGCATTCATGGCCTTTCGACATTTTTTGTAGCAACAATATTTCTTGTTTGGGTATATTGGATCATTGGAGGCTTGTTTTTCCTAGCTTCAGTGTCATTTTCCTGAAGATATTATACTCATTTCTACTAATATACATAATGAAATGGATATATAATTTTCTCATGTTTTGATGTACTAATATTTAGTGAAATTTCCAGTTTTATGTTCAATATTCCTGTTTTTCCTGTTTTGGAATATTACAGTGGTATCAGAGCATAATCTTGGCTCAGCTTGTGGAGCACTACATCTATAACATTTAGATCAATGGATACAAGAGAGTTTCCAAAAATTCTTCTCCACAATATGCAATATATTTCCAAAGAAATCAAGGAGGTGAGGATAGAAAGATAGAAGGAATCCCCTAGAGGGTTTCAACATGGAGAGAGTTCCGCCACCTCATATTATAGGTGGGATCAACCATCATTACTGCCACTTTCACAATGCTCCACCATGCCTACATTCCTAGAAATAGGAAATGAGGTAGGAGGACCAAAAGAGGAGAAGAATCTTGGTGATTATTTCCTAGAATATGAATCTCAATCTCAAGGGTTTAAGGGGCATCTAAACTTCCAAGAGTTATGTCAGATCAAGGATAATAGAAGACCT
>CM076580.1:398474084-398753374 GCA_034641835.2 Pinus albicaulis | reverse complement strand
TTTAGTCCTCTCAAAATCATTATTCTTGTGTACAAATTTCTTTTTTGTCCAATATATGAACAAATCTGAACTACTCATCTTATCATCCTTCTAACAATTTGTAGATGACTGAAATAGGGTCACAAATCATCCATTAATAGTCCATTGACTAAATTTTTATAGGTGTACTATTCATAATTAGCTTTTAGCTAGTTGGAATATTAAAATTTTCTTTTGTTCATAAATTAGATGAATAAGTTGGTAGAGAGACCCTTAAATCTCTTTAGTAGGAATAAAACCACTTCTAGTGTGAAAGTGGATTAGTGTAGCTAGTTGAAATAAAGAAACCCTTGGTGTGAATGGGGTCAATGCATGTGGATGGGGTAAAGGTTGATCAAATCAACAACACTGTCATGGAGGGAGTGGTGATAGTGGAGGATGACGCAATTATGATGGAGGAGTGTATGCATAGGAGTAACATCCTTAATGAGTGGGAACAAGGGTGAGGAAGCTCACAAATCATATAAGGAAGGGAATGGAAGTCATAGAAGGCATTCTGATTATTGTTTATGTTTGGTATTTTATGCCTTTATGCATGCTTCAACTGTTTAGCAGAGTCTGTTGTGTTGTTTAGCACAAAGGTGTTTCCGGGCGGAAATCCCACCCTCATCCTCAGGGGACTTTGAGTGCCCAATCAGGAGAGGTTCATTTGAGCTTCATTCCACCATCCGGCATCAGGCCAAGCTTCAACCATCTTTATCAGCACGGTCTCCTTAAGAAACTGCATTATTTTGCAAGGCAATTGCAGTGGAGGGTTGAAAAACCTAGTTTTTGAGCTTTTTTTCTAGTGAGAGGAGCAACCCTTCATCTGGAAAGCTAGTAGGGAGGAATATCAGCTATTTTCTTGTCATATCAGCCACCTCCCATCATTTATTTAGTTGCAAAGCATAATTCATCCCTAGGGATGCATTTTTCATATTGTGTATTTCCGAAAACCCTTTTTGGGTTGTCCTGGAATTGTGCTAGAGAGTCTAGATCTTTGATCCCGACATTTTCTGAGAACTATATCAGTAGATCCTTGTATTCCTATTTTTTAACTGCAGTTATTCTCACTAGGACTGTGCAGTCATGGCCTTTCGGCATTTTGTGTAGCAACAATATTTCTTGTTTGGGTATATTGGATCATTGGAGGCTTGGTTTTCCTAGCTTGAGTGTCTTTTTCCTCAAGATATTGTACTCATTTCTACTACTATACATAATGAAATGGATATATGATTTTCTCATGTTTTGATGTACTAATATTTACTAAAATTTCCAGTTTTACTTTCAATATTCCTATTTTTCCTGTTTTGGAATATTAGAGTGGTATCAGAGAATAGTCTTGGCTCAGCCTGTGGAGCACTACATCTGTAACATTTGGATCAATGGATATAAGAGAGTTTCCAAAAATTATTCTTTGGACTATGCAATATATTTCCAAAGAAATCAAGGAGATGAGGACAGAAAGATAGAAGGAATATCTTAGAGGGTTTCAACATGGAAAGAGTTCTACCACCTCATATTATTGGTGCGAGCAACCAACATTACTGCCACTTTCACAACTCTCCACCATGCCTACATTCCTAGCAATAGGAAATGAGGTAGGAGGACCAAAAGAGGATGAGACTCTTGGTGATTATTTCCTAGAATATGAATCTCAATCTCAGAGGTTCAAGGAGCATCTAAACTTCCAAGAGTTATGCCGGATCAAGGATAATAGAAGACCTGGTAATCACAATAGAGGTGGAGGGTACATGCAGAATGATGATCTGCAACGTACTATGGGTAGATTCTTTCTACCCACTTTTGATGGGTCACCCAAGTGGAAAACCAATGCTTGGGTAGAGAAATTAAACATCCATTTCCAGCTAAACTGAGTTTCAGATATGGAGGCCATTAAAATAGTAGTGATGCACCTTGAAGGTGAAGCACATGAGTGGTGGTTTCATAGTCTATCTACACTAGGGCATGCTAGTGTCACTTCTTATGCAGAATTTACCTAGAGGTTGGTGGAAATATTTGACCACAGAGATCCAAAAGCACATTTCGTTGAGCTAGCTAACCTTAAGAAAACAGGAGATCCAAAGACTTATATCTTTGAATTTTCAAAACTTTCAGTCATGGTTCTAGATCTATCCGCAGCTAGAAGAGTATATACGTTTTATTGATGACTAGCAGGGCCTTCGCATGGGTTGGTAAAATACACTAGACCAACTATGCTCCACGAGGCTATTGAGAGGGCTAGAGACTTGCAGCATGCTTTGCCAAGGGCAAGAGCCCCATTTCAGCAAAATTTCTCCTCTCAGGAAAAGGGGAAAGTTGTGAAGGTTCCTCCCTCAAAGGAGAACCAAGAAAAGGGATCTCTTAGTGATGATGTCTGGGGAGATATAAGAAGGAGAAAACTTTTCTTCACTTGACAAGAGTCATGGGAACCATGACATCAGTGTGCTGTCGGGAAGGCACATTATATTGAGGTATTTTCTGATGATGAAGAGGAGGGAGTAGAAGACTTGAAGGGGGATACCAACGATGTAGCATCTGGAGGAGATCCTTGTATTCCTATTTTTCCAACTGTAGTTATTCTCACTAGGACTGCGCAGTCATGGGCTTCCGACATTTTGTGTAGCAACAATATTTCTTGTTTGGTTGTATCGGATCATTGGAGGCTTGTTTTTCCTAGATTGAGTGTCTTTTTCCTCAAGATATTGTACTCATTTAGGTTACTATATATAATGAAAAGAATATATGATTTTCTCATTTTTTGATGTACTAATATTTATTGAAATTTCCAGATTTATGTTCAATATTCTCGTTTTTCCTATTTGGGAATATTACATTAGGATGCTTCATATATTTGTCCAAAATTATATGGACAGTCCACCAAAATCAAATCCTCTTCATGTCAATCCATTCCTCATATGGCACATTTATTTTTCTCTATATTCTACTCAGGTTCCACCTTCCTTTGGATTTTCTATCTCTGCACATACATCTACAAACCATCTTCCAAATTTGTGGTATATATTGCAAAGATAAACCTCTCTCAAAGGGTCACAACCCCTCTTCTTCTATACATATTTTTCACAGTCCCAATGGCATACCTTATGGATTTAACATGCTAGGAAACCTCCCTAAATAGGGAATTATACTTCTATTCTAAATGTTTTAGAACATACCCTATCCACCCATAGAAAAAAAATAACTCTTTCCTCCATAAGAGACTCAACTTAGCTCATATGGATCCATAGATTCTAGGCATTTCATTGATTGAATCTTAATCTGAATGTTACATCTCTACGACCCTCGAAATATGGTTACCTTAGTTAATATTATGCCTACGACTACTTCTGTTCTAGCCCTAAATTCTAGTGCAAACCCTCCTCCATTTATGTTTGTCTTTATCACAGACCTTGCAACGTACTAACCACCACAAGGTAGGGTCTTAACCCTCTCTACTATTTAAAAATTTTATGCGGCCTTCACATAGAAACATCAATGAAATCACATGCCCAAATTCTCATGAGCCTCCTCTCTTGAGCTTGATCTTCCATAAGAGAACCAACAATATGCCATCCTACTTCCTATCTCGAACCCATTAGTGTATGTGATATTCTTGTGATCCTTCACCTGATGATCTTACTCTTGGTGGACAATCATTGCCTCCCTTTGGCAACACTTACTCATCCCTCTAACTTAACCTACTTTAGGACTGCATCTCTCCTGGAATCCTTGATCAAATGATCTCCTTCTCACTTAATATTCTCGCCTTCATACTAAGGCCTCCTTAAATATATTTTCCTAGCTAGGCCTCTTAAGAACGCTCTAGAACTTACAAAATTTATCCACTTAGACCTTGGGAAATATTATCTTTTCTTCTTAAATTTCTTTTATATTTTAAACCGGATCTCGAGTCCACAACCCCTTCGCTTGAGTTATTTTCCCACAAATCCTTTTTGTGGCCAAACTCATATAAACCCATATCATCAAGCTTGTGGAGTACCTCCCAAGCTACACAATGCAACAACATAGTTTAGTTGTAGTAATCGTAACTTTGGCAAGCTCCTATAGTCAAGCAAGGACTTGGTTGGGTTCCCAAGTTGAAAATTAAGGTTATTTGTGAGGGCATGATAACTAGGGAGGTTAGGGAATGCCAAGGAATGAAAAGGTGTGCTAACACGTTTTGGACAATGTTCATGCATGTTGAGGAGTGTTAAGGAGTGTCGAGGCATCACAAGGGAGAACTAGGTCAAAATGCATGGAAATGAACAATTAAGAGTGTGTGCGAGGGAGTGTCAGTGAATTCTAGTGTGCCAAGGATGAAGTGTGTTAGAAGAAGTTCATAATAGGATTTTAAAGAGGCAATCCTACGATTGTGATAAGGGGCTTGAAAAAGTAGTTTTAGACAAAGGGAGGCTTTGTGTTGAGCACAATACTATTTTTCCTTTATCTATTATTTTTATATGACATGTGGCACACTTTGGCCGAATGTTCATATTTTAAACTATTTTAGACAATTTCATATTGTACATTGTTGTGTATAAGTTTTTGGGCACTCGGCTTGTGCTAACTTATATCTTGTGTCTCTTGTGTATCTTTTGGTTCTTTCAAACTCTCAATTAATTCTCTATTGTTTATATGAACTGGACATACATGTAAAATATTGCCTATGTAAGCTATGTTGCTTGGTTGTTTTATGGCCATGGCTAGATGTGATCCTTGTCTTGGTAAGTTCTTAAATGGGTAAAGCTCATCTTGTACATGAGTGGCCTAAGATGAGGTATAGGAAATTCTTAGGTGAACAAGGCAAAATCTACATGTAGTAGGTGTAAGTGATCAAGTTGTTGCGGTTGAAGAAGACTAATGTCACATGAACTGCAGTAGATAAGGACTTGATTTCCCAAGTCGTGAAAAATTGCAAGGCTAGTTATGAGGGCATGAGTGCCAAGGCATGCTAGGGAATGCTACATGTGTCAGATAGTTCGAAGGCATGTCAAATATGCTAAGATGTGTCAAATCATCCTCTGTTACTTCTCTTCTACTTTCCAATAATTGATCTCAAATAAATTTAATATTAAGCCATGCCAAAGCATACCTAGGCATCTTAATGAATGCTAGACATGTTAAAGATTGTGGCCTCTTTACGACTACATATGTCTTTTCCTCCTTGATCAAATGAGATCCTTCTCACTTGATGTTATTTCCTTCATCCTAAGGCATCATTAAATAGTTTTTCCTAGACCTATTAGGAACCCTCTAGAACTTACGGGTTTTATCCACTTAGACCTTAGGAAATATTAATTTCCCTTTTTAATTTTCTTTTAGATTTTAAACTCATCTTGGGTCCAAAATCCCTTTGCTTGGCTTCTTTGCACAAAAAGCCTTTTGTGACCAAACTCACACAAACCCATATCACTAGGCTTGTGGAGTACCTCCCAAGCTACACAATTCAACAACATAGTCTAGCTGTAGTAACCGTAAGTTGGTCAAGCTCTTGTAGTCAAGTGAGGGCTTGGTTGGGTTCCCAAGTTTCAAATTAAGTAAGGGTAGTTGCGAGGGCATGATATCTAGGGAGGGTCAGGGCATGAAAATGAATGAAAAGGCATGCTAACACATGTCACACAATGTAAATGCATTCCGGACTAGATTGTTAGGGAGTGTCAAGGCATATCAAGGGATAACTAGGTCAAAATTCATGGAAAGGAACGAATAAGAGTGTATGCCAGGGAGTGTCAGCGAATTCAAGTGTGTTAAGGAAAAAGTGTGTTAGGAGAAGTTCAAAATATGATTTACAGGAGGCAAGCCTCCAGCTGTTAAACGAGGCTCAACATAGCTGTTTTAGACAAAGGGAAATCACTTTGTGCTAGGCACAACATTGTTTTGCCTTCAGTTTTTTTTTTTTAAATGGGATGTTGCACACTTTGGCTACATGCTCATGTTTTAAATTATTTTGGATATTTTCATATTGTACATTGTTGTGTATAAGTTTTGGGGCACTTGACTTGTGTCGGATTATATCTTGTGTGCCTTGTGACTCTTGTGGTTCTTGCAAACTCTCAGTTAATGTTCTATTTTTTATATGAACTAAACATACATGTGAAATATTGCATGTAATGTAAGCTACGTTGCTTAGTTGTTTTATGGCCATGGCTAGATCATGTGATCCTTGTCTAGGTAACTAGTTATGTGGGACAAGTTGAGTTTGGACATGAGTGGCATTAGATGAGTTATAGGCAGTTCTTAGGTGAACAAGGCACAATCTACTTGTAGTAGGTGAAAGTGTTCAAGTTATTGCAGTTGAATTAGGCCAATATTTTCACATGAACTAAAGTAGCCAAGGACTTGATTGGGTTCCCAAGTCGTGAAAAAATGTAAAGGCAAGTTGTGAGGACATGAGTGCCAAGGCATGCTAAAGAATGTTAAGATGTGTCAGATAGTGTGAAGGCATGTCAAACATGCTAAGATGTGCCAAATGATAAGGCATGCTAAGATGTGCAAGGGTGTGTCAATGCATGCTAGGGACTGTCAAGGCAACAAAAGGGAGAAACAAGTTAAACTACAAGGAAATGAACGCATAAGAGGGTTAACAAGTCATCAATTTACCTTTTCCAAAAGGGGCATGTCAGGAACACCAACACTAGGCACTAATAGGTGCCAAGTGAAAAGTCTTAGTGCATTCTAAGTGCCAAGTTTTTCTTTTTTTCTTCTCATCTACTTTCCAAAAATTGATCTCAAATAAATTTAATATTAAACCATGCCAAATAATACCAAGGCATCTAAACGTATTCCATACATGTTAAGACTTTCCAAGCGCCAACACGTGCCATGCGCCAATATGTGTTAGGGAGTGTTATGCATGCGATGAAGTGGAAGGGCATGTTGAAGAGTGCTAAGGTGTGCTAGAGAGTGGTAATGCATGCTAAGGAGTGTTAAGGAGTACTAGGAAAAAACATTAAGGGAGAAATAGGTCAAAATTCATGGAAGTCAATGAATATGAGGAACATGAACTGCAACTGACCAGTGTTAATGAGTGCTAGAGGTCATGCCAGGGAGGGAGTCACAAGGTATGCTACGAATTGGTAACGTGTGCTAGGGAATATCAAGGCATGTCAAGAAGTGCCAAAGTGTGCTAGGGAGTTCCAGGGTGTGCTAATTATATGTGCTATATAGTTCCAAGATATGCCAATACATGCTAGGTGCTAAGGATGTGCAGGCTTCCAGGGTATGTCAATATGTTTCAAGAAGTGTCAAGGCAACAAAAGGAAGAACCAAGCTAAAACGAAAGGAAATGAACACATAAAAGGGTTAATAAGTTGGGAATTTATCTTTTTCAAAAGAGCCATACTAGGCACACTAATAATAGGTCCCTATACATGCCAAGTGGCATTGTGTACCAAGTGATAATGTATGTCAATGCATGCAACCAAAGTGTTCCAGGGAATGCTAGGGACTACATGCATGCCAACACATGCTAGGAGAGTTCTATGTTGTGCTAGCGCATGCCACCATGTGCTTGGGCATCAGTGTCATGGAAAGATATTCTAGGTACAAATATGTTCCAAGACATGTGAGGTGCTAAGAAATGTTAGTGTGTGCCAAAGAATTAATTTAAGGTGTGCCCAGATTGTTGAGGAGTGTTAGGTATGTCTCATTAATAGAATTGACATAGTTTGATTAAGTATTAAATAATATATTTCTTACACACACTAGTAGAACTTTATCTAAAGGGAATTTTCTAGATAATAAAATTAATAAATATGAATCATGTGTTGACTCATAGGAAAACTCTATTCGACTAGTCATTACTTGATGGAAATGATACACACTAATTACTTATTAACAAATTGATCGAATATAACCACTATGGCGTTGGAAATATTATAAAAAGACTCCACAATAATGGTCTTAAATTGTTATCTTTTGACAAAAAATATATCAACGGGCACATAGCATCATCAAAAACTCATTGGAATGATCAATGATGATGAACATTTTTTTACTGTCACCAAAAGTAACAAAAAGACCATTGGTGACGGTCATTAAAAGTTCGTCACTAGAAGTGTCACCAAAGAGAGAATTAGTGATGGACCTTTAACGACCCTCACCAAAAGTGTCATTGAAAATGGATTTGGGGACAAACCTTAAAGGACCATCACTATATACACTTACAATGACGCTTTTTTAAGGACCGTCACCATATGTGACATTGGTGATGGACCTTAAATGTCCTTCACAAGCATGACCCTCACCAATGTCCTTTTTTCTTGTAGTGGTGCATCCAAATATAAGTAGTGTAAATAACCATAAATAGTAAATGAAGATAGAGAAATGCATGTAGTGACAAAGAATACAACAACACAATCATAAGATACAAAAAATTGGTCCAGGACCAGGCAAAAACCCCACTCTGGGGGAAACCCTTCCAAATATTCTTCTTCAATATATCATCATAAAAATTTTTTAGTAGAGAGTACAATGAGCCCAATACATATATGTAGCAGAAATAAACAAATCAGATCTATAGATATGCAGATCTACAATATCAAAGCATGGATCTAATGAATCACCAAAACTAAGTGATCTCAGCTTCCAAGTCCTAGATCCGAATCCATGATGATGTCAAATATTGTTCTGAAGCGATTGTGACTGAGAAACATATGAATAAAGGTGCTGTGCAAGTTACTGACTGTGAGCCACATTAGATGTTCTCATAAAACTCCTCAACCATGACCTTAACACTGTGAGCCTATGGGAATAACAACCGTGACCGTGACCTAAGCACTCTATGCCCACGATTGAGGGTCTGATTAATCTGTATTTAAAAATTTCTTGAGGTTTGTGAAATTTTGCAAGTGAATCAATTAGGTTTTAAGCATCTTTTGTGTAATTATTAAACACATAAACATGAAATTTACGCTGAGTTTTTCCTGAAAATACAAGACAGTATCACCATAATAGTAAAGGGTGAAAATATGAAGTTGGGTAACACTTTTTTCCCTTTTTTGAGAAAAAAAAAATCATTTTTCTCTATTCTTCAACTTTCTACAAGCCAAAACATTTTTTTTGTTTAGAATTTCATTTTGCGATAAAAATAAAAGTTGTCAGAAATTTTATTGGCTTTCTATTACTTATATTTTGGATTTTGTTTATACACATTTGATATGTCAACTTAGCGTTTCTTTGAGTGTGTGTTTTTTAACAATCAAAGGATTCATAAGAATTCATGTTAATACGCACTGGTGTATTCTTTGAAACTTTGTGTTTTTGATAAACAAAATGTGTTACAACAATCTAGACAGAGTCTACTTAGATTTCATTACATTTACAAAACCAATTGATGCATATCATAATTAATAGAATTTTTTAAACTGATCCAATATGAAAAAACTACATATTTTGAATATGTTTCGCTACATAGGAAATTTCTCAACATATAAGTTATAAACTAAAAATCTAAAAACTACACATTACAGATGATGAACCAATGTAATGCACCATAATTTTTTCAATTTTTTTACAGTGTATTTTGGAAGATACAGAATATTGATTTCATTGAATCATAATTACCTTCAGAAATTGTTTGCATCCATTTTATTACAAAATTAATTAAAATTAGTAAATATTTATGAAATTTCATAAAAGTTATATTTCCTGAAAGTAGATTGAACTATGAAAATGCTTGTCTTGGTTCTGAGATTTAATTCAGAATTTTTCATGGAACTTAATCAGGCCTAAGTTGAATATATGTATTCAGAGCTTGGCTCTGCGTAATTGCAGACGTGTTAGTTCGGATGAACCTGTAAAAAATTTCGATCGAATTATTTTTTGTGCCAACGATCCGTCAAGTCTAACGATACAAAAGTTCGGCTAAATTTATTATAAAATTTCAGCCAAACATTTACTTGACTTTCTGTCGGTCGGAAAATACAACGAAGCCCCTCCAAAAAAATCATTTCACAGCAATATAAATTGACGTAAAAGCATTCATTATTTTCACATAATTTCGCACATTTATTCATTTTGTCTGATTTTGCAAAGGTCTGATTTTGCAAAGGATTGTTCTGGGTTTAAGGACTTTTCTTGGAAGTACATTCAAAGGAAATTTTTGCAAAGGACCTTTCTGGGTTTAAGGAATTTTCTTGGAGGTACATTCAAAGGACATTTTTTCAAAGGATTGTTATGGGTTTAAGGACTTTTCTTGGAGGTACATTCAAAGAACATTTCTTGGAGGTATGTGATACATTTTGTGGATGTTTTTTGGGCTTCATTTTGTTTAAGGTATTTTGTTTTTAGAGGTTTTGGGCTTAATTTTCATTGTTTTTTTCTTAAGGTATTTTGTTTTTAGAAGTTTTGGGTTTAATTTTTATTGGTTTTTTTTTAAGTATTTTGTTTTTAGAAGTTTTGGGCTTAATTTTCAAAGGACATTTTTTTGGATGTATTTTGTTTTTAGAGGTTTTTGGGCTTAATTTCCAAAAGACATTTTTTGGTTTTAAGGTATTGTGTTTTTAGAATTTTTGGGCTTAATTTTCATTGTTTTTAGAGGTTTTGGGCTTAATTTTCAAAGGACATTTTTTTGGATGTATTTTGTTTTGAGAAGTTTTTGGGCTTAATTTCCAAAAGACATTTTTTTGACATAATTTCGAAATGACTCTTTTTAGGATTAATATTCAAAGGACAATTTTTGGAGGTATTTTTTAAAGTGATACTTTTTTAGAGGTTTTTTTGAAGTATTTTTTAAAGTGGCATTTTTTAAGAAGTTGGAATTAATTTTCAATGGACATTTTTTGGAGGTATTTTTTGAAGTGACATTTTTTTAGAGTACGTGTTTTGGGTGGAAGTAAATATTTTATAATGATTTTTTAAAATGAGTTTATGTCTAATTTTTTAAAATGATTTTTTTTTTTGCAAGACTTGGAAGGAAATATTTTGAGCTTCGTTTCATTTTTATAAGACATTTATTTCTCGGATTTTTTAAAGTAAGTGTTTTGGATTGAAGTATGTATTTTTTCCAAAATTTTTAAAATGAGTTGTTTTTAAATTAAATCTTTTGTGATGTTTTTTTTAATTGGGTTTTTGTCTAAATTTTTGAAGGAATTTTTTTGACTTCATACTCTATTATCATTGGAAATCTAAGGAATTGCGTGAGAAAATATGATTGAACAAGAGACCCTGAGGAACATAGAGAACAGGGGAGAGAATATCGCAAAAGAAAGAGAGAAGCACTCTCAAATATTGAAAGGGAATATCAACCTCAACTAGAAGTTGAAGCATGTATGTAAATGTAAATATTGTAAAATGTGTTCAAGCTTAATTTTTGTTTGATGAAATAATTTGAAAATTACTTTTCAATGTAAACAGAGAGAGATATTCCTCAAAACATTGATGATGAGATACATAATTTTGAAAGAGAAAGTGAAAGAGATATTGAACCAATGATTGAAGATGGTGAAAATGTTGAAAGAAATTCAAGTGAAGAAATTGAATCACAAGGTATGTACACACACACACACACACACACACACACACATGTTGAACACATGCACGTATTATTGAAATTATACATATATTTATTAGTTTAGTTATTTATTTAATATGTAAACTTATTATGTACTATTCATTCGAATATGTACAGATGAAATCAATGTCGATGATGAGATGTTAGTAAATGTTGACACTCACACATATGGAGATAAAAAAGTTGACCATTATATATGATATCATGTTAACTGCATTTTTGAGAAGTATTTCATAAAGGAAAAGGTGACAGTTCAAGCCCAAACGTTGAAAGGTCTCCTATCATTAAGGAAATTAAAAGAAGCTACGACTTTATTGGGTATTCGAAAATCAACCAAAGATAAAAAAAATGAAGGGAAATGTGATACAAAATATAAATAGTGCTATAATTTCAATTAGAATATCTAGACAAAAATATGTTTCAGTTGTACGTAGAGAAATACATATGGCAGTGGTTTCATCAGGTACTAAAGAGAATCTCTTGGTAAAATCTATGACATGAGCATTAGGAACCCCACAAAAAAATTTGCACAAACATCGGAAATTTTGGTTGCAAATAGATGTAAATGACGAACTCGCTTGTTGGAGAGCTATTTGTAGGCAACCATAAAAATATGGACTTGGAGAAAATTTAAAAAAAACAATATATGAATATTGGAATAAAAATTCACGTGTTTCTGTTGTGAAACCAACTCCAAAAAATAGAAGAAAAGAGAGATCAACGCCTTAGAAATAAGCCACTTCGAGGGTGCAACCTTTAATACATTACATAAATGAACAATTCTTGTATGATACAAATGAAAAAACCTCCTTCCTATATATAGGAGTCCATGGGGCCACAATGTAATCCTAGCCAACCTAACAATAATAATTTAAGGGCACAATAATAACAATACGGGGGTTACAGGGGTACAAGAATAACAATAAGGGGGTTACACTAACCACAATAAGGGACTATACTAGTAATATGGGGACCTAACATGCTTCTCTTCTTTAAAAACAAATTTTCCTCAACGCTTGAGTAGCTCCGGGTGCTTTTGTATAAAATTCTCATCCTCCCATGTAGAATCTTCAGTAGGAAAGTTCTTCCATTCGACGAGTTACTCTGAAATTGATCGATTTTGTAGTTGTCGAGTTCTTGTTTTCGTGACTGATTTAGGTTCCAATATGGTTTTTAATTCCTCATCAAGTTCTTGAAATATTTTTTTAACTGGAATTTTGTCCCCTCTAACCTTTTTGAAGCATGAAACATGGAAAATTGGATGCACTCGTGAAGAAGCAGGACACTCCAATTTGTATGCCATAATACCAATCTTTTGCAAAACCTTGTAAGGACCATAATACTTTGGCGATAATTTATTATCCTTCTTAGCTTGCTTGAGGGACATTTTTTTGTATGGTTGTAGCCATAAAAATACCCAGTCTCCCATATCAAAAATTCTCTCACTGCGATGTTGATCTTCCTGTTGTTTCATTCGATTTTGTACCAAATTTAGATTATCCTTTAAGAGTTGGAGAACTTATTGTTGATGCTCGATGTGATCCTCCACTGCTTGAAACCTAGCATTTTCCCTTAAAGAAGATATGATGGATAGTAGATGATATCCATAAAGTGCCATAAAAGGGGTCATTTTTGCTGCAGTATGGAAGGAAGTGTTATATCACCATTCAATGAGAGGTAACCACTTGACCCATTGTTCTTGATTATCAGATACAAAACAATGAAGATATCCTTCCAAAAATTTATTCACTATCTCTATTTGACCATCGGATTGAGGATGATAAGATGAGCTATGAGCTAGTTGAGTACCCAAACAAGAAAATAATTCCGTCCAAAAAATTCCTGTAAAAATGGGATCTCTATCACTTATAATAATCTTCGGGTTTCCATGCAAATTTTGAATAGTTTCCATAAATGCAGTAGCAACTATACTCACTTTAAATGGATGAGATAATGCACAAAATTTTGCATACTTGGTAAGTCTATCAATTGCCGCCATGATGACACTCCTTCCTTCGAACTTAGCTAAACCTGTGATAAAATCCATTGAAATCTCCTTCCAACGTGGACTTGGAATGGATAAAGGTTGTAGAAGACCCGGGGTCTTAATTGTCTCAACTTTATTTTGCTGGAAAACCAAACATTCCGCTACAAAATTTTGAATATCAGATTTAAGGTCATCCCAAAAAAATTCTTTCTTCACCCTGTGTTAAGTTTTTGAAAATCCCAAGTGTCCTCTTAAAGGAGAAGTGTGAAATTCCAAAAGAATATTTTGTTTTATTTGGGAATTCTTGCAAATATATAAGCAATATTTGTACCATAAGGATTATTTTTTCCAACTAAATGTATGAGATGTACTAGGATCTTGCTGAAACTTTTGAATGAGAGTCCACACTTCTTCATCCTTCTTCCATTCATCCCTTGCTTCGGTTATCCAATCTGGTTGGATAATTTAAATGGCACAACACAATGCTTCCACCTCTTCATCCTTTCTTGAGAGTGCATCTACAACAACATTTAGCTTCCATTTTTTGTAGATGATTTCAAAGTCATAACCCAACATCTTTGTGACCCATTTTTTCTACTCTTCTAAAGATAGTCTTTGTTCCAAAAAGTGTTTAAGACTATCATGACCCGTTTTTACATTGAAGTGTCTTCCCATTAGGTAAGGTCTCCATTTCTTTAGTACATGTATTATTGCCAACATTTGCTTCTCATAAATAGCCTTTTTTAAATACTTTCCTTTGATTGAATGAATTTCAAAAGCAATGGGTCTTCCATCTTGCATTAAAATAGCACCAATTCCATTTCATGAGGCATCACATTCCACAATAAAGGTTTTTGTGAAGTCTGGCATAGCTAAGAGAGGTGCTAGGCACATTTCCTCTTTAATATGTTCAAAGGCCTTAGTTGCTTCAGAAGTCCATGAAAATGCATCTTTCTTCAATAATGTTGTTAAAGGTGCTTCCATTCTCCCATAATTCTTAAAAAACTTGCGATAATACCCTGTTAGCCTGAGAAATCCACGCAACTGCTTTATGGTTATGGGGACTTTCCATTCCTTAATGGCTTTAATTTTGTTAGGGTCTACCTTAACACCCTCGTGAGATACAATATGGCCCAGATATTCCACCTCTTGTACTCCAAAGAAACATTTGGATGTTTTTGCATATAATTGTTTCTCCTCCAATAGTTTGACAGCCCTGTCAACATGTTGAACATGATCCTTCCAAGACCTGTTGTAGATTAGTATGTCATCAAAAAATACTAGCACAAATTTTCTAAGGAAGTGTTTAAAAATGGAATTCATCAACCATTGAAATGTAGAAGGTGCATTTGTAAGGCCAAAAAGCACGACCAAAAATTCATAATGACCCTCATGAGTTCGAAATTTTGTTTTCGGAATAAATTCAGTCTTCATTCTAATTTGATGATATCTTGAATGAAGATCCAACTTGGTAAAATAATTTTCTCCATGTAATTCATCCAATAATTCATCAATAATAGGAATGGGAAATTTATCTTTAATAGTGAGCTTATTGAGCTCCCTATAAACCAGACACATGCGCCATGATCCATATTTTCTGTGCACTAATACTACTATTTTCTGTAAGGCCTGATGTTTGGAAGAACACTTCCTAGAATCAAATGAATAGCATGATCATCATAAATAAGTGGGAGTCCTTTGGGAGTATCAAACGCCTTGGAATGATTGTCCAAGACTTTTTGGAGATCTGGAAAAATAGATGATTTTGATGTTGGAACTTCTAGTGAGCATAATTGTGCAACTACGCCCCGTTGTTCTTTCTTCAGAAGCTTTGTCATGAAATTAGAGCTTATTATCTCTCCTGGCTTCCCTGCGATACCTCATAATTCAATTTCCTTTCCTTCCGAAAAAAATTTAAAGAAACATTCTTGAAAACTAAAAGATACCATCCCTAAAGATTGTAACCATTGTACTCCTAGTACAACATCAGCACCTCCCATTGGGATGGAAAGCATTGGACTATTCAATACATATTCCCCCATGGCTAGCTTGATATTATGGCATTTTTCAGAGAAATTTATAGTTCCTCCATTTGCAACCATCACTTGAAATTCTGGTGTTGGGTATAGGAAACAATTCAATTCCATGGCTACCTTACAATGAATAAAATTATGTGTACTACCAGAATCAATCAACACTATTATCATTTTTTTCTTGATATGTCCTTCTATATTGAGACTTTGAGGAGTGGTAATTCCTGCCAATGCATTACATGATACAGTCAGACTCATTTCTTCTTCTTCTAGGGTTTCTTCCTGGTGTATATCCTCTACTTTTGAAGTTTCTTCTTCATTTTCTTCCTCCTCTTCACAATATATGTAAAATAATTTCTTCTCAGCGCACTTATGACCTTTAGTGTATTTTATATCACAACTGTAGCAAAGCCCTTTTGCTATTTTTTCTTCCAATTGTTGTGGTGTCAACCTTGTAGGTTGTGGAATTCTAGGAGTAGCAACACTTCCATATTTATAGATGTGAGTGGTAGGCTTTCTTGTCGCCATGATTTTACATTCAATTTTTCTTGCCAACCTTAGTGGCTTCTCCATCTCTTTAGTACATGTATTATTGCAAACATTTCCTTCTCATAAATAGCCTTTTTTAAATACTTTCCTTTGATTGAATGAATTTCAAAAGAAATGGGTCTTCCGTCTTGCATTAAAATAGCACCAATTCCATTTCATGAGGCATCACATTCCACAATAAAGGTTTTTGTGAAGTCTGGCATAGCTAAGAGAGGTGCTAGGCACATTGCCTCTTTAATATGTTCAAAGGCCTTAGTTTCTTCAGAAGTCCATGAAAATGCATCTTTCTTCAATAATGTTGTTAGAGGTGCTGCCATTCTCCCATAATTCTTAAAAAACTTGCGATAATAGCCTGTTAGCCCGAGAAATCCACGCAACTTCTTTATGGTTATGGGGACTTTCCATTCCTTAATGGCTTTAATTTTGTTAGGGTCTACCTTAACACCCTCGTGAGATAAAATATGGCCCAGATATTCCACCTCTTGTACTCCAAAGAAACATTTGGATGTTTTTGCATATAATTGTTTCTCCTCTAATAGTTTGACAGCCTTGTCAACATGTTGAACATGATCCTTCCAAGACCTGTTGTAGATTAGTATGTCATCAAAAAATACTAGCACAAATTTTCTAAGGAAGGGTTTGAAAATGGAATTCATCAACCATTGAAATGTAGAAGGTGCATTGGTAAGGCCAAAAAGAACGACCAAAAATTCATAATGACCCTCATGAGTTCGAAATTTTGTTTTTAGAATATATTCAGTCTTCATTCTAATTTGATGATATCCTGAACGAAGATCCAACTTGGTAAAATAAATTTCTCCATGTAATTCATCCAATAATTCATCAATAATAGGAATGGGAAATTTATCTTTAATAGTGAGCTTATTGAGCTCCCTATAAACTAGACACATGCGCCATGATCCATATTTTTTGTGCACTAATACTATTGGAGTAGAGAAAGAACTTTGGCTAGGTTGAATTATACCAGACTCTAACATTTCTACAATCATACATTCAATTTTGTTCTTTTGGACATAAGGATATCTGTAAGGCCTGATGTTTGGAGGAACACTTCCTAGAATCAAATGAATTGTATGATCATGATCACAAATAAGTGAGAGTCCTTTGGGAGTATCAAACACGTTGGAATGATTGTCCAAGACTTTTTGGAGATCTGGAAAAATAGATGATTTTGATGTTGGAACTTCTAGTGAGCATAATTGTGCAACTACGCCCCGTTGTTCTTTCTTCAGAAGCTTTGTCATGACATTAGAGCTTATTATCTTTCATGGCTTCCCTGCGATACCTCATAATTCAATTTCCTTTCCTTCCGAAAAAAATTTAAAGAAACATTCTTGAAAACTAAAAGCTACCATCCCTAATGATTGTAACCATTGTACTCCTAGTACAACATCAGCACCTCCCATTGGGATGGAAAGCATTGGACTATTCAATACATATTCCCCCATGGCTAGCTTGATATTATGGCATTTTCCAGAGAAATTTATAGTTCCTCCATTTGCAACCATCACTTGAAATTCTGGTGTTGGGTATAGGAAATAATTCAATTCCTTGGCTACCTTACAATGAATAAAATTATGTGTACTATCAGAATCAATCAACAATATTATCATTTTTTTCTTGATATGTCCTTCTATATTGAGAGTTTGAGCAGTGGTAATTCCTGCCAATGCATTACATGATACAGTCAGACTCATTTCTTCTTCTTCTAGGGTTTCTTCCTGGTGTATATCCTCTACTTTTGAATTTTCTTCTTCATTTTCTTCCTCCTCTTCACAATCTATGTAAAATAATTTCTTCTCAGTGCACTTATGACCTTTAGTGTATTTTATATCACAACTGTAGCAAAGCCCTTTTGCTATTTTTTCGTCCAATTGTTGTGGTGTCAACCTTGTAGGTTGTGGAATTCTAGGAGTAGCAACACTTCCATCTTTATAGATGTGAGTGGTAGGCTTCCTTATTGCCATAATTTTACATTCAATTTTTCTTGCCAACCTGAGTGCCTTCTCCATTGAATTAGGTTTCCAAATGCGAACTTCATGTTGGATGTTATCCTTTAAAGTCCCTATGAAGGCATCAATCCTATGTTTCTCTGGAATATCAGTTACCCTTATATTCAATTTTTGGAAGTCCTCAATGTGCTCTACCACTGAACCCTTCTGTTTCATATTTATCAATTGGCTAAAGAAGGTGTTTCTTTTTGTATCCTCATAATATTCTATCGTTTCCTCCGTAAAAATTGACCAAGTGACAATTTTTTTATGGGATCAAAGCCATCGATACCATACAAATGTATTTTGTTCTAAATGTAAAGTTGCAATGTGTACCTTTGTGTGTTTTTCACATCATTGAGATCAAAATGTTGCTCCATCTGTAGTATCCTTGTGACAAGATCCTTGCCATCAAAATTCCTCAGATCCATCTTTGGAATATGATGGTTCTTCAATCCAACATTAGAGTTTATGAAATCACGATTAACATTTATTTTGTTCTCATCATGAGTTTCCTCTACTATCTTTTCACCATTAGGAATCATTTCTTGTATCAACTTTGTCAAACATTCCATGTTTTCTTTTAGATCATTCTTCATGTTTTCCATGTCCTCCATCTTAGCTTCCACAACATCCATATTAGCTTCCACTCCTTTATTCAAACCATCCAATTATTCTTCAAACCATCCATCCTCGCTTCCATGCCTTTCTTCAAAAATTCCATTTCATTTTTTGTTGCTCTTTGCGAGAGCGAAATTTGGTGCACTTGCTCTTGTAATTTTGATAGATCATGTTGCAATTCTCCATCTTCATGAGTCATAGTAGAGTATTCTGAGGGCTTAATGGGTGTTGAATTATTTTTAGGAGGCATTTTAGAACACAATACTGAAATATATTCTGAATAGGCCCTTGGAATTACTTCAAACTGATTTTTTACACAAGACTTATGTAATTCGGAAAAAAGTACACACCTTTTTCTTTCTTTTGAGGAGCTCTATATTGAAACTGAATTATATCTTTGATTTCAGATCTTAAATCTCTGACATTTTTCCCTAAGGTAGCCCTCTGAATCCTCTTTCGAATGCCACAGGTCTGACCTGATTTGGATTCTTCAAGAAAAAGTTATGTCCAATCTCCCAGAATGACCTAATTATGGACTGGTTCAGAAGAGCGAACTTGTATGGCTTTCCATGTGTCACTATTTCCTCCTTCATCTCTGAAATTGATAGAATATAAACTAAAGTCTGTTTACTTGCGGTCACCTTTTACAAAATTCCATTCCGATTCTCAGAGAGAGAGTTATGAAGATTTTCCCACGATCACCTCTTTGAGATGAAATTAGGAAGCCTGAAAAAGCCCTAACTTCCACAGACCATATCTCTGAAACTGTTGTGAACCAAGCTTTGAAATTTTGTGATGATGTTCCTAAAGATTTCAGCTTCGCGCCCTGAAATTTCAGCTTCTGAACCTTTACAGAAAAAAAGGTTATAGCGAAAATGCCACGATGACCTGTTTGGAGCAGCGAAACCCTAGAATCCAAAGATCTGATACCAAATGTTGTGAAACCAACTCCAAAATAGAAGAAAAGAGAGATAAACCCCTTATAAATAAGCCACCTTGAGGGGGAAACCTCCAATACATTACATAAATGAAAAATTCTTGTATGATACGAATTACAAAACCTCTTTTCTATATATAGGAGTCCATGGGGCCACAATGTAATCTTAGCCAACCTAACAATAATAATTTAAGGGAAAAATAATAAGAATATGGGGGTTATAGGGGTACAAGAATAACAATAAGGGGGTTGCACTAACAATAATAAGGTACTATACTAGTAATATAGGGACCTAACAGTTTCGCTAAATAAAAGGGATGTGATGTAAAGAAGAATAGCATGAAATCAATACAAAGAACAAGAAAAACATTTCTTGGACACCACTTAGATAGAGTTGTTCAACAAGTTCAAAGAAGATAATCATGAAATTCATGTCTCAATCGATGCTTTTGTTCAACAAAAAACATGGTATGTAAAACCTATCACGGTAGGCAACACTTGTTGTTGTCCTTATCATGTGGAATTTCAGTTATATTATGATACATTCCTTAATTTTGGTAGAACATTTTGGAAAGATTCACCTCCTCCTTCCACTATCCATGATTTCATATCTCAAATTCTATGTGAAAGAGAAAGTGATGAATTATGTTACGAAAAGAAATGTGTTGGTGGTAAAAAATGCGATGATTGTGGAAATTTGACTAAATTTAAAAAAAAATATCTTAACGATATAAATGATCAATCATTGTCCAACATGAAAGTAAAATGGAAGAGATATAAATATATCCATACATCGATTCAATGTTCAAATAGTGCTAAAATAATTGAATTACAAGAAGAAGAAATTTTTGTGATAGATTTTTTGAGAAAGTTTGAGGCAAAAATCTATAAATACACCAAGCATTCCCATAGAGCTCGATGTCAAGACCTGCAATTCAAAAAAACCCGTGAAGTTTTTCCACCAGGGACCATTTTGTCAGTAATTGATTTTGCAGAAAACTACACATTTGTCCCACAAAAAGAAATCCAGAGTGAATACTATCATTTTGACAAAGTCTCCATGCTCGTCCATATTCTATATAGACATGCTGAACAAAACATCGATCATATAGAAAAAACCAATGAAAATCGGCATGTTATTATGGAATATCACTTTTATATCAGTGATGATCATACCCATGATACATATTTTGTACAAAACTATTTTGGAAAGATTTATGACTCCTTGAAATGTCGTGGAATAAAATTCAATGAAAATTGGATATGGTCAGATGGATGCACAGGTCAATTCAAATCTTCACGATCATTATTTTGGTCATGTTTTCTTCATAAGAAAACCTGCATTAAGCATTGTTGGAATTTCTTTAAGACTAGCCATGGAAAAGGAGAACATGATGATGCAGGGGCACGCATAAAACAAGCACTTCGAAGATATCAAATGAATCCCTCTGCAAATTGACTTGTGGACGCTAAAGAAGTTGTTCAATGGTGCATCGCTGCTCTAAGGCAGTAGACTAACCGATCAAGGGAAGTGAAAAGGTACATTCAATTTAATTTTTATTGGATATTCAATTTTAAATAGTGTACATTTATCACAATGATTATATTTGATGGTATTTTTATATCATGTTTACATTCTTCTTTGAATTTTCCATATATAGGTTTTTTTGGCATATTGGGATCAAATATGTAGATAGATCAATTGGAAATGAAGTTGAAACAATAAAAGGGACTCGAAAATTGCATTCAATTAAAACAAAGTTGTCCACAAATGTGTTTGCATTGGATAAAAGAAAATATTCTTGTTTTTGTCATGTTTGCATAGACAACACAGAATCCAATGATGTTTGTGAAAACAAAATGTATGTAAAATATTGGAAACATATAGAGCTAAATACAAAGAGGAAAATGTCCGTTGCAATGTTTGAAGAAATGTAATCAGAGGAGACTACAATATCATCTGATGGTGATCGAGTTTATGATCTTGTTATAGAAGGTAACATTTGAATTTCTTTCAAACGATAGAGATCTAGAAATAGATACTAAAATTATTTTAAAGTTAATTTTTCATGTTAATTATGATCTAAATTAAAATACATAAGTTTGTTTTATTGTGCAAGAGATGTTTTTACTGTAATTAAACCTACTAACAATGATGAAAATGTGAAGTATTATTTGATGCGTTTCACTAAACGAAAGATGAAATTATTAGAAAACTATAATGGTCATGGGTTTCCATATGACAGAGGATCTATTATACTGAAAGGTTATTTTTTCAGACAAACTAATCAAAGTGGAGTTTTTGTTTACTTTGAAGAATATAAACTTGATTTCATACGTTTTCAATATAGTCACTTGGTGTGTGCAGTATGCATAAAGTTGATAGAGGTTCAATCAAAGGAAAAAACGAAAATTAAGAAATGGAAAATGTCAAAATCCGATCATGAACGGATCATTGAAGATGTCATTCCATTGGATTTTTTTATTATTGAATTTCCCAACAATTTCTTCTCTTTGGATTCATGTTGTAGAACTTCTAGAACTCAACTAAAAATTGAGCTACCTTGTTATGTTATTTGTGCAAGTTTTTTCACATGTACATTGTTTTGGCACATGCACACTAGTATCAACTGAAAGTAGCTTTTCTATGTGCATTGATGAAAAATGTTGCAATTACTAGATATATATGTTGTAGAAGTATTGGATATATATATATATATATATATATATATATATGTTCTAGAATGCAATTAACTAAAAGTACCTTTTCTATGTGCATTGATGAAAAATGCTGCAAGCACTGGATATATATGTTCTAGAATGCAATTAACTGAAAGTATTTTTTCTATGTGCATTGATGCAAAAAGTTGCACGTACTGGATATATATGTTCTAGGAAATTAACTGAAAGTAGCTGAATTCTATTTGCATTGATGAAAAATGTTGAGTACTGGATATATATGTTCTAGAATGCAATTAACTAAAAGTATCTTTTCTATGTGCTTTGATGAAATGTTGCACGTACTGGATATATATACATTATAGAATGCATTTTTAAAATTTTATGATTGTTTGACACATCTAATAAAACCTAGAATCTTATGATTGTTTTTAGAAATATATATATATATATATATATATATATATATATATATATATATATTGTACTTCAATCGTTTTAACATATATATTCAAACATGTGTACTTAAATCATTTCTACATGTACATATATTCATGTGATTTTTTTTTGTTTGGAAAATGACAACTTGAATTTTAAGAACAAAACATTATATCATAATCACATGCCAAATTTAGTTCAACCATCCAAAACTGGAGTTTTAAAAACAAAAACATTATATCACAACATTACTTCACATGCCAATTGTAGTTCAACTATCCAATAAAAATAAAACATTATATCACATGCCAAATGTAGTTCAACCATCCAAAACTTAAGTTTTAAAAACAAAACATTATAGATCACAACATTACTTCACATGCCAAATGTAGTTCAACCATCCAAAACTTAAGTTTTAAAAACAAAACAAATTATAACACAACATTAATTCACATGCCAAATGTAGTTCAACCATCCAAAACTTAAGTTTTAAAAACAAAACAAATTATAACACAACATTACTTCACATGCCAAATGTAGTTCAACCATCCAAAACTTGAGTTTTAAAAACAAAACGTTATAGATCACAAGTATCAAGTATAAAGTAACATTACTTCACATGCAAAATGTAGTTCAACCATTCAAAACTTAGGTTTTAAAAACAAAACAAATTATAACACAACATTACTTCACATCATATGCCAAATGTAGTTCAACCATCCAAAACTTGAGTTAAAAAAAAAAAAAAATTATATAACACTGTAACATTACTTCACATGAAAAATTTAGTTCAACCATCCAAAAATTAAGTTTTAAAAACATTATATATCACATTCACATGTACCAAATGTAGTTCACATAAAATATGTCCAAAATTTGTAGATCTCATAAGTATCAAGTTACAAGTTATATATGACTGCATCTAGATAAGACTATATATAAAAAAGTAAATCTAAGACTAAATCTATTGAAAATATAATGTTGCATGTGTGCATATACATCATCCATCAAATAGTGCATGTGCATCATCCATCAAATACAGATGGATGTAGTGTCTCTCCCAGCAAATTCACGATCCTCGAGCTATCCTGCGAAGCATGGGGAACCTGTACACAATGTGTACAAACATTAAAATTTAATGTTTTAAAATTGAGTGAGAATATATAGAACTTCATGTAAAAAACAAAATGTAAAAAAAAATGATGCAATACCTCATGAGGTTCCCTCTCCATTTGTTGTTTGTTTACTAAAACTTCCCCCACATGAAAATCTTCAACAGTAAACTGTACAATATACATGTACAATTATATATATTAAAAAATTTCAAATGAAAATGCATATATAAACTTATTTTCAATAATATTAAAAAAATAAATAAACAACTTTTTCAAATGGTTGAAATGGTGTGGATGTTCCCATCTCCATCGCTAGAGTCCGTGGAGAAATGAAATACTCTATAGGAACCTAAAATTCAAAAAATTTAAAAGTATAAAATAACTCAAGATCAAGATCTCAATTTATAATATAACTTTTAAACTTAAATTTATAAATTATAACTTAAAAACATATATTTAAGTGAAAAATTGAATACTTCTGCTGGTGGATTTGGCACATCTCCTAAGAGAGGCTCCAAAAGAAAATCTCCAAAAACCTAAAATTCAAAAAATTTAAAATAACTCAAAATCTCTAGATCTCAATTTATAATAAAACTTTTAAACTTCAATTTATAACTTATATATATATATATATATATATATATATATATATATATTTAAGTGAAAAATTGAATACTTGTGCTGGTGGATTTGGCACATCTCCTAAGAATGGCTCGGAAAGAAAATCTCCAAAAACCTAAAATTCAAAAAATTTAAAATAACTCAAGATCTAGATATATCTCATTTTTTAATGGAACTTTTTGAGGTGGAATATATAACTTAAAAACATAAATTTTAAAAGTGAAAAATTGTTCATACTTGTGATGGTGGATTTGGCACATCTCCCAAGGAAGAAGAAGGTACCGCCATCCCAAAAACATCGGATGGAATCAGAATCTGTTAAAACATTTTATTATATATATGTACATGTACATGTGTGCACAATTATTTATTTTAAAAATATCTCATCATGTTTCGATATATATAATAATAGATAAAAAATAATTGTACATCATCATGTTCACTTAAAAAACACTAACATTTTCCAACATATCTTGATGGTGAGAACCATCTTGATTGTATGATTGATGGTGAGACCCGTCTTGATTGTTTGAACCGTGATATTAACATTTTATTCATTCATCAAGCGTGACAACTGCAAATGGTGTTAACATATAATGGTAAATTTTTGTTAGATTAATGTATACAAATAAATGTATGTACATATGTATTTATTACAAATTGTACATGTGTTAAAATGATTGAACCCTAACCATTAACACATACTGTTCCCATGCCCTTTTCTTCATGAACGATTAGGTCCTGCCAACCGTTGCGACAATTATTTGCATATGTCTTGAGATCTTCAACACTCATGTTGTTAATCTCTTCATCTATATAATACAAAAAATTAGCGTGTGCATTCTCACGTGCTCTTTGTCGATTCATACAAACATCGACTCCACCCAATCCACTGTGAACATTGTCAATGATGGCATCCCTTACTTCTCGACTAATTTGAGAAGTGGCATCCATCTCTGACCGCAAAGTTTCGACACAAAGAGGTTGACTAACCAATGGTGGCTTAGAGCGAGGCAACTCAACATCACGCCTAGCGCCCCTACAGTCACACAATCGACCTTTCCCAGGACGAAAAAATTCAGGGGAAAGGTCATTGTAATTGGATTTCATTTGCAAAAATAATTCTACATAAAAGAATTTTTCAAAATAAAGTGGAACCTCGTCGTTCCATAGGAGTCTTCCATAGGACACAAGGTATCTATCATACAAATAGTGAGGTATATGAGGGTTCTTGAAATATTTCACCTTCAGCATCTTTATTTTCAGCCCTTATTTGAAATTAAACATAAACTTGGCCATTTATGTTGTAACTCTTTTTTTAACAACCTCCTATTTATCGGGACCCATCATTGTTTCCTTTCTTTTTCTCATCACTTCTACAAAAGTGTCAGTGGTTGGCCCATGCTTTCAGTACACATCTACTAGTTCATCTAAAGAATGTGTAACTATTTCTAAGCTTTGTCGACTCTTAGTAGGTAGAGTCAAAGCCACGAGATCTCTCTTCAATTTTGCATGAAGATGTTGACACCTTTCTAAGGTGTATTATTGCATGTTTTTTTCCCAAGGTATATCGAAAATGTCAGACGGATAAATCGTGGTTGGTGGAAAGCTTTATTCTTGAACGATGCATTCTGTCTACGTCTTTTTTGAGCGACATTTGGAGCAACATTTTCAGCCTATGCATCAATATATAAAATTTTGTATATTAAAAAACCACATGTAAACAAATCTGTACAAATTGAATGAAAATAATATTCAAATTGATGGCCACCTTCATGTGGTTGGCTAGTATCTTGTCCACCCTGAGATTGTTGAGAACTAGAACAGCCCTGCTGAGAACCAATACGACCACCGATTGGTTGAGAACCAACATGACCATACATTGATTGGCATCTGGGAGAATACATATCACCACCTTCATGCAATCCGACAGCACTTATTGATAGCCATCTAAGGGAATGTGAACCACCACCAACCTCATGAGACGAGAGAGAAGCTTCATAAAAAAAATATGAATTTATAATCAATTCAAAAATACATTTATACATATAATTACATGTACATATTCATTGATTAAATTGAATGAACCATACCATGATTGCGTGAACCATGGGAATGTTCCATTGATGGAGTAGACACCCTTCTCCTGTTAGCTCCTAAAAAATAAAAAATGAAACTTATTAACAACTAATTTAACTCACAAAATTGATAAAAAATCAATTCCATATGTACACACATGTATGTATATGTATGGAGATTTAAGATTATATTTAAATACCATGAACATCCCTCGATCCCTGATCCCCCTCTCTCGTAGAGATATGGGATTCTGTTGATCTTCGTCGTTCATCCTCCATGATATATATATCTACGGTGGACATTTACAATTATTTTTTTAAATGACTAATTTAAAATAAATTCAAAATAAATTTCAGAAAATTAATGTAATTTAGTATACACAAATTATGTAAAACACAACTTTCAAAGCACTAATTGATGTGTGAAACTCAATTTAAGCAAAAAAAATTATAAAAATGATAAGTTCACCAAATTGCGCTTTACATGGTGGGAGCACACTTGGTATAAAATTGAAAAAAACACATGGTCATTAAAAAAGAAGCGTGAAACTCCATTTAAACAAAAATTTCTTGAAGTCCCCGCATTTTAATTTTATAAAAATGTGAAGTTCACCACTTGTTGCAAATGTGAAGTTCACCAAGTTGCGCTTTACATGGTGTGGTGGGAGCACACTTGGTATATAATTGAAAAAACCACATGGTCATTAAAAAAGACGCATTTATAAGTACACAACACAAACATATACAAGATATGTTACAATTTCCATCAATAAATTTTGAAGGAGAGCGTCTCAACACTAATTCATCTTTGAGAGATGAATCTTGAATTTTTGAAGAAGAGCGTCTCAAAACTAATTCATCTTTGAGAGATGAATCTTGAATTTTTGAAGAAGAGCGTCTCAAAACTAATTCAATTTGAGAGATGAATCTTCCATAGGCATTGCCCCATATAATTCTAATTCATCTATTAATTCATCTTTGATAGATGAATCCTAAATTTGCATTGCCCCACGCAATAGATCAACAATCATCTTATTCACATTTGTACAATGTATTATACTAAAAAATTGAAATTGGCTAACAATATTGTTTGATGTTCCATACAGTTCTTTTAGCCTCTCTTTCTTAACTTGGTACATGCCTTTCATCTGCTTGCACGCAAGTTCAGAATTGGGGAAAACTAAAATTCTATTTGATCCATACTCCATAGTTGTTCCCAAGTCTTCTATCAATGCAATATAATATGCCTCATTGTTTTTTGTTCTTCCCAGTATATTCATTTTCCTTTGGATGACTTTGCTAGTCGCAATATTGGAAAGAACATATGTAATCATTGTTTTCCCTAGATTGGGATAGTAAGAAAAATATATGCATAATTTCCATATTTCAACCATATTTAGTGGGTTTTTTATTCCTAGAAAAAAACAAATTCAATAAAAATATATTAAATTGACATTTATTGCAAATGCATGGGAGAAATGACACATGTGCATGAGATAAGTGACATGTGCATGGTTTATCTTAAATTTTGACTTAAATTTTATGGTAGAATTCACATCTAGAAATGAGATGCGTTAAAGATTGCATTGCCTAGAGTTTAAGGGAGATTTATGACACATATACATGGTTCATGCATGGTTTGCATGAAAGTTTTCCTTAAAATTTATGGCAGAAATCACATCTAGAAATGACATGCCTTAAGAAAGGATGAGATCCAGACGCTACCTGGCCCATTACATGACTTAAGAAAGGATGAGATCCAGAGGCTACCTAGCCCTTTACAGACTACTTTAGAACTTGTAGAAGTTAAGACTCAACCAACAAAATAAAATCCTATAGAAGTTAAACCACTTTAGGTTCCGTTTTTAGGCCTTAAAGTTTGCCTTGAATTAATGGGGGGAAAGCCTTGAGTTTGGGGGATACTATCCTATGAGAGTTCAACCACTTTAGGTTCAGTTTCTAGGCCTTAAATTTTTCCTTGAATTAATTGGAGAAAGCCTTTTTCTTATGCAAGAAATGAAATTTACATCGTTTACAAAATTATTTTATGCACTTACTAAAACAACTAGTTGTGGTGGTTGATGAAGTATGTCAAAAGTAACACCTTTATGAGTTTGTGGAAGAAATGAAATAGAAATGGCACATGCCTTAAAGTTTTCCTAAAAATTTATGGGAGAAGGGAGAAATGACACATGTACAAGGTTTTCCTTAGAGTGGTAGTGGTTTATGGATATTAAAATGAAGAACTTCTATTTTTGTTCTAGAGATTGACTATAGGGGCATTTACTGGATATTTCACCTTTCAGAAAAGATGATATCCAAAGGCTACCTGGCCCTTTATAGACTCTGCCTTTAGAACTTGTAGAAGTTAACACTCAACATGCAGACTAAAATCCTATGGAAGTTCAAAATCCTATGAGAGTTCAACCACTTTAGGTTCAATTTTTAGGCCTTAAATTTTGCCTTGAATTAATGAGAAAAAGCCTTTAGTTTGTGGGAGAAATGACATTTACATGGTTTGCAAAATTATTTTATGCACTTACTAAAAACATGCTTTAAAGTTAATGGGAGAAAGCCAACATGACACATGGTTTAAAAAATTTTCCTAGGAATTTATGGAAGAAATGACACATGTATGGGAGAAATTACACATGTACACAGTTTTCCTTAAAGTGGTTCTGGTTCATGGATATTAAAATTCAGAACTTCTATTTAGATCTGTTATAGATATTGACTGTAGGGGCATTTACTCGATATTTCACCTTTCAGAAAAGATGAGATCGAGAGGCTACTTAGCCCTTTACAGACTCTGCCTTTATAACTTGCAGAAGTTAACACTCAACAAACAGACTAAAATCCTATGTTAGTTCATCCACTTTAGGTTCAAATTTTGGGCCTTAAATTTTGCCTTGAATTAATGAGAGAAAGCCTTTAGTTTGTGGGAGAAATGACATTTAGATGGTTTGCAAAATTATTTTATGCACTTACTAAAAACGTGCTTTAAATTTAATGGGAGAAAACCAACATGACACATGCTTTAAAAACTTTGCCTAAAAATTTATGGGATAAATGAAACATGTATGGGAGAAATGACACATGTACGCAGGTTTCCTTAAAGTGGTTGTGGTTTATTGATATTAAAATGAATAACTTCTATTTATATCTGTTCCACAGCTTGACCGTAGGGGAATTTACTGGATATGTCACCTTTTAGAAAATATGAGATACAGAGGCTACCTGGCCCTTTATAGACTTTACCTTTAACACTTATAGAAGTTAACACTACCTGGCCCTTTATAGACTCTTCCTATAGAACCTTGTAAAAGTTAGCACTCAACAGACAGACTAAAATCCTATGGAAGTTCAGCCACTTTAGGTTCAGTTTTTAGGCTATAAAGTTTGCCTTTAATTTATGGGAGAAAGCTTTTAGTTTTAGAGTAACCTTATAAAATGCTTTAATGTGAAGATAGTACTTTACCTACAAAACAATGGAATTGAAGACTGTGCTTATATATCAGAGTTCTGTTATAACAAATTAGTTATGTCCTTAATAAGAAATATGATTTAGCACTTATCAAATTGTTTAATAATTTATAATAATGTCATTTTTGGCTTGTACTATCATTCATCCTGTATATGTACAAGAATTTTACAACTTCAACATCAACCTACACTATCATCATAAATTAGTTATGTCCTTAATAAGAAGTATGATTTAGCACTTATCAAATTGTTTAATAATTTATAATAATTGATATGTATAAGAATTTTACAACCTCAACATCAGCCTACACTATCATCATATCAATGTAGCCATGTCAATCTAGATTATTTATATCCATTACATCATAAAACACTCCACTTCTAACATTTTAAAAGAATAAAGCAACATGGAAGGTGTTAATTTAGGTACATTAATACGCTGCACTTTTAACATTTTACAAGAATAAAGCAACATGGAGGGTGTAAATTTAGGTACATTAATAAAATATAGCCATGTCAATCTAGATTATTAAGATCCATTACATCATATTTAACACAATGCTCAATTCTTTCAAACATGGTTAGAAAACGTATCAATGAATTAGTACAAATGTGAAAAATTGTTACCATTACTTATAAATAATTATTGGACTCGAACACGACCACACAAAATGCAGTCATATCAAGAGCTCTACTTATATGTTTATAGAATTTACAGCAAAGACGACAATTTATATCTTGAAAGCAGGTGGTAGACATGTAATAGTAGATAATTGAGCTTCATTGAATTAAAACTAAATTAACTAAAATTAACTGAAACACCTAAACATAATTATAAATCACTAAAAATAACTAATTGAAAGGCACAATTGCCACAGCAAGAACATGACCACAAAAAATAATTATTGGACTGGAACATGACCACACAAAATGTATTCATATCAAGACCACTACTTATATGTTTATAGAATCTACAACAAAGACAACAATTTATATCTTGAAAGCAGGTGGTAGACATGCAATAGTAGATAAATGAGCTTCACTGAATTAAAACTAAATTAACTAAAATTAACTAAAACACCTAAGCATAATTATAAATCACTAAAAATAACTAATTGAAAGTCGTCGCCACAACAAGAACACGGCCACACAAAATAATTATTGGACTGGAACATGACCACATGAAATGTAGTCATATCAAGATCTCTACTTATATGTTTATAGAATTTACAGCAAAGACAACAATTTATATCTTGAAAGCAGGTGGTAGACATGCAATAGTAGATAATTGAGCTTCACTGAATTAAAACTAAATTAATTGAAATTAACTAAAACACCTAAACATAATTATAAATCACTAAAAATAACTAATTGAAAGTTGCAGTCGTCACAGCAAGAACACAGCCACACAAAATGCAGTCATATCAAGACATATACTTATACGTTTATAGAATTTATAGCGAAAATAACAATTTATATATTGAAAGCAGCTGATACCAACTTGGAAATTCGAAATTCAGAGTCGAGGCCGAACAACAAGACTCTGCCAAGAACCTGCAGAGAACCAGACACAAACGCAGACCTGAAACACCAACTCAGCAGAAGTAGATGAAACAGAGACACAGCAGACGCATACACTAATAATCTTGAAACTCGTTAACAGGTGTGGGCTGGTGTATTTATAAACTAAAGTTCAGCTGGACTATTTTAAGAGTTTGGTCGAACTAATAGTTCGACCGAACTTATGTCGCCAATTTTCCCATCTCTGGCCAAAAATATGTTTTCCCATGCCATCCGTACATCGTCAATGTAAACGATAGAATGAGTTTGGCTGAACTAATTTCAAAATTTCGGCCGAACTCTATAACAGTTCGGCCAAACTTTAACCCAACATCATGGGTTTACCCTAAACACACAACAAAAATTGATGAAGGATTTAACCCCTCCTGGGCTACGTCTCCTGGTCCAACTTCCAATGGTTGGGCCTCTTTCATTATGCTCTAAAAGCTATGTTTACATACATTTACAATGCTCAAATGGGTTCAATACTTTCCCCAACAACTTCAAAGCTATCAGAAACCCTTGTCTAGCTTCTTTCTACTCCCAAAAAGGCCAAAAACTAAGAAAGTTATGCTTCCTTATTTGTTTTTCCCAATTCTGCTACTAAAATCCCCACAATTTAGCCCAAACCCAGCACGAGTGCCCTGAACACGAAAATTTCCCTTCAAACTGGGCACGATTCCTGCTCGATGGGAAAATTGTTAGACCGATAAGTTGGCCATTAAGGCTCCTGAATTTTGGCGCGCTCCTGGTCACATGGGCCCCCATAAGACCTGGGGTTGGCCGCCCTCCGCTTGTGGTTAAGTCTAGTAATTAAGGCTTGGGCTAGCGCATTCACATGGCGTGGTTATGTTTGGGAGGTTAAGGCAGAGGTTAGGTTAACAATTATCAAATGGCGTGGTTAAGGCGACGAACTTAGCGTTCACATGTCGCGGTGGTAACCTCTGCGTGGGCCAGTGGTTAAGTTTAATTATGTCTGGGCCATGGTGTATATGGTAGCCACATGGGCCGGGCTAGGGTCCAACCCCCAGCCCTTGGTTCTGTGGCACTGGAGTCGCTAGGGGCTAGGTCCTAGCTCAACTCCCATACCAAATGCACCACCATAAAAATTTATATACGCCATCCAAACTATATGGTTAAGAAATGATTGGTGTCATAGTGGCATGTTCGTTGGCTTGCTAGTGGGAGGTCTCGGGTTCAACCCCCGCTGACCTCACCTTGACCCTTACAATAATTTTAACGAACTAGTAGGTGCCACGAGGTAGCCTCTAGTTGGGCCACATGGTGGCATCTCATTGACCTATCAAACAACCAATACCATTACAACAATTCCGACTAATATGAAATTGAAAAATGGCACACCCTGATTAACCCATCAAGATATAGTAAATGATCAATGGTCAATGATCTAGTTAGTAGTATAGACTACTGACTGGACAACCCTCTCATCCAGAAACCAAAATTTTTAATTGTTTCCAAAAGTGGACAGAACGCAATTATAGGAGCACACGGAGTCATTTTTTTGCGAAATAAGTTGCGTCAAATTTAGACCGACGAGATATATACAAGCGTACATGTTTCGTTCCATTATGAGAACATTTAATTTTTAGCATAAAATTGATCCACTAGATCATTCCTCTCCACTGGAATCTTTTGGACCCCAAAAGATTACTTTCAGTTGAAAAACAGGTGAGGGTACAATTCCCTCACCCTTCCAATCTCAATCCATTTGGATTTTCTTGTATTTTTACCCTTGAGCCCCACACACAGATATTCCACATTTCCTCATTTTGAAGTCTGTGTTTTTCTATCAAGGATAGTGTCTCATTGAAATTTTTCAAGATATTCAGGAGATAAATCTTCAATTTAAGGAATGTTAACATTCTCTCCTCGATATTCAATCAAAGGAGGCTCATACAATCTTAGATTCTCAACATTAACAAATGCATAAATTTGCATGTATGAAGGCAAATCCAACCTAAACTATGATTTGGTGGTTGATGCCATAAAACTAGACGAGGTTGAAAAAGAGTAGATAGGGTGGGTCTACACCGTCGATGGTACTAATACTAGTATGGTGGTTGCAGTGGTCTCGACACCAAGGAATGATGAACAAACACCACGATTCATGGTTCCCACAGATGATGAGATGAATCATATGTGATGTTGTGTATCGCCAGCATTAGGTGGCAGAATAATTTCTGTAATGATTGGTTTGTACTAGGTGAGGGGGGGTTTGTATGGCCTTGTTAGTGTACAAGGGGAAAACGTATCCTCCTCTATAGGAAAATGGCATTGAATCCTAAGATGTTGAAATGTTTGTAGCATAGGGAATGCTTCTATACCATGAGAGTGACTAGTGAAAATGTCACACATAGGGCAGGTACTTACTGAGTAAAATTTATGTGATCAAATACTACTCATGATGTAAGACAATTATGCTTGCTTGGGGTCATGAGATGGGGCATTTTTGCATGCTTTCCATGAATGTTGTGACCAATCTGCATAAGAATATACATATGGTAGTACGCCATCAAGGGCAATTATAGGTTTCTTCTGGTAATTCATGAGTTGGTCGATAGTAAAGACTTTCCCTTCATGGGGGAACATCATCACTTTGAATATGGAGAATTCTACCGCAGTCATTGTGTACATGTTACTCCTTCCAAGAAGGATGCTATAATTCAACAGTGCATCTAAAACTTCAATGTTAATGAACACAATATTGCTAACGAGATGTACTAGTACGTATTGAAATAAACCTACAGGGGTGGAAGGGTGCCCATCATATTATCTAAGCATGATGTCATATGGCTTTAGTTTCGGTGATCCTAACTTCTACCAAACTATTTTTTACATGATACATATTGATGCTCCTTCATCCATGATGCAATGATTAATGGTGATGTTGTGTATTGAAACTAGGACATGAAAGGTGACTGGAGGAGGGAGTTGTGGGCTCGCTTTATCTAGTTCAAAAACCATTAGGCGGGAATCAGGAGGCTTGATTACCCCTAATGCGAAAAGTAAGGCTTTCTTTTGAGCTAGGAAATATTGCATAGATTCTAACGCTGACATAGTCGAGGGGAGCTGAGCCAAGTTGTCCACTATACTATAGCTATGAGCAGCCTTTGAATTATGTCTTGTGCACCTCATGGGACCTTTTACCATTTTTGGAATAGGTTTTATAGGTACCCTAGGGATGGTCAATGGTGCTATGGGTACACTCATTCTTGAGGAATATGGGATGGTCTCTTGGGGAGCCCCATAATTTATATTTCAAATTTGTAGGAGAATATCTTCTTCTTCCATGTAGATATCGAGACGAGAATTTTTTTGAGTGTTCCCTCTAGAATTTTTTTTCTTGACTGGTTGATGTTTTTTAGTATTAAAAACTCCTTGATGGGGGAAATATTCCTGCATTATTTTAGTTTGTTGGTTCTGCCCCCCTTGTCCCCTATTTCCCTGGATTATTTTCAACTCATGGAGCTTAGGACAGTGGCGGGTGTAATGATTGTACTCCCCACATATGGCACAAAAATAATTTTTCCTTATACTGGTTGTCTTTTCTTTACTTTGAGAGTTTTAGTTGGTTTGTTCATGGTTTTGATTTTGGTTGGGGTTTCCCCCAGCATGTATTTGCAGTGGCCATTGTTGATTTCTACACCCTTGTCCAAGGTCTCCCTTTGGTTTTCCCTTTCGCTTTTTCTTATAAATTAGGAGTATTGTTCGTATTATCCTAGTTAAATGACGATTTTTGTTGAACTTGGGAGGGTTCCACTAAATTAACCCCAGTGTTATTTTGCACTGGTGGTATATTTTGTTATTGTGCGGGGAAAGGTGAGTCTTGGTTTCGTTGCTGCAGATTGACAAACACATTCTGGGACGAATATATTATTTTGGAATTCCTATAAGAGTATTGATTTCCCTGAGAAGGAGGGTATGGTCCTCCCCGTGGGGGATGATATTGGTTAACCGAGTTAGTCGCATTTCGCAATGGTGCAGGATGACTTGGATACTATCCCGTGTGTGACACATTTTTAGTAGTATCGAATGTTTGATTAGAAAATGAATACACAGGATAGTGGTAGCTATTTTTGGGTTGAGTTTGGGTTGAGTTTGGGTTAAGGACCCTATCAATCCATCAATAACATTGGATGTTCCTGGTATCTCTTTATAAGTTTTCAAGCGTGGGGCGTCTGGAAGAAAATGATAGAGGTATCCATACTAGGTGTATATGACATATAGCTGCTAGGATTTACTAATAGCTTCTTCCTCGTTGCATGGGGATGAATTTTCCTCATATTTTTAGATTTCCAATGTGAGGGATCTAAAAAAAAAGTGCAGGAGAACTCGACTAGAAAACTGTGCTTTGCATAAGCTATGGTATTTTCACCATACATGGATATGGTCCGATATGTGAATAAAGGGTGTTTGTTTAAAATGGGTGAGGAGTTTCAGTACTGATTCATACTAAATCACGATCTGGAAGAATCTAAGGAGTTCAATAGCTAGAGAGTTAAAGCTTCCATGTGATGCAACAAGCTGGTCAACATACCATTTTATTGTTGGCCTTGTAAGGATGCATTGAACTAGTCAAAACCAAATGGTATCATCAATGATACTATTCAATGAACACCACAGGTGAAAATTCATGACATGGTTCTTGGGTATTCACCTTGCTTTCCTTAAAATTTTGGAATGTTTGAAGGGAGCTTGGTGGGCATGGATGGCCAATTAAGGCCATGTGTAATTGGGTCATTCGTTGGCTTACTTAGATCTGGTATATTCAAATATGTTAAGAAAGGTATTTGCGAATTATCTACCATCTCCAAATGATTTTGTACAACTATATGCAAAGGGGGCCTTTCTGGGGAGGCCAGAGGAATACTACCCTTGTAGGTGCTCCTAGAGCTATCTGGAGGAGTGGTATGTGGGATCCCCAAAGGGGTAGAGATTGGTGACCCTTTTGGGGTCATGAAGGGTGTATTTTTTTGAGGAGGAGTCCTGAGAAAAGTTGGTACGATAAAGGAATACCTTATAATGGTGGTTGCATGAATTCCTCTTTACCTAAATGGCACGACGACTGGCACACCTCCCAGTAATGGGGGGATGTTTAAGAAATTACTAGATTCACGAGGTGTTGTTAGGTCCCTTATGGTGTCAATTAATGTGACGTAATTTATAACTTTGGAGTAAATAAGATCGATATCAATGCAATATAATCACATACATAAAATAAAGAGAAAATGGAAAGGTGGTATTCCTTTAGATTAAGCTATGTGATCAATTAAGCAAAAAAGTGGTTTTGGTTTGTTTGTGTATGATAAAAATCTTATGTATACCTGATTGTCCTTACCACTCTCAAAGTAACTAGGCCTTGCAGAGATATCTTCTGATGGGTATTGAGGCTAACATCCTGAAGAATAGGCGACGCCTTCCAACAACCAAAGAATCAACCAAGGTAATGGAAAAGAGGATCGAGTGTTGTCGCACTGTAACCTATAGGGAAAGGATTTCCTAGATTTTGGTCACTAAAGTACCTTTGTGCCATGTGAGCACTTGAGTATTTTTCTCTTTGGTAGTCAGTTACCAGTACCGAGCACTATATGGGTCTGATAACACCAAAGAGTACCAAACACATTGGACCTAAGCTGAACTCCCTCCGAATCGGGTCTATGTTATGCTCGAGTAATATTTAAGCACCCTAGAAGTCAAGTTATATGTTTCATAGATGTAAAATGACCATGGAGGCTTATGGGATGCCAATTATGCAGTTTATTTTTCTTCATAAAATTATCATGATAAATAATGATTAATTAGCTTTTGCAATCCTCACAAATTTAAATTTAATAAATGAGAAAATAATACACACACAAAATAATGGAAACCAAAATTTTTGGAAAATAGTCTCTGGAAAAAGCCCAATGTGGGGAAACCAATTCAGTAGATGAGGGTTTTATTATTATTCTTCAGCAATTTTAGAAATACAATTTATTTCTTGATACTAGAAAAGCTTTGAAAAATAATAATCTCCAGTATAAACAAATATTGAGACACAAAGTCTCCATTGAAAATAAAATCAACCTCCTCCCAACATGCTCGTACTTCTCCTGGAAATTCACACTACTGAATGGAAATGCACACGTCTTCCTCCAGGAAAATTTTCTCTGCCTCTATAAATCACTTCCTGCAAATAAAAATTAATATAACACTTTACTTGATACACTCCCTCCCCCTATGGTAAATATATCCAACACTCGAACACTAAAATGAGCTCCTCTCTGAAACTTGCACTAGCTAACTAGCTAACTCACAACATTGATTAAAATTCCTCTTCTATAGATAAAATAAACCTTCTTACTACCTCTATAACCTAGAAATAACTGTGGAAATATCCTCCATAAATATTCTCCCAAATCTCTGTTGAAATCCCACTAGTGGTGTCTCTGTCTGCTTCAACTGCACCCTTGTTAATTCGCTACAAATCGGCAAGTCTAACTTCTCAAGTGTGTCTCTCCAAACCCCATCAAATTTCTCTTATAATGTCTCATTCAATAACCAACAACCATGATCTAATCATAATTGATAGCTAAGATCATCTTTACCACATCAAGTGACTTTTCCAAAAGTCTCTAGATAAAAATCAGTTTACCTCAATTAATCTGATTTAACTAAACTAGATTTCCTAAGTTAGACTTGGGGAAATTTTAATAATTGGCTAATTAATCTAATTGAGGTTTTTTCTCATGAAACCTTTTATATGTATTGGAGAAACAAAATTTCGTAGCCTTATATACACTATATAGACTGGAACACTTATCCAATGTTACCAAAAACTAAATCTCCCTCTTAGCGAGGAAGGTGTTTTCCATGAATCCCATCTTATCTTCAAAGTAGAAAATTTTTTCCTTAGCCAAGGCCTTCATGAGAATATATGAAAATTGTTGATATATGAGAAATTTTTATAATTGAATTGACCCATGATATACAAAATCTCTTATAAAGTGATACCTTATGTCAATATGACTCAACATATAATGAAACATTGGATTGTTAGAGAACCTGATGCAACTCTAATTATCACAGTAGATACTGGTCAAATTCAACCTTTGACCAAACAAGCCCACTAGAAAATTTTGATGCCCAATAGATTTGCATGTAGCCATGTTGGTTTCCATGTATTTTTCTTCCATGGAACTCAATGCCATAGACTTTTTCTTCCTCTTGCACGAAGAGACAACCCATAGTCCAATACTCAAGCAACACCCTTAGGTTCTTTTTTGATCCACTAAACTATTTGCTCATTATACATTCATATATCCACATAAACTAACACCATCACCTCAAGAATACCTCAAGACACATTGTATTATGCCATGAAAATAACTCAAAACACGTTTTTTACGGAAATCAAACCTATAGATAAGTATGCTTTCCCTAAGTGTGGTGGTGCACTTAGAACAATAGAAATAAAGATATCTGACCTTTTCCTTAAAATGAATAGATAAAGGGAGGAAAACCTACCTGTAATCTGTTCGCTTTTCCTCGCCTCCCTTTGTCGCTTCCGTCTCTCTCAATCTAGCTGAAATCACTTGATTGATACCTACAATGGAAAATAGAAGACATAAAACAACATAAATGCAATATGATATATTCAAGTTAAACAAATTGAAACGATTAAATTCATAAATACACATATAACATTTGTGACACATGCATTAGGAAAGGAAAAAATGTCTTTATTATGAAGTAGAAGTAAGGGTACAACATGTTGATCGATTTTTTGTCACTCATCCAATTTTAATCCCATCCTCATCACATCCAGCATCGAAAATCTAGCAGAATCATAGTACATGCACAATACCTCCAAGAGTTGTGATCTCACCAACATAACTCTACTTAAAAAAAATCCTTTCTCTCTTATGCACTATGATGAGTGTTCTATTTATAAGTAGATGAAGGTTGTTTGAAATTAATGTAACATTGAATGGATTTCCTAAAAATGGATGAAGAGGTTTCCTTATTCATGGGAATAGGAGGATAAGAGGTTTAATGGCTCCATGGTGTCAATATTCGAAGCTACCAGATGAGGTGAAAGTTGGAACAACTTCTAGAAGCCACTAGAGGTTGGGAGGATTCCTGGAATCCAATGATCAATTCGCTCCCAGTCAACCAACGCACTCTAAAGTGGGCCTAGATCCTCTGCAATGTAACCTTGCATGTGATTAGATGCTCTGAAAAGAAGTTACCACTGTATAGTGGTGCATTGATGGCTCAATGGGGCACTTCAATTGGCATCGAAGGAGTGAAAATTTCATGAAGGAAAATCACCAATGGGATGACTTGTTTAGGGCATATAGCAACTAATTTATAGTATTATAGACCCTAATGTATATTTATCTATGTTTTGGGATGATGCCCAAATTAACCTGTAACAACATGTCTTATTATTCTCAAGTGCACCCTCTTCAGTTCCACCATGAGTTTACTGAGACCGTTGACCATGAAAAAAAAATTTGGCCTTGTATTGAAAAGATACATTACTGATTCGATGAGATACCTATATAAGGTTGGGTCCACATATCCACCCTTTAATGCATATATCTTTCACGAGTTGGTAATCAAATGCATGGACATCGGTATATAATTTTTTATCCTGAACCTCTTCAAAATATCCATAGTGTATCTCCCTTGACCAAGGAAAATCTCCCCATCCTTCTTCCATACCTCCAATCCTAGGAAGTAATGCATCATATCCAATTCTTTCATCTCAAAATTTTCTTCCAAGTCCCTCTTGTAGTCCTCTATTAGCCCCGATGGTTTTTTCAAGAAGATATCATCCACATATAAATATAGTATGAGTGGCTCACCTCCTACCATCAAATAGTAGAGGCTGGAATCAAGATTTCTCTTCAAAAATACCATCTTCCAAGTAGTTCTCTATCATACCATAGTAGGCCCTGAGAGATTGTTTGAGCCCATATAGTGCCCTATATAGATTGGACACATGTGTGCCTCTCTCATGCATCTAAAAACCCTCTGGTTGTTCGATATATACCTCCTCCTCTATAACCACATTCAATAATGTTGTATTGACATCCATCTAGTGAATATTCTAATCCATTTTCATTTCTATAGATATCACTTCCTATATAGAGGTATATTTGGCCACTAGAGTGAAGGTCTCTTCATAGACAATTCCTTCCTTATGCGCACACCCTTTATCCATGAACCTAGCCTCATAATTTTCCACACTCCCACCTATAGCATACTTGATCTTATAGATCCATATCGATCCAAAAATTACCCTGTCCCCTAGTTTAGGCACAACCTCCTATACATAATTGGTCAAGATGGAGTTGTACTCCCCCACCATGGCATCTTTCCACATCTGTTGTTGTGCAACCTCATCATAACTAGAAGGCTCCCTATTTACAACCTCTGTCGCCAATGCCTTGTACCTATCAGGTTGTCTGCACTCTTGCTCGATATAGGATATCCATGAACTCCCGAAAAACTCTTAATGTTTGAAGAACCTATCTACTTATTTTTCCATTAGTGGTGGTTGGAGCTTCAAGCTTCTCATCCTATCCCTACTGCTCCATTTTTTGTGAGCTAGAAGGAACTTCTACGCTAGAGATATTGCTCGTGCTGGTAACTATACTAGTACTCAATTGACCCTTTTGTTGTCCCTATGACGACCAATCAAATCATGGATCTTCTATTGGCCAACTCTAATTATATCTTGGAAACTTGTGAGATATATTGAATGGTTTCTCCTCCTAGAACTTCACATCCCATCACATGATGATCCTCCTACTACTTGTAATGTAGATCTTGTATGCCTTAGATTTTTTGTTGTAACCAAAAAAATATCCCTTCTATGCAATCTGATCAAGTTTGGTGTTTTTATCATCTAGAACATAATAGTATGTTATGCTACTAAAGATCCTGAAGTGCACGACCTCTGGATTCTTCCCTGTGAAGACCTCCTCTGGGGTTATCTTCCCCAATTCTTTGTGAGAAATCTTGTTTTGTATATACATTATTGTGATACATGCCTCTTCCCATAGAAACCTAGGCATATCTCGATGATATAACATCACCTTTTTTGCCCCAAAAATCATCTTGTTCTTTCACTTTGCTACTTCATTATGTTGTGGATTTTATGGAGTGTTCCACTCTCTCCTAATTCCATCCTTCACACAAAACCCATGAATTCATTATCTGCATACTGACCTCCATTGTCTGTACAAAGAACCTTCCTTTTTCCCATCATGTTATCCAAAAGAGCCTTAAAATCTTGGAAGCCACTGAAGACATCATACTTCATCTTCAGAAAATAGATCTAGCTCTTCCTGGAGAATTTATCTATGAAGGTCACAAAATACTCATACCCTTTAAGAGATCTAGGGGAAATTGGGCTAAAATGTTTGAGTGTGCTAATTTCAACACACCATTGGCTCTACTGTCAATTCTTTGTAAAATTGTCTTTGTGAAATTTCCAAGTATGACCCCATACATATGTCATCGTGTTTTGTGCTGAATTCTGGAACTACTATTACAATATCTCTGAGAAACCTAAGTTCTCCATGTTGTAAGTGTCCCATCCTCTTATGCAACAACTCTCCCATTCTCTACCACTGTTACTGTTGTTGCTAAATAGTGCCTTCGAAGAATAAAACTACAACCTACATAACATGTTTCTTTGAACCGAAATCTATTTTACCTTCTTATGGCTTTGGTATTTGATGAAATCCTTCTCCCCCATGAAGTATACATCGTAACATTTATCTTATAGTGCAAACGCTGAAATTAGGTTGATCCCTAAAACTGGAACGTGAAACACATCTATAACACTATTTTTCTTTCTTGAATCCCTCTGAATGATGATGGTACATTTTTAGGTCCGTTTTACTATACAAAAAACCTCCCCATTTCTAAATTTTTATATTAATTTTTAAAAGAAATGGGTCCCCTTTTCTTTTTATTTTAGATTCAATAATTTTTCCTAGCTTCGCTTATTGAAAAAAATTAAAGAAAGACCTTTGTATATATGTAAATATTAAAAGGAAATAAAATGAATCATAAAACAAAGCAAGGCCTAAACATAAGTGTTTATCGCACTTCATAAAATATGAAAGAAAAATCTCAATATGCCAATGCTCAAAAACTTCCAGTGCGATGGAGCCTTATCGCAATCACAAATTAGTAAAGCCATATCACAAGCAGTCCCTTGCAAAGCTCCAACGCGATAATTCTTATCACAATCGTGAATCGGAAGTAAATTTAATGCATCCTTATGCATTCATTTGAAAAATTCCAACTCGATAAAGTAAAAAAAATCGCACATCACTCATCGCTTGTCACTCTTTGCTCATATTCTAAACCACACCCCTATTCCAACTCATTGGCAAGTCGCAATCAGAAGCTTCAAATGGAAATCTTTAAGCCTAGACTTTGAAATTTCCGATCTCGGATATGTGATCATAATTGATCGGAGATCAGAAATATTATATTGTGAATGCACGATGTGACTTCCCATGATGGCATTAAATTGCAAAATTACAAAAGTCATTAAGGGAGATTAATGAATGAAAATTCTTTGTAGATTTCTTTTCAATGTTTCATTAAAAACGATTTCCTTACGCTGTTCATTCTTCCTTGTTCTCTGCTTGTTTCTAAGAAAATTTTCATCATTTTCCACTTATCTACAGACCGGTGGAATAGTTATCCCGCTTACTTGCAGACCTGTCAAAATGCTACCAGTTGAAGAAATGTTGAAGAAAATGAAGAAAGAAAAGGTTATCACTGTCCCAAAGGAAAAGCCAGCCAAAGTAAAGTTAATAACCGATACTACATGCCTTGGTCTCGGAAAGATTTCTTGGGAAGAAGTTTATAATCTTCTCAAAGATAAAAATCCCACTATGACAGAAAAAAAAGCAACAGTGCCAGACGAGGAATCAGAAACAAAAGATAATTCCCTCAAAGAACTAGCAGATTCTTATCTTCATAGAGTAGCGGCTCGAGAAAATGTATTTTCGTACTATGATTTAGTATGATGGGTAATAGAGGGCATAAACATCACAGACAGAGAATTTTTCACAGCTGATGGGAAGATGTTCGGATCCTTTAAATCAGAGGATATCAGGGCAATGTATCATCTACCAGAGCCTCAGAAGATCTACAACAAAGAATTTCTAGAGGATTTCGCTTCAAAAAACAAAATAGAGTTAGACCCTATTAGAGAATGGAGGCAAGCTACAGAGAAACACAAGCACGAATCCTCAGGTATGTACTTTGTAGAATCTCTAGCACCTCCCTATTGCTATATTGCTACCATGATATGCAAACTGTTTGGGTTTTCCAATTATGCAAGGTTTTCTATTGAAATGGTACCTCTGATTGACACCGCAGTGAATTCTTATATTATGGATTAGTTAGTCATCTTATCCGATAAGATAGCAAATAAAATTCTTGATTATAGAAGGAATAGGCATATGTCTACCAGAATGACACCCCCATTTCATTTTTGTTCTTACATTATAGATGCCATATGCCTTAATTCTGAATTTCCCATTTTTGGATGGAAATGGACTCCTCAGGACCCCACTCATATCCATATCTATCATAAATATTTGTGGAAAGCTCATTACAGAAATCATATGTATAAGATTTTCCATGGATTTATGCTTCCCATTCATCAAGCCATTTTCAACAAACCCTCTCTGCGGCTATCAGATAAGGCCAACCTTGATTTAACCCTAATTGGAAACTGGTTTGGAGAGGATAATTTCACTTACATCTGAATATTCAGAAGTGTAACCAACATTCATGTTTTTCCTCTATACATTCCTGATAGCTCAAGAAATTTCTTATCAGATTACATAAAGTGGTTTGTCCAGGAATCTTAAAACCTCCAAGAAACAAATGTGGCCTTCATTTCCTCTCAAAAGTGGATCTTACACTCTCAATGATTTCAAGCATGCAGATAAAGATGCCTTCAAAATTGAACAACTCAAACTAGCATTCATCACCCCAAGGCAATATGACCCAAAGAAAATTTCCTTTAATGTGACATCTACAGTACAGATTTCCAAGTTTGAACATGAAGATGACAGTTTTGATGATCTATTTGTCTGAGATGAGGGTTTTGCACAGGTTCAGCAACAAGCAAGCTCAAAATTGGAAAAAAGTGATATGGAGAAATTCACACTTTACAGGAACAAGAGGCTACTGACAATTTCTCTTGACTAGCTAAGAACAACTCCTCTGTTATCCAAAAAAAAAAAAATGAAGAAAAGAATGTTGAAATGAAAATCAATGATAAAGTCAATCTTCAAACTGAACAGGTAGACACAGGAAAGAAGGCTGACAGCTCCTCCGATATGGATATACAAGTTAATTCAAATTTGCTAAAAGAATGGGAACAATTTGATCAGCAGATCAAAGGGCAGAATGATTTCCAGAAGCTAAGTACAACAAAAACATATGTCATTACATTTAAAGAAACAGTTGATAATATCAACACTTAAGAGGTTGAAATTATTCCTGAGAATCCATCTGAGGAGATTGTGTTAAAAATTGAAGATATACCACCCCTAGACATTTTCTACGGTCCAAAACATAGGGCTGTGGTTAAGAAGAAAATCATTAGGGGAATTTTGAGGTCTAAAATGGGCCTACTAAGGAAAATGTACAATAAAAATTCACTTTATGAGAACCAATCACATTTTAGGGGATGACATCATCCCTAATGTTTGAGGTGGGATTGATTGAGTTAAAGGTACTTACTTGTCACATTCTCAATGGTGGATAAAACTCATGGTTAACCATGGTAGTCCTCTAAGTACTTTTAAAGTCAAAGTAAAGTACTCATAATAAATGTCATTTCACGCTTTTTGAGTAAAAATATATTATTGTCATTTCATATTTATTGAAAGAAACAATGCATATCCCTATACATTTATTATATTATATTATATTATTTGTATATAGTATATTAATTACATGTTATTATACAATTTAAACAATATAAATTTTAATTAATAACATATAATAATTAAGTATTTATAAATTTATATTTATATTTTATTTTAAGTTATTTAAGTACAAAGGACAAATGCATTAGTTGTTCAATGAGAATGACCTTTTCTTGAAAATTTCATTCTTATTTATAGTCACATCAATGAAATTTTTTTATTAATTTTATTTTGGTACAACTTTTGAATTGAATTTAACTATGGTTACATGGATTGTGGTGCAAAAAGTGAATTGAAAATTCATAAATATTATTTTATTGGTTTAGCTATTAATTTATTATTTCCTTAGGAGGCCCATTTTAGACCTCAAAATTCCCCTAATGAAAGAAAATAAAACTTGACCACAATCTATTATCACCTTCCCAGGCTGAATTGATGGATGTTGTTTGGAAAAATTCTAAGGTTGACCCTTCAGAAGACTTAACAAAACTATCCCAGTATGCAGGAGCTTATACAACAACAATTATTGATAAAGCCTCTGAGGTAAATTTGTTAATAAAGGAAAAAGACCAAAGAATAGTGAAGCTAGAGAAGCAATTAGTTGAAGAAAAACATCATAATAAAGAACTTAAGGAGCAATTACATTCTGAGAGAGAAAACCTTGACTAGAAAGCTATGCAAAAACAACAACAATTGTCCCAAGAGGTAAATGAATTACAAACATTGCTTCAAAGAGAAAAAGTGGCCAATGAGGAACAAAATGCAATGTTGCAAGAAAAACTACAAAGATTTAAAGATTATCCTGAGGTAGATCAATTCAAGAAGGAAGCCCTTGAAACAAATAAAACATTATCATTACAGGTTGATGTTTTATCTCAGAAGATAAAAATGGTTGATCCTTTATGTGAAATAACCACCTCGCTTGAAGAGAAAAAAACAAACTCAAGGCTTGAATTTGAAGACACTGATGAGAAAATCTTAGAATTCCTCACTTGGAAAGAAACGGATCAAGGAATAGCGGCTAATTTGCCCAAAATTCAGGAAGAACATAAAGAAATTCTGTTTGTAGAATGGGAGGTACAGATAATTAAAGCAGAAAGGGCCATTTCCAGGGCGAGAGTTTTAATGAACAATGTGGTGGAGTTAATCAATGATAACCTACATGCTGCTAGCTTAATCTCCAATCTCATTCCAGAACAACTTCCTAAGGTTAAAGAGTTAGAAATACAATGGGAACAAGAATTGAAAAGCAGGTACCAACAAATTGATGCAATACAGGAGCTAAAATGGGACACATTTTGGTTATACCTAATCAAACCACATAGTTAGAAATTAACTATGAAATGCCTCTCCCATGCTATCGCTAAAATGCTTCCAGAGTTTTTTGATGCCGCCTACACTGGCCAACTACATTCTCGTCTGAGTCATCCGCCAAAAGTCGAAGATATGTTGTCAATATGCCAGCTGCACACATCAGATACGTAAGAAGTATCTTGGATCTATTTCAATGGGAATCACCTATCTATTTTTGTGAAATCTCATCCCCAGTTTTCATGATTTAGTATTCATAACATCATCTAAGCGATGTTTAGGATATTTTGTTAGAATTTTAGCACTATTTAAACCCCTTTCATGCTTTTAGAAAGGGTCCTAAATTTGTAATAATTTTTGACTTGGAAGATACATTACTATACTTATAAATATATTGTTTTTATGATGGATCATATTCTATGATTTTAGGAAGAATCATTTTTAAGAGTCTGCACTTTTGTGTCTTGGAGATAGTTCTAAGTGAAAGAACAGGATCAAAGTATCAATTGCATCAGAGAATTTTAAATGTATCTGGTATTTCTATCATTTATGTTTCACTTTTCTTATGCGATGAAATATTCCTATTAAAATTGCTATTGTTCATATATATGTGTTTCTAAAACATTTCTCTGTTATACCATTTTTGAAAATATAGAAATGTTATCTTTCATAGTATGTATAGACAATATAGAAATATATATCTATGAATACGATATGTTATTATAACTCTGTTTAATTTCTTAAAGAAAGTTATCATCATATGAAATCTCATCTTTCTTTTAAATAAATAAGTCATCTTTATGGTCGTTTGTTTAAATGAAATTATTCTTAAATCGTGTTCATCTTTAAATACCCGGGTTAGTTTAGAGTTATTTGTATTTATCAAGCAATAGATTAAATATCAAAATTTCATCATCCATTATACAAACACCTCACCACAAACTCATTCCATTTATTATTGGGAAATTGGTCCCATATTATCCAGTTGGAGCCACTACTATAAACATAAAAGGAGCTGTATTATGGTCTAGACCGGGTGTTTTCCCCAATGTTTGAAGCTAGGATTTCAAGGGCTTCAACAGGTCCCTATATTACTAGTATAGTCCCTTATTGTTGTTAGTGTAACCCCCTTATTGTTGTTATTATACCATTTTAATCCCCATATTGTTATTATTGTGCCCTTAAATTATTATTGTTAGGTTGGCTAGGATTACATTGTGGCCCCATAGACTCCTATATATAGAAAGGAGGTTTTGTAATTTGTATCATCTAAGAATTTTTCATTCATGTAATGTATTGGAGGTTTCCCCCTCGAAGTGGCTTATTTCTAAGGTGTTGATATCTCTTTTCTTCTCTATTTTTGGAGCTGGTTTCACAACATTTGGTATCAGAGCTTTGGATTCTAGGGTTTTGCTGCTCCAAATAGTTCATCGTGGAATTTTCGCTATAATGTTTTTGCTACGAAGGATCAGAAGCTGAAATTTTTAGAGTGTGAAGCCGAAATCCTGAGAAACATCATCGCAAAATGTAAGAGCTTGGTTCGCAATATTTTCGAAGATATGATCTCTTGAAGTTAGGGATTTTTGCAGGCTCCTGAATTTCACTTAAAAATTTCATCATGGAATTTTTTCTATAACGTTTTTTCTACGAAGGTTAAGAAATAGAGATTTTTAGAGAGCAAAGCCAAACTCCTGAGGAACATCATTGCAAAATTTCAGAGCTTGGTTTGCAATATTTTCGGAGATATGATCTGTGGAAGTTAGGTCTTTTTCAGGCTCCCGAATTTCATATAAAATAGGTTATCGTGGGAAAATATTCATAACTCTTTGTCTCAGCATCGAATTGGAATTTTGTAAAATGTGACTGGAATTACATGGAATCTAGTTTCTTGTCTATAAATTTTAGAGCTAAAGGAGCAAACAGTGACACGTGGCAAGGCGTACAATTTTGCTCTACTGAACCAACCCATAATTAGGTCATTGTAGGAGATTGGAAATAACTTTGTCTTGAAGAATCCAAATAAAGTCAGACCTATGGAATTTGAAATAAACTTCAGAGGAATACTACCGGGCCGGATTTCGGATATTGAGGATCTACAAGTATAGAGATAAGTCAATTTAAATATCGAGCTCCTCAAAAGAAAGTAAAACATCTGCATTTTTTTTTCCAAATTGCATAAGTCTTGTTTGAAGAATCAAGTTGAATTGATTCCAAGGGAATATTGTAGAATAGATATCAGTATTGTATTCTAAAATGGCCCCTAAAAATAATTTAACACCCATTAAGCCTTTAGAAGGATCTACTGTGACTCATGAAGACGAAGAATGGCAACATCACATATCAAAATTACAAGAGAAAGTGCAACAAATTTCGCTTTCTCAAAGAGCAACAAACAATGACATGGAATTTTTGAAGAAAGGCGTGGAATCTAAATGGACGGTTTGAAGAATAGCATGGAAGCTAAGATGGATGACATGGAAGCTGGCATGGAATCTAAGATGGATGACATGGAAGCTAAGATGGAAAACATGAAGAATGATCTAAAAGCAGACATGGAAGATTTGACAAAGTTGATACAAGAAATGTTTCCAAATGGTGAAAAGATAGTAGAAGAAACTCATGATGAGAACAAGATAAATGTTAATCGTGATTTCATAAACTCTAATGTTGGAGGGAAGAACCACCATATTCCAAAAATGAATATGAGGAAGTTTGATGGAAAGGATCCTGTAACATGGATACTACAGATGGAGCAATATTTTGATCTCAATAATGTGCAAAACACACAAAAGGTACGCATTGCAACTTTACATTTAGAACAAAATACATTTGTATGGTATCGATGGCTTTACTCCCATAAAAAAATTGTCACTTGGTCAATTTTTACAGAGGAAATGATAGCACATTATGAGGATACAAAGAGCAACACCTTCTTTAGCCAATTGATAAATCTCAAACAAAAGGGTTTAGTGGGGGAGCACATTGAGGACTTCCAAAAATTGAATATAAGGGTAACTGATATTCCATAGGAACAAAGGATTGATCTCTTCATAGGCACTTTAAAGGATAACATCCAACATGAAGTTCGCGTTTTGGAACCTGATTCATTGGAGAAGGCATTCAGGTTGGCAAGAAAAATTGAATGTAAAATTATGGCGACAAGGAAGCCTACCACTCACTTCTATAAAGAAGGAAGTGTTGCTACGCCTAGATTTCCACGACCTACAAGGTTGACACCACAACAATTGGAAGAAAAAAGAGCAAAAGGGCTTTGCTACAGTTGTGATAGCAAATACACTAAAGGTCATAAGTGTGCTAAGAAGAAATTATTTTACATAGATTGTGAAGAGGAAAAAGAAAATGAACAAGAAGAGGATATACACCAGGAACCAACCCAAGAAGAGGAAGAAATGAGTCCGACCATATCGTGTAATGCATTGGCAGGAATTACCACTCCTCAAACTCTCAAGATAGAAGGACATATCAAGAAGAAAAAGGTAATAGTGTTGATTGATTCGGGTAGCACCCATAATTTTATTCATTGTAAGGTAGCCAAGGAATTAAATTGTTTCCTATACCCAACACCAGAATGTCAAGTGATGGTTGCAAATGGAGGAACTATAAATTGCTCCGGAAAATGCCATAATATCAAGCTAACCATGGGGGAATATGTATTGACTAGTCCAATGCTTTCCATTCCTATGGGAGGTGCTGATGTTGTACTAGGAGTACAATGGTTACAATCTTTGGGGACGGTAGCTTTAATTTTCAAGAACTTTTCTTGAAATTTTTTTCAGAAGGAAAGGAAGTCGAATTACGGGGTATTGAAGGGAAGCCGGGAAGGATAATAAGCTCTAATGTCATGACAAAGCTTTTAAAGAAAGAACAACGAGGCGTAATTGCACAATTATGCTCACTAGAAGTTCCGACATCAAAATCATCTATTTCTGCAGATCTCCAACAAGTCTTGGACAATCATTCCAAGGTGTTTGAAACTCCCAAAGGACTCCCAACTATTCGTGATCATGATCATGCTATTCATTTGATTCCAGGAAGTGTTCCTCCAAAAATCAGGCCTTATAGATATCCTTACTTCCAAAAGAGCGAAATTGAACGTATGATTGCAAAAATGTTAGAGGCGGGTATAATTCAACCTAGTCAAAGTTCTTTCTCTGCTCCTGTAGTATTGGTACACAAGAAGGATTGATCATGGCGAATGTGTCTGGATTATAGGGAGCTCAATAAGCTCACCATTAAAGATAAATTTCCCATTCCTATGATTGATGAATTATTGGATGAATTACATGGAGCAATTTATTTTACCAAGTTGGATCTTCGTTCAGGATATCATCAAATTAGAATGAAGACTGAAGATATTTCGAAAACATCATTTCGAACTCATGAGGGTCATTATGAATTTTTGGTCATGCCTTTTGGCCTTATTAATGCACCTTCTACATTTCAAGGGTTGATGAATTCCATTTTCAAACCCTTCCTTAGAAAATTTGTGCTAGTATTTTTTGATGATATACTAATCTACAGCAGGTCTTGGAAGGATCATGTTGAACATGTTGACAGGGTGCTCAAACTATTGCGGGAGAAACAATTATATGCAAAAAAATCCAAATGTTTCTTTGGAGTACAAGAGGTGGAATATTTGGGTCACATTGTATCTCACGAGGGTGTTAAAGTAGACCCTAACAAAATTAAAGCCATTAAGGAATGGAAAGTCCCCACAAACATAAAGAAGTTGCGAGGATTTCTCGGGTTAACAGGGTATTATCGCAAGTTTGTTAAGAATTATGGGAGAATAGCAGCACCTCTAACAACATTATTGAAGAAAGATGCATTTTCATGGACTCCTGAAGCAACTAAGGCCTTTGAACATCTTAAAGAGGCAATGTGCCTAGCACCAGTCTTAGCTATGCCGGACTTCACAAAAACCTTTATTGTGGAATGTGATGCCTCAGGAAATGGAATTGGTGTTGTTTTAATGCAAGAAGGAAGACCCATTGCTTTTGAAAGTCATCCAATCAAAGGAAAGTATTTACGGAAACCTATTTATGAGAAGGAAATGTTAGCAATACTGCATGCACTAAAGAAATGGCGAACTTACCTAATGGGAAGACACTTCAAGGTAAAAACTGATCATGATAGTCTTAAACACTTTTTGGAACAAAGACTATCTTCAGAAGAGCAGCAAAAATGGGTCACAAAGATGTTGGGTTATTACTTTGAAATAATCTACAAAAGGGGAAAGCTTAATGTTGTTGCAGATGCACTCTCAAGAAAGAATGAAGAGGTGGAAGCATTGCTTTGTGCCATTTCTATTATCCAACCAGATTGGATAACCAAAGCAAGGGATGAATGGAAGAAGGATGAAGAAGTGTGGACACTCATTCAAAAATTGCAGAAATATCCTAGTACACCTGATGCATTTATTTGTAAAAATGATTCCTTATGGTACAAATATCGCTTATATATTTGTAACAATTCCCAACTAAAACAAAATATTCTTTTGGAATTGCACACTTCTCCTTTAGGAGGACACTCAAGATTTTTAAAAACTTACCACAGGGTGAAGAAAGAATTTTTTTGGGATGGCCTTAAATCTGATATTCAAAAGTTTGTGGTAGAATGTTTGGTTTGCTAGCAGAATAAAGTTGAGACAATTAAGACCCTGGGTCTTCTACAACCTTCATCCATTCCAAGTCAATGTTGGGAGGAGATTTCAATGGATTTTATCACAAGTTTACCTAAGTCCGAAGGAAAGAGTGTCATCATGGTGGTAGTTGATAGACTTACCAAGTATGCACACGTTTGTGCATTATCTCATCCATTTAAAGCAAGTACAGTTGCTACTACATTTATGGACAAAATTCAAAAGCTACATGGAAGCCCAAGGGTTATTGTGAGCGACAGAGATCCCATTTTTACTGGAAATTTTTGGACGGACTTATTTTCTTGTTTGGGTACTCAATTAGCTCATAGCTCATCTTATCATCCTCAATCTGATGGTCAAACTGAGATAGTAAATAAATGTTTGGAAGGATATCTTCGTTGTTTTGTATCTGATAAACAAACACAATGGGTCGAGTGGTTACCTCTCGCTGAATGGTGGTATAACACTTCCTTCCATACTGCAGCAAAAATGACCCCATTTATGGCACTTTATGGATATCATCCACCATCCATCACATCATCTTCAAGAGAAAATTCGAAGGTTCAAGCAGTGGAAGATCACATCGAGCATCAACAAGAAGTTCTCCAACTCTTAAAGGATAACCTGAATTTGGCACAAAATCGAATGAAACAACAGGTAGATCAACATCGTAGTGAGAGAAGTTTTGATGTAGGAGACTAGGTATTTTTACGGCTACAACCATACAAACAAATGTCCCTCAAGCAAGCTAAGAAGGATAATAAATTATCGCCAAAGTACTATAGTCCTTACAAGGTGTTGCAAAATATTGGTACTATGGCATACAAATTGGAGCTTCCTGCTTCTTCGCGAGTACATCCAGTTTTCCATGTTTCATGCTTAAAGAAGGTTATAGGTGAAAATATTCCGGTTCAAACAATATTGCCAGAACTTGATGAGGAAGGAAAAATAATATTGGAACCTAAAGCAGTCATGGAAACAAGAACTCGACAGCTACGGAATCGATCAATTTCAGAGTATCTCATCAAGTGGAAGAACTTACCCACTGAAGATTCTACATGGGAGGATGAGAATTTTATACAGAAGCACCCAGAGCTACTCAAGCGTTGATGACAACACTTTTTTGAAGGAGAGGGGCATGTTAGGTCCCTATATTACTAGTATAGTCCCTTATTGTTGTTAGTGTAACCCCCTTATTGTTATTATTGTACCACTGTAACCCCCATATTGTTATTATTGTGCCCTTAAATTATTATTGTTAGGTCGGCTAGGATTACATTGTGGCCCCATGGACTCCTATATATAGAAAGGAGGTTTTGTAATTTGTATCATCCAAGAATTGTTCATTCATGTAATGTATTGGAGGTTGCCCCCTTGAAGTGGCTTATTTCTAAGGTGTTGATATCTCTTTTCTTCTCTATTTTTTGAGATGGTTTCACAACTCTCCCATTCTCTACCACTGTTACTGTTTTTGCTAAATAGTGCCTTCGAAGAATCAAACTACAACTTGTATAACATGTTTCTTCGAACCGATATCTATTTTACCTTCTTCTAGCTTTGGTGTTTGTTGAAATCCTTCTTCCCCATGAAGTATGCATCGTACCATTTATCTTATAGTGCGATGCATAATTGGGGTTGGTCCCTAAAACCGGAAAGTGAAACACATCTATAATATATTTTCTTTGCTTGAATCCTCTGAATGATTATGGTACATCTCCCTACTTGAGTACATCTTATATTGTTTCCTATTTATATATGGAAGTCCATCATGGAAAATTTTAGGGGCTAATATTCGTAGGTAGGCTAATTTTCCATTCTTTTTCCAAAAAAAAGATTCGCCAATTTCCATTTTTTTTTAAAATTGATTCGCCCAAATTTTATAGTATAAAAAAATTTTACTCTAAAAATCGCCAAAAATTTATATATACTAATATAAAATTATTAGAAAACTAAATATTTCTACAAAAATAACATAAAAAAATTTACAATTTACATATTGTGGACTACTAAGATTCGCCAATTTTTTAAACTTTAAGATAAACATCCATCCTTAAAATTTTCCCTGATGTCCATCTCCACCTCCTTGTGGCTAGAGAAGTAGTATCTAACCCCCATCATATGTGTTAATGCTCCACCTTCTATGTAATAGACACCCCCATCATATGGAACGTGAAACATGTCTATAACACTATTTTTCTTATGCCACAACTCTCCCATTCTCTACCACTTTTACTGTTGTTGCTAAATAGTGCCTTCGAAGAATCAAACTACAACCTGTATAACATGTTTCTTCAAACCAAAATCTATTTTACCTTCTTCTAGCTTTGGTTTTTGATGAAATCCTTCTTCCCCACGAAGTATACATCGTACCATTTACCTTATAGTGAAAACACTGAAATTAGGTTGATCCCTAAAACTGGAATGTGAAACACATCTATAACACTATTTTTCTTTCTTGAATCCCTCTGAATGATGATGGTACATCTCCCTACTTGAGTACATCTTATATTGTTTCCCGTTTAGATATGGAAGTCTATCTCCTCCTCCTTATGGCTAGAGAAGTAGTCTCTAAACCCCATCATATGTGTTAACGCTCCTCCTTCTATTTACTATACACCTGTGGATTTTGAGCTAGAGAGGAAATCTCTAACAGAAAATTCATCTTCCAACCTGGAAGGAAAATCCTCAAAGTCCATTAAAAAAAATTTTTTATTCCCCTTCTTGTCCTTCTTTAGGTTAGGATATTGGATGACATAGTGGCCATGTTGACTGCAACCAAAATATCTTACCTTTGATAGGTCTTTCTTCTTCTTCTTTCCTTTTCAACCTTATCATATACTAGGACCCTTCTTTTATTTTCCTTTTCCTTCTAGAGTGACATTCTCTTACTCCTCTTTCACCTTCAATTCCTTGTCACTACTACTCGTTCCATTGAATAAGATGAGCCTCAGCTCCTCTTGAGTGAAATCACTCCATATCCAATCCCAATCTGGAAGTTTGTCTCACCCGTAAATCACCTGGACAAACATAAGACATTCCTTGGTAAACCCATTGAGAGTTATGCACCCTAGCTCATCATCACTCATGTTATCTCTAATTGTATCTATTTCATCTCTGAAAAAATGAAATCTGGTGAGATAAGAAGTAGCATCCTTGAATTTATGCATTTTTATGGTCCTCATACTCTCCTTAAGAATCATCTCCCTATTTACTATAGGGTCCTAGTATAGTCCAACATTTCCTTCATTTTCCCCTTTTTTGAGATATGCGCAATTATGTGATCCGTGAATCCATCAAGAATCATCCTCGTTACCTTAACATTATCCTTATAATAGGTGATATATTGGTGTGCATCTGTCGATATCAAAATAATGTTCTCTAAAAAAATCCTTCATACTATACTAATCCAATAATAAATACAAATTGGCCTTCCAAATGTCAAGGTTGGAGGCTCCATCCAACCTATCCTAATCTCTCAATCTGGTTGTGGCCATCTTTGAAAAATATGTGAACTCAAATAAACTGGAGAAACCAAACTCGGTAAAAACCACTATGTGCTTACTTTCCTGTACCCTGTGATAATTTAGCACTACAAACACTTTGTACTCAGATCTACTCTAATACCATGTGAAATTTCCTTAATTGCAACAACCAAAAATTAATCTTCTAACTTATGCAATTTATTTATCTTCAAAAAATTATTATAGAAGATAATGATTGTTATGGAAGCATGGAAAAGTATAGGTCAATGTTCGTGGCTAAAGGGTATGTGCGGAAAACATTGAGTATGAAGATGCCTTCGTCTAGTGGCCATATGTGCCTCTATCCAAAAAATGATATCTCTAGTAGCGCAGATGAGATGGAATATTCACTAGATGGATGTTAAGACAATATTATTGAACAAGGTGATATAGGAGGAGGTATATATTGAATAACAATAGGGTTTTGAGATGCATGAGAGAGGCACACATGTGTGCAAGATGAAGAAGGAACTACACAGGCTTAAGTAAGCTACCAAGGCCTGGTGTGGTAAGATAGCTAACTACTTGTTGCAGATGGGCTTAACGAAGATAAAATTTTATTCCAAGAGGGGCTCATAGAGGACTGCAAGAGGGGCTTGGAAACAAATTTCATGATGAAAGACTTGGGGTTGATGCATTACTTCCTAGGACTAGAGGTATGGAGTGATTGACGGGGATATCATCCTTGGTCAAGGGACATACACTATGGATATTATGAAGAGGTTCAAGATGCATGAATATAAAACCATGTGCACACCTATGATTACCAATTGGAGGAAGATAAATGCATCATATGATGCAGATGTGGACCCAACCTTATATGAGAAGATCATAAAATCAGTCATGTATATGGTGAATGCAAGTATAGACATTTACTTCGTCGTCAACACTCTCAGTCAGTTCATAGTGGAATCAAAGAGGATGCATTAGTCAATAGCAAGACAATTTTGAGGTATTTTTGTGACACAATCAAGTATTTTTTAATGTATGCTCAAGATGATGGTGTCATTTTATGTGGATATATAGACGTTGACTAGGTAGGTAGTTAAGTGGATTAGAAAATCACTACAGAGTGTTGCTTAGTATTGGATGAAGGGTTGTCTCTAAGTGAAACAAAAAGCAAAATTCCATAGAACTAAGTTCTATAAAGGCAGAATTCATGGTGGCAAGCATGGAAATATGTGAATTTTTTTTGCTTTGGAAGCTTCTAGTAGGTTTTTTTGGTCGGTGGTTGGATTTTACCAATATCAATTGTGATAATCAGAGATACATCAGGTTCTCTTAGAATCTAATGTTTCATGATAGATTGAAGAATATCGACATAAGGTACCACTTCATTAGAGATTATGTACAACGTGGGCCATTTCGGTTACAACATGTTCCCATAGATCACCAAGTTGCAGATATTATCACGAAGGCGTTGGGTAAGGCATTGCTTTTCTACTTGAGGTATAATATGGGAGTAGTGGAGAACACCTTCCTCGCTAAGAGGAAGTGTTATTTATTGGTAGTAGTGGAGAATTTTTCTAGTTCATATCATGTTTATGAAACTACAAAACACATTTTCTCCAATACCCATAAAATATTTTGCGATAAAACACCTCATTTAGATAAATTATTAAAATTTCCCCAAGTCTAACTTAGGGAAAATGGTTAATTAAATCAAATTAATTGAGGTAAATCCATTTTTCTGTAAGGATTGCTGGAAAATTCACTTGATCGGGTCAAGATGATCTTATCCATCGATTCTGGTTACATCATGGTTGTTGGTTTCTTAATGAGAGATTATAAGAGAAATTCAATGGGGTTTGGAGAGACACACTTGAGAAGTTTGACTTACCCAGTTGTAGTGAATTAGCAAGGGTGTAGTTGAAGCAGGGAGACATCAGTAGAGGGGTCTCGACAGAGATTTAGGCAAATATTTCCAGATATTTCCATAGTGATTTCTAGTTTATATAGGTTGGAAGGAGGTTGATTTTATCTATGGAGGAAGAGTTCGAATTAGTGGTGCGAGTTAGCCAATTAGCCAATGTGAGTTGCAAAGAGGAGCTTGCTTCAATGTGCTAGTTCCATATATATTGCTCGAAGGAAGAGCGAGTGGGACAAGCCAAGTGTTGGAGGTAGTTTTACTTGTAGGAAGTGATTTCCATAGGCTTGGAGAATTTTATTGGAGGAGCGAGTGTGCATTTCCAATTAGCAATGAAAATTTCCAAGAGGAGTGCAAGTAGGTTGGGAGGAGGTTGATTTGATTTTCAGAGGACACTTTATGTCTTCATATTATTTTACCAGCAAATCTTATCATTTTTCAGATCTTTTCCAGTATTAGGAAAGAAGTTGTATTTCTCAAATTGTGGAAGACTGATAATAAAACCCTCATCTTTTGAAATGGTTTTCCCCACATTGCGGTTTTTCCAGAGACTATAGTCCAAAAATCTTGGTTCCCATAACCTTGTGTGTGCATTATTTTCTCAGTCTTGAATTTAAATTTGTGAATATTACAATAGTGAATTAATTTTTATTTTTCGTAATAATTTCCTGAAGACAAATAAACTGTATAAGTTAGATAATTAATTTATGGTTACTACAACTAAATAAATTTCACAGTCACCATGTAGATTTCCAATCATATTGTAAAATTCATTTTCTAGGTAACCTTCCTCTTTCACTTGTTCATGAATTTATCCCCCTCATACAGAAAAATGGAATCATTAAAGATGTTTTTTCACAATAAATTACATTGAATAGAAAAAATTAAACACGATGATTGTGGTAATGCCTCAACTTTTTATTAAAATGTGCCTTTTCTTCTTTCTAACCCTATGTTGAAAAATAACATGGTGAAATAGAATATATATGAATATGTGGTTTTAAAATCATATATCCTCTAAAGTGGCGAACTCCCAAAAAAATCATTTTCTTTGATAATGACGTTACCATAAAAAATTTCATGGAGATGTTTAGAGATCAAGTATATAAATATGAGAGATAGATGGTGAGACATGTTATTAAAATAATCTTGTGAAATATTCAAATAATATTATGAAGTATCTACTAATGACATGATATTTTCAATTATTTGCTTCATAAGAGACCATACGCTCTCTATACAAAGTGAATATTACCATTCTAACTATGTTATTATATTTGTGCACATTAGATATAAACATGCAAAGTTCCATTTTTATATAGTTAATGACCATGAACATGGAAGCTTGTTTTTTTCAACATTTATTTTATATAATTTTTGACGTAGTTTTATAGATTAAATGATATTTTTATTGAAATCTGACAATACAATATCAAGAAAGATTGTAGTTTTTTGTTATTTAAATACATTTTTTATTGCATAAATAGATTCAACACTCTACAAAATTCCTAGGGTACTCAAATTTTATAAACAACTTAAACTCAAATTTTTAAAACACATCATTTCGTCTATAATATAGAATATGCTGTAATTTTTAATAACTTCAAAACTCATAAAATAAAATTCAAAGAAAATTGAGTTCGAGTTTGGTATGATGGATGTGCTCTGAAATTTAAATCAAAATAATATTTTAATAAGCGAGTTAGTTTGATACAAAATAATGAATCAAATATATTTAAGAAATAGAGAGCATGATGGTACATGTTATGGGATAAATAAATATGTAGGAGGCAATAAATAAATCACTTACTATGGCATATACATCCTATATTAATCCTCCATCATATAGTATTCGTGAATGGTATTAACTTACTTTTGTACATTAATCGTCCATCACATAGTGTTCATGAATGATATTAATTAAATTTAAGCTGAGTTATGTTAAAATTATATATCTCATTGTTTTTTGTGGTATATAATTCTTATACCTAAAGTTATTTATGGACATGCTTTGAGTTTATTTATGTGCATGCTTTGAGTTTATATATGTCGAGTATGTAAAAGTGGGTCATGTCTATATATTGTGTTAGGGTTATTAATTCTATTTGGTCATAGCAATGTGAATATATTTTGAGTTTAGATATTATGAGGATTTCAATATATTTGAGTTATTAATTATATTTGGTCATACCAACGTGAATATCATAAATACAACTGAAACAATTGAATATATTTTCAGTTTAAATATTACATGGATGTAAAAGTTGGTGATATCAATAGATTAAGGTTATTAGGATTATTAATTCTAACGTGAATATAATTGAAAAGAATAAAAGTAAAATTAAGAAAGAAAATTAATGTTGGATGATTAATGTATTTTACTTATTTATTTTATAAAGGAGTTAGTTATGAGTTTCTAGTTTTAATTTGGATTTCTTTTAAATTTATAAGTTTGTCAATTTTAATTCGGATTTAATTATCAATATTAATAGTTAGATAGTTGAGATTTAATTTCTATAAATATCCATATAATATTGTTAGTAGTTAAGATAAAGTGTTTATATTTATCTAACGAGTAGTTATGTCATTTTTTTTTTAAATTTATTTCAGAAGATTAAAAAAAATGAACTATGAAATGATTTTATTTTCTAAGCATGTGGTATTGATAAGACATGGTATTGGTAATCATATTGTAACACATCCTTTTTATAGGTTAAGAATCTCCATAAGTAAAAATTTTGTTACACTTTCTTTAAACAAATATATGTTAATAATAATGTAGTTATAGTTTAGTTAATATTTATGTTTTTTATTATTTATTATGGCAATATGACACTCATATAAATTAAATGACTAATAATTGTTATTAGATATCAATCAATAATAAGAATTGAAGCATTTGAGGATATATATCACATTATCAAGATTAAAAATAATAATAATAATTAATTAAATTATAATTTTATTTTAAATTATTATTATTATTATTAATTAAAAAAAATTAATATAAGACTTAAACGTATATCCATAAAAAATAACATGTAACAATATTCTTAACCATATAGATTCACACTTATTCATAAGACATTTTTTTTTTCAAATTAATTGGTTTAGTTAAACGAGTAAAAAAAGAATAACTAATTTTGAGATAAATCTCAACCTTTAATCTGTAACTACTACTAAAAATATTATATATAGATTAAATCTATACAATCATCTTAATAATTATAGATAATTAAATTAAAATTTTAGAAATCCTATTACAAAATAAATACATCTATATACATAACTTTTTCGCAATATGTTAATAATATTTTAATAAATTAGTTCATTTTCTTTCTTTCAATCAAACTAGTTGTTATACCTTAATTAGTCGACACCTCATGACACTTCATGATCATATGTGGTAATATAGACACTTCATGGCACTTCATGATCATATATGATTATTACAAAAAAAAAACAGTTTTTTACAATATTTTAATAATAAATGCTCTTATTTTCATTAATAATCCTTTAATCCTTTCATCTTTATAAAATTTAACTTAAATATATTATAACAATTAACCTTAACATATATAATATTAACCTAACACATCCTAACTTAGTCCTTGGGAGTGATATTTAGTTTTTTAAAACATGTTAACCTAACACATCCCCTTTTACCTGGTACTTGGGAGTGATATTTAGTGTCTCCGTAGATCTGATCCAACTCTTATTAACTTTTAATAAATGACTTGACACAAATAAAATACTTTTATAGAATTAAATTTGTAAAGGTTATCTGAAAAGCTTCTCGAATCTCACCCTTGACATAGTTTTCAAATAAAATTATAGTAATGTTGACAATACGCCATTTTGGCATATCTTAATTAATTTGAAGAATGTTGGTGTAATTATGGGCAACCAGGGCTTGCGGATGACTTTGTGCTCGATATTTACGTGCATTTTTTCAATTATCAAATAATGTCGCGTTTCATAATAAGGGTTGGCTGTACCTTCTACCAATCTGTTGTCTAAATTATTATTTTTAAGATTTGCAACCAATATTCAGTTTCTACCTTCTACCAATCTGTTGTCTAAATTATTATTTTCAAGATTTGCAACCAATATTCTGTTGGTGTAGACAATGGTGAACGATATCTAGAAGCGCTCCTTATTGTCTAGGCTGGGGTTCAATATTCAAATCACATTATGAACTGCAATAAACCTTGCACTATCTGCTATAAATGATATCGTTTAAGTATTTAAAATTTATTCCAAAATCAATAACATATCCTTTCACTGGATTTAACAGTTATATATGTCTATTGTTGAGAGTCATTTCAATAATAAAAAAACTATGTCCATTCTTGAGAGTCATTTCAATAATAAATCAACTAATATAAAAAAACTATGTCCATTCTTGAGTCATTTCAATAATAAATCAACTAATACTCTATGGCCTTCGAGCTTGTAGCTGCTCTCTTTCAACATAAATCCCAAATCATCGCAGCTTAAAGGCAAAGAGATATTTAAACACTTCCTATTTGTTTTTCACCAGTTCAAGTATAGATTGGAATTGTGAGATTCAAATAACGTTCGGGGCTACACTAATCCAGAATTTTATATGAGTATGGTATTTGTAATTATTACTCTGAAAAAATAATAGTGTAAGGTGGCTTGTTCTTTTACCACAGCTGCTATCAGCTGTATTCACAGTTTTCCCACTTCAGTACTCTATGGTTCCATCGGGGTTGGTCTGGCTAGCCCTCGGGCATATGGAATCGACAACTATGACTCTATTGCACAAACTATGGCTAGTTCTCGGCTCTGTGGAATGGACAACGCTCTAATTACAGACACTGGGTTAATCAAATCTGCAAGAGAGATATGTGATATTGAGTAAACGCGGTTTTATTTGTTTTTATTTTGTCATATGCAGCGGGGAAGTTATGTTATCTCTGGTCATCCGGGGCAAAGCCGGTTCTGGCTCGAGGGGTTAGTCTAGCCCCTTAGGGGTGAGTTTAGAACCTTTAAGTTTGGATAGCATTTTTTAAATTTGATAGTTGTCACTATAATACCAAAAATATATGTATATTTAATTAAGAATAAGCTAATATATCAAAATCAGCTGAAACTTTAAAATAAAAAAATCTCCTCTTTAAACCAATCATATCAAATATAAGATTTGAATAAACCAATCCTATCAAATATAAGATTTGAAAAGACAGTCTCTATAATTTTCATCCCTAAAACAAACTTACTATTAAACCACATATCATAATATCATTGGTGGTTCTATTTCTAGACGACCAGCTGATGTTTTTCGGGAACAAGTCCCACCCTACATTCCAAACGAAATTGAATCAGTCAAGCAGGAGATTAGGGATGAGCGGGGCACGATTTTTGACTCGATGTTAACGCAGACCTTTAGTTTTCTAACTTCAAAAACACTGGGGAAAGAGAATCAAATATTACAAAAATGGTGGAGCATTATTTACTTGTATATGAAGACATCCACGGACTGTTGATGGAAAGTGAAAATGCAAAGGATCTCAGCCATGTAAGTGCTCTCACATCACTTGCTGTTTCAATGCTCCTGCAGAACCCTTCCGGAAGTGTTGCTTAAAAATGTAACTTTGGTTTGCTTATGATATAAAACATATCCCAAATAATATGGCTAAAAGATCATTACAATGCTCTTTGTGTGTTTCCCAGGCAGCTCTACCATTCTGTATATTTTTTAATATTTAAATTTTATTGATAAGCCTTAAAAAGAATATACGATTATATAATCAAAATTATTGATAATTAGATTTTTATTATTAATTTAAATAATAAAAATTAAGATAAATTAGAGAATTGTATTAGGAAATTCATTACATATAAAATAAATTAAATATCAATAACCCAAACTTTTTAATAATAATAATAATAATAATAATAATAATAATAATAATTTTTATAATATAATATTAAAATTAATATTATAATCATTTAAGTTTGACAAAGTAGCTCAATTAATGACATCTCAAATTTGAAATCCAATCTCCAAATCCTTTAGTTGTGACTCGTTTATGGAAGATATGTCTTTAAGCCTAGGAGGAAAAAAATATTATAATAATTTAATTTAAAATTTATTATAAAATATATTTATTAGATTTCTTTTATTTATTATTTATTATAAAGCTGTAGTTTCTTTAGAGCCAAGTGTTTATGTAATGATATCAATAAAATGCTTCATATTATTTTTATTTTAATATTATTAATATTTAATTGTTATTTTTATTTTAATATTAATTCTATATTAGATTTAATAATAATAACAAAAATATGTTTTTAATTAGTTTAAATTTATTTATTTTTAATCAAAAAAAATATGATTATTAGTTTATCAATAAAAAAAATGGTAAAAATAGCATAGTAATCTGGGTTTGGGTCCAACAATAAGTCTAAAATTGATAACAAAGTTATATAGAGTAAACAATATAATAGATTTTTATGAAATAATAAGGCTATTAGAGTTTTATGAAATAATAAGGCTATTGATCCTTTTATTATATTGTATACCTTGCTAATTATTCATCTAAAAAAAATAGAAAATAAAAACATGAGAGAACCTTAGCTGGTAGGGAAGTCTATCTACACATGATTAGGGTTAGATATGTCTTAAATTGATTAGCTTCTCTACCATTAGAGACGCCCAAGTGCTTGGTTTCTTGAGCTAGTTTTGCAATTCTTCTATGTATGAGAGACTTTCTTGCTATGGGTCAAACCACTCTAGTAAAAACTTTCACATTATTGTTTTGATTTTCTAGTATATATCGATATTCTAGAGGTAGTGGGTGAAAGTGCTACAAATATTTGGAATCTAATGCCAAACCTATTGTTCAATGTCCACATCCTAGATGAAACAATAATTAACCTAAACTTCTTGTTTAGTAGCTTTTATTTCCTATGCTTGGGGAGTATTCTCCGAAAAGGAGTCGGTAGAACCTTTTTTTCTTGTCTTTGCTTAGGAGTGGGTTGGATGTCTCTTTCCTTTTCATCCTAAATGACTTAAGGAGGCTATGGGAATTGACATTGTGACTTGGATAAGGGGAATTAATGAAAGAGGAATAGGGGAATTGGAAACAAAGGTGTGGGAAGGAGGAGTGAATGAACAAAGCCACAAAGAACTAGGTGAGAGTGAGGGATAAGTATAGATGTAAATAAAGAAGATTGCAATGAAATGAGGTCCAGGGGGGATCATTTATAGAAGAAAGAAGCTATGAAATCATAAGGGGTGGAACCATGTATGAGAAGAAAGCATGGTATCAAGGAAAAGGAAAAAATATACCATGGGAAGAAGAAAAAAAATTATAAGTCAATGGAAAGGAAAATCAAAGAATGAAAGGGGAAACTCACTAGATAAAGCTTGCAAGGTAAATTAGCCCACACATCCTCTAACACCTCCACATTTGGAAACCTTTCGCATGGTGTAGCTTTCGCACAATAATGAACTAGAATAGTGTGAATTTCCTTCGATTTTGTCGTGAACTAGGTGATTAATGAGTCTATCTTGAAACTATAATTCATGTCCAAGTTAATCATGAAAATTCTAGGCGTGGGGACCAATTGCAGATTCCTGGAGGTTGATATTGGGTGGGTGTCATGGTGGTAGAGGTTTTTAGGGGAGAACACCTAGTGTGGGGAGGAGTAGTCCCCAAGAGCAATGTCAAGGAATAGTTGTTTCAAAGGTTTTTGCACATGGTTGTGCCATTGAAGGTTGAGAGGGGCTCAGTCATAATTTACTCCTTCATTGGCCATATTATCACCCAATTTGTTCCCTAATAATCATATATGTGTAGAAGCGATAGAAGGAAATTTGGATAGGAGGTAGCTAATAGATTTAAATCCACCTTCAAGGTGCCAACATCTTGATATCTTTTCAGGATGAGAGAGAGTCGAAACTTTTTATTTTCCATTCTCATGACCAATTGAGATTCCCTTTACATAATCGTATTGCATAACATGTTTCTCATTGCAATTTGGAGCCCATATTATAGGGAAAGAGCTTCACAAAGTTTTTTGTCTCGATTCCCATGGAGCTTGTAGAGATACAAATATATATCCTCCATCCTCTCTGAAATCCTTGCCAAAATTTCTATTCCTAGGATTTACTTTTAACGCACAATCAAAATTCCATTTTATGAAATTTAGTAGGTTTGGGGATGGGAGGGAAGGGGGATTCTAGTGGTCTTGACTCCTAAATGTGGGGGGTATTAAAATATTATTGGTCATGATGTTTGAAGGAGATAGATCCAAAGCTTGAAAAATAATATTCTCCTAAGGATGGTTGTTCTAATCGTGATAGGGCCAAGAGAAAAAGTGGATGTTTCCTTCATGCCCTTGTTAAATGTTTCCCCAAACAAAGACCTTATAATATGAGAGGTTTTTAAACATATCCTTATTTCATTCCTTTCAAACCACCCAAGATAGAAAACTAATAATGAGTTGTTATGCCTTGTTGATAATGTGGTGATGGAAGGATGAAGGTTTCCAACTTGAAATAGTGGAATGTTGTTATCTAAAATCTATAGAAAATAGTTGTTGAGTTTTCCCATGAGGCTAAAGAAAAGGGGCAAGTGTTAAGAAGGTGTTTTTCCATTTCAACATTGTGAGAGAAAATATGAAAAAAGGATGGCACCTAAATGTATCTTGTAATTTACCTCGAGTGATAATTTTCCTATGCACCAACAACCATAGGAATAGAGAGAATTTCAAAATTGAATTTTCTAGATGTTTTTCCATTCATTTAAAACTAGTATCAATGCAAAATTCGTTGTTATTCCATATACCTCTTTCATATTAAAGTTTCCGATAGGATTATGATCCCAAAAAAATGTTTACTCCCCCTATTGATACTTAATTCTTCTATTATTGAAAGTGGACCAAAATCTTTCCCAAATTGAGCCCTCACGAATGGGATGCTAGTTTTCCTTAGCTTGCTAGGACTTCCAACTTAATTGATGTGATTAACGTAAATAGTAATGATAAAATAGATTTAATCCTTATGAATTCATATGAACTTGAAGGTCCCTAAACTCAACTTGCTCTTGCAATTTGGGAATCCTTTTCAAACAATCCTCATATAATAATGCATAGAGGGAATTTTTTAATACCTATATTATATGGGTTTCAACTAGGTAATGATTCTACCATGAGGTGTTGCATATATACGAGGCTTTTATTTCTCCATCCATCCTTATGAGGTTTCACTCTTCAATGTTAGGAGCATAAATTTTATTACAGAGTTTAGCCCAAGGTTCATTGGGACTTTGGATCTATCACCACAAGTTTTTTGCTACCAAAATTTCACTTACATTTTCTAGATCCCTAGATCAAGACCTTCATTTCTTTTTAGCCATCATAATTTCTCCGAGGACATCAGTTCCCAATTTTATTCCCTCCTAACACCTATCCATAAGGAGGATCACTATAGGTTGTGGATCCTTTTCATAATGGTTTTACATGTAGCAAGTACTATGAAAATATATAAAGGTGTCGCTTTAAGAATAGATTTGAGAAGGAAAATTTGACCAATAAGGCTAAAAGAGATAAAGGTTTAGATTGATAAATTTTGTTCAACTTTGGAAAGGAGATATTCTTAAGAGTAATGCAGTGCAATGTACACTAGGAGTACACCTAGATATTAGACAAAAGGGAACTAAGATGGAATCCTGAAATTTGATAAATATGATCTCGAACAATAAAGTGAGTATTAGAAAAGGAAATTTGAGACATAGAATAGGCTATGGAAGTGTCTGAAGCCACCAAAATATATCCTTGAGTTTTCTAAGTGAAAAATGTTCCCAAACCATTCAGAAACCCATAAAAAGGGTGTCATCAATGAAATTTCCATGGGAAGAAGAAGGATTTGTTCCATGAACTTCTAACCCTTTTATTTTTTTCAAAATCACTATTATTTGTAGAGCTCTCTCTATTCCTTCTACCATTAAGGTGAATAGAGCGGGGGAGTGAGGGTCACCATTCCTAATGCCATAAGAGTTGGTGAAGGTGGTAGAAGGTGAACAATTAAATAGGATAGAGAAACAAATCTTTTGTATATGAGGGAGAGGATCCAACAAACCCACTTTTCAGAAAAGGCAAAGGCTAGGAGAACATGATAGATATATTTCTAGATTAAGTAACCAAAGAATTTGGGCATTTCTAGTTTAATGAACATGCTTATATTTTTAATATTTTATAGGGAATGAATCACTTCATCCACTAGGGATATATTTTCCATTATTTTTCTGCTAACTACATATCCAAATTGTTTAAGTGAGATGAGAAGGAGAACAAGGGGCTTCAATATGCTTGAAATGACTTCGATTATGAATTTTTTGGATTAAAATATAGATGTAAATAGGTATAATTTATTTGGGATGACAGTGAGGAAGGTAGCATCAAGTGAAAAGAGAACAAAGGAAGTTCAATTATCTACCAACTTATAGACAAATTTTCAAAAAATAGACTAATAGGCATGAAAAAAGTTAGTAATAACCATTTGGGTCAAGAGCTTTACATCTCAGAATCTCCATCACTTCTTCCTCTACAGTACTTGGAGAGATCTCTTTAAATATATTCATGTTTTTATATTGGGTGACTAAGGAAGGGATATATTGGTCAATTTTGAAAATGGATTTTCATCCATCTCTTTAATATTTTGTAAGAAGTTGTTGATAAAATTTTATTAATTCCTTCTAAATTTTGTGATGGGATTCCAACTTCTTACATTTTTATCTTTGATGTATGAGATGAAAGTTTGGTTTTGATGTTGGGCAATGGATAAATGAAATAACTTGGTATTTTTTTCCCTCCTTCGAGCCATTACATATGATATTTCTGCTTCCAGAGGATTTTTCTTAGGTTTATCTCTCCCCCAATTGTGCTTGAATAGTAGATTCTTGGAGAATAAGATCCCATGTACATCCTTCTAAGATTATTCCATGTTGGATTTTCTCCATTCAAGTGCTGAGCTCTTTCTAGGCTTTGGAAACGTTCCCATATTCCTCTTTGTTCCAATTTTCAAGTAGACTTGAAGGTACTTGAGATGTTAGTGAAAACGATACATAATGAATTACTACCAATAAAATCTTCCTTCCAACATTTATAAAAAATTATTTAAAAATGATAGATGCCTTGACTAGAAAGCTTCAAATATCAAAGATTGGTTATTGGTGCTTCCACACTAGTTAAGGTATAGGGATATAGGCCGATGTTCTATGCCATAGTTAAGAGGAATGGAAGCTTCAATAGAACCCACTGTTAACATTAAATATTTCACAAAAATATAGTGATCAAGATGGGAAGAAAATTGGTGTGGGTTTCTCCATCGATTATTCCAAGTATAAATTCTATTATTGGTTTATAGATATACCATCTAAATGGAATGAATTGAATCCTAGAAGAGATCATAGTCTAGCGCTAATCTCCTTAGACCTCATTTATTTTCCACAAGATAATTTATGATGTTGAAATATCCACTTGGAATCCATTTTTTTTTTTAGCTTGTTGGTGGATGTCCCATAAAATTTATAAGAATATTTATTTATCTCCTTAGAAGTTAGGACCATACACTATAATGTTATAAACATTCTCATCCAAACCCATCATGTAGAACTTGTACATGAGGGTTCTCTTTTCTCAGATAAAATAGCATAGTGTGATTTGTAAAGGATTTCAAAGGAGCACAATTTCGCTTAAGTAATCTTGGGCATTGATTGTCATAAAGAGATATCCTTTCCATATTGATGTTGTTATTTCTCATAGCTACTCTTCGAAAAAATTGATTTTTTGAATCATGATGATTTTATGGTGTTCATGACGAATCATGGATTTTAGAAACATGTGCTTTTATTTACAATTTAGGCCTCCTAAATTCAAATTTATGACCTTCATTGAGTACTTGAGGGATTGGTTTGGAAGGATTTCATCAAAACTAAGATCCTTCCTGAGTTCACTAGCATTTCACCTAATTAATGAAGTAACTCAATAATGCTTTTGCACCCTCTCTTTTTGTCCTTATTGGATGGTTTGTAATTTTCATTAAGGAGTTTATTTTTGCACCTAAGGAAGAGGAGGATAATTCATATTTACCCTATATTTAATGATTTTTGAGCTTCTAGGATTTGATGTAGGCTTTAGATACTATATAGCCATGTTGATTAAGAATGGAGTTTGGATTTTGATTTTTCAAGATGATGCAATATAATGTAGGTCCAAATCCTCTAGATCCATCTATTCTACCTCTTCAACCTCATATTTCTCCTCATGTTCATGGATCATCTCATCATCCTCATTTCCTTTTTCTTCAGTATTTATATTTTCTTCTCATATTAAAATCTTATGATTTGTTCTCTATATTTTAAAGATGAGAAGGATGGTCCTCTTTTCACTTGATTTCATATATTGTATAGTTGTTTCCATATTTTATAAGGTTGAAAATTTATTATTGTTTCAATTTCCTTCTACTTATGGATTGCTTATTGATTTTATACTAGAAAGTATTCTAACCAAGAACTTTTCAAAGCTCTCTTGGTCCTTTTCTAATGGGGTTTTGGAGGCTTGAAAATGGGTTTTTAATATTTTTTATTTATTAAGCATCCATGATCATGACGCTTCTTGCAATGAAAGGGGATGTGCTTGTATTATATAGGTTGGTGCCAAAGTTTGTCTTGGTAACTAAGATAAACAATGGATGGTAGTAGTTTAGAGGAATTCAATTGAATGAAAATTCTTGCATAAAAGGTATATTATCCTTTTTTTATGGCCTCTAAGACAAATGACCCCTTACAATTTCCTATACCCTATAATACTTCTTTGTCCAATAATTATTTTGAAAAGAGTATATTTTAATCCATACTAGAGCTATAGTGATATATTATTCATTTGGACTAAATCTCTCTGTCAAGAAGTGCATGCATAACCCATTGACATGAAACAATATCACCCATTTTGGAATACCCTTTCTTGATCTTCCAAGTTGTTAAAAATGATAGGAAAATAACCCTTTGATACAAGTTTCAAATCCACATCTTCTTTTTGTTTCTAGTATTTTTTGATCTACTAGACCACACTCTTTTAGTAGGCGAGAGACCCATAAATTTTTCTATGAGTTCATCGTATGGCATCTTTTGTAATGTCCCAGGCTACAATTCTAGTGGTGGTGACTTCATTTAGGAGTATTCTTAGGTTGAGGAATGATTGTGTTTTTAGCATATGTAGTCATTTTTTCTTATGATGTTTCCCCTGTTATTCATGATCAACATTTCATCATTTCCTTATAATATTGTCTCATCATTGTTTCTTATAATATTGATGGGTATGCATGAGAGTAAGGATGATCCATTTTTCTTATAATATTGATGGCTCTACATGAGTGTAAGGATGATACATTTGTAAGGCTCGAGAGTCCACCGTGAATTTAAAAAAAGTCGTAGACATGAAGTGGATAAACCCTATCTACTTTGAGACACCACCAACTTGCTCTTCATATACTTTATTATTATCATTTTTCCTTGTAGCCTAAAATATAATAAGAAATTAGTGAATATTAATATTAATAGTAACGTTATTGAAAATTGATATTATTTAATGTCATTGAAAATCATTATTGCTCCAAATCAATTGATTATTATAATTTTAAATCAATTGATTATTATAATTTTAAATTCAAATTAACTATATTGCCTTTATTCAAATTTATTATAGTTACTTTTGATTAAGGGTGTTTATGGTATACCTTTGATTATATGGTGGATCTAAATGGACATTGAGTCGAATTTGGGGTTATGGAAATTATGATTGATGATGATTTATGATAAACATTGATTAACTTTAATTGAATGTGGTTTATTATGCTTGATATCGATTTATTATGGTTTGGTTGATTTCACTAGTTAAAATTGCCTTTTATAATAAATAAAGGGCATTTCTTATTGATTTCATCTTAATATAGTTATCTTTAATTAAGTTTCTCTATTTATTATGATGTGGGGGCTGGCTAGGGAACCCTAGCCACCTTTCTTCTCTAGTTTTGATTGTCGATGGAGCCTGTCTCCTCTGTCATTGCCACCTTGCCTTGATGGTGTTCTATGTCATCTCATGCTTTGATGTTGGAATTTTTTCCATAGTCTTTGTGCTTGGTCCATTGCAGTCTTCCATTATCATCTCCTTTGCTATTTTCTCGTTGGAACCTCTCCTTCCTTTGTCAATTAATCTTGATGTCATCGATGTCGTTTGGTTGTTGCGGGTCTCTTTGGTCTAAGTTTACTGATTGTTGTTGCCATCGCTTTGTCTATTGGTTTCACCCTATTTTCATCATCATAGTGTTGCTTGTGGGTTTATTTCATATGTCTCCAATTAGGGTCTACTCTTGGGAACCCTATAGCTATTCTTTGTTCAAGAATTATCAAAATTTTCACCACTTCCTCTTTGTTTTCCACTTTTTTTCTCACTATCGCTTTCCCATGAGCCTTTGAGTCAGGTCTATGGACACTTTCTTGTCTGATTTCTTGGGTTTTTCCCCATTTTAATGTGTGCTATGATTTCTTCACAGATTGCTCATAAGTTGTATGCTCTACCTTTTTTTTGTGGTTTTTCTGTGGAACCCTAGGGTTTTGATGTAAATATGTCTGTTCTTCTGCTAAGAGACCTATGTGCAATATTTGTAGCACTTTTGATGGTTTCTTCTCAAGAATGCACTCTTGTAGTGTATATGCAAAATGTAGCTTCATCATTTTATTATGAATGGAATTACTAGTATTTTTCTTGAGATATATATATATATATATATATATATATATATATATATATATATATAAATTTAATTAATACAATTGTATTTGTTTAATAATGATTGAATATTAATTTTACTATTGACTTTTACTAATTATAATTATGTTTTTTGAAGAATGCATAACATGAATTGGCTAACTATGAACTATGAACTTTGGAACTTTGATTAGACATCGCTATTATAGCTTTTTTATAAATCAAAAGCTAATTTTTTTTCATTCAAAATGACTTCAGTGACTTAGGATTAGTTATATAATGATAATACTTATTGTCTTTGGAAAAATAAGACAATTTTATGTGTATATATCAAAAACATTCAAACACGGTAGGAGAGGTAAGAGAGAATTGATCCAAGTTGATATGAATGTGGCATTTTTTGCCTAGGTTCCTAAAATACATATGAATAAAAAATACATAGTGTTAACAACAAATAAGATCACAATCGTCATCTTCTTTTTCCTCATGAGATTGAGGCGAGTTTTGTTCTTTATAGTGGATTATCTCTTCTTCCTTTAGCATTGCCTAAAATGAATTCTCTATTTCTTGATTATTAAATGTTATTGACATTATTAAATGTTATTAACAAGATATGTATTGACCTGCATATACTATGTGAATGTAGGGTTTTTAGACTCTCCTTTGAGAGAATGAGTTCCTTTCTTTTTATACACTAAGATACTCATAATATCTTCAATTTACTCCATCTCTATAATTCTGGAGGATATCATTAAAAGAAAGCTACTATTAAATTTCATACATCTCCATAGGCCATACATATATATATATATATCCAAACCTTTATTCTCACCAATAGGATTAAACCGATCAATATTATGAGATATCTTGAAATCTGAATTGATTTTTTGATACCATATGCACTATACTAAAAAAACTGAATTGCTTTTCAAAAATCCTGAGGGGAATAAAGAGTACGTTACCCATATTCAAAGTCATGGAACCAGACTTTCCTACAGAGGTCCAAGAAACTTCCATTTCCTCCCGTAGTCACACAACAAGCTTCTAAAAAGCCAATAAAAATTTTTAAAGGAAAAAGTAGTAAGACTGAATTAAAATTTACTTAATTTTCCGATGAGAAATTAGTGACCAAATATGACATGTACTGAAACTAACATATATAGCAAGCCACCAGATTATCAATGGATTGTTGCATCGTATCCCACGTCAAAGTTTTTCTCCTTCCCACAAATTCATGGCCAAGCCATCAGCCACCATATTATCAATGGATTGTTGCAGCGTATCTTACCTCAAAGTTTTGCTCCTTCCTACAAAATCTACCATCATAATGCCTCAAACACTTCGAATTCTATTGAATCAAGGAATAAGTGATCAAGCACGTGGAGACTAGCCAAAGAAGGTTGATATAAAGGAAAGTTCGAGACATTCTGCTTCTTACACACGAAAAAGGCTAATAGAAAACCAATCCAGAAGCTACCAAAACATCAGCCAAAACAACTTATTACAGTATTTGAAAGCGTGGAATACCCAATACTTACTTCTAAACTCTACCTGTCTCCCACCATCAATGTACCAACACACAAAACCACATTCATTTTCCATAAACCAAGCATTATTTTGCATAGGGAGGAGGATGTCATACAGCTTTGGGTCACCTTTCCCAGGACTGGTTGATTCAGTGTGGATTTAATGTACATTGAGATATATAGGATGTCCAATAATCATGAACCCCGTTTTTCACCCAGCTGCTAAAGATAAATTCAATTAACCAATAAAAAGATTTATTATCATTAAGTTCCCAAAGAATAATAAAATTCTAATTCCTATTTAGCAATAAAGAAACCACCATGGAACAAACACTTTAATCAAAGTATTGATAAGGTTTCCAATAGAAGGAAACAATTACATCATAAGCACTACCCTCCTACCACTCCAAAATTATAAAAATTCTTCATAAAAAATGATATGCGATGTTTTGAAAATAATGGCCAAGGAAGAAAGGTTAGAGTGTATTTCTGTCTTTGCAGCATCGGTTTCCAACAGATCAATATGTCTGACATCCATCCTAACTGTAAAATAACTCCACTACTCTTTAGGGTTAAGACAATATCGCAGCCTAATGTTTCTTGAAACTTTATCAAACCATTTTTCTGCTCATACTCCTTCCCTTGTACATATCGCATATATAAAGCAATGTGAATGCTGGGACTATGCATGTGGTGGCAACTTCTTGTTACTCTGTATGTTGATAGCTACTGGTTGTGATCTTAAATCCTATATTCGTGCAGCTTAAAGGCCGAGATATTTAATTCGTTAACATTTCAACTCTTAATTGTTTTTGACCAGTTGAATGAACAGATATGGAATGTATGATTTTAATAGCGTTACGCGGTTACACTAATCCAGAATTTATAGGAGCACTAGTATGATGATTGTAATGATCACTCTGCGAAAACAGGAACAATGCAGTGTTTGATGAGAGTGAGAACATCATAATTGTAACAAGCGCGTTCCTGTTGATGGTCCGAATGCAATCTGATATGATTGCAAGCGGACAGCTCATGGTCAAACAAAATGATAATATGAATTATCGCTGTCGAGAAAACAATTATGGATTTCTGTTCGGCGCCACACTAATCCAAAATTTATAAGTTTATATGAGAACTAGTATGATGACCACTCTGCAAAATTTAAGAACAAGGCGGTGTTTGATGAATGCAGTGTTTGATGCAAGTGGCAGGTCATCATAATAAGCGCGTTGCTGATGATGGTCAGAATACAAGATTTCAGGCAAACAACTCATAGCAAAACAAAATGATAATATAAATCATTGTTGTCTAGAAAATAATTATAAGTTTTTGTGGCCATCTTATCTACAAGGTAATTGAATAAACAAACACATAATTGTATGAAAACGTTCATTTGCTCTAAGAGTTGTTCAGCTGTAATGAACCAGGACAAAACTTTCAATCTAAAAGTCTATACAGGAATTGCTTAGGAGAACACCTGGCAGACAAAGAACTGTAAATATTGAACTTCAAAACCATATCACAAAGCTTTAGTTATCTGTTACAGTGCAAAAGCCATGGTTCCATGGTATCATCAGAGGAGTTCTAAAATATGATCTAAAAAAAATTATTTGATAAAATTCAAGTTCCTAGTGGACAATTTATGACATAATGTATAATACATCTTTATAAAAGTTTCATGGTATTTCATCTGCAATTTTTGTTTATGTGCGTGATAAGAAAGATAAATTCATTGCAAATGTTTATATCTTCAAAAGCATCCAATTTAAGGAGGTAAAAATCTAAGAAAGTATTGATTTCAGGATTTAATTGATCTCTTACATTTTGTAAAACTTGTTCAGCAAGGTGAGAAAAATGCAATACCCTGCACCTTAGAAAAAATGTTTTGACACAAACCATTTTCAAGAGAAATAATAACAGCACCTGGTGCCCATGGGTGCAAAAGCAGAAGGATACATAATACAAAACAGCAAAAGCAATGAAGTTTGTATACAACATAGAATTTGTTTCGATGTGAGCCATTCGGTACAGATATCATCAATTAACATGCAAAAGAAGCAAAAACAGCGATGTTTAGATGAAACTATAGTATGAATCTTATATATATATATATATATATATATATATATATATATATAAAAGTAATGACATGTTTATTTTTCAATAAAACATAGGTATATGTTTGTTGGCAAAATCAATAAATTTTATGGGTTATTAGCAAGCACTTTGTAACTATTAGTTTCTCAGTGAAGTATTTATGGTTGTTAATAAATAAAATTAATTCAAAGATTAATCACTTCCAATCCAATTTCTAAAACCAGGACGATTGACTCAAGCAAACATCAACACTAATCTCTGATTCACTACTCGTATTATAATCTGTATCAGTCTCGAATAAATCGACCTACTTCATTACATATTAAATAAGTGAAGCTCCTGTAATAAATTGCCTAGACTCTTTTTTTTTTTCAGAGCGATCGCTGACCTAGTCTTTTTTGGTGTACTTGCAGCTATATCAAGGATACAATTACGAACTTCAAAATTACACTAATGAAATCTACCATACCTGTGTAGATATTCTATGACTAAATCGGACCAGTTGCACTTAATTCCCCTTTGGTGAAACTCTTGTCGAATCTTCCGACTTATGTTTGAAGTCTGCCATGATACCATGAAAAACCTCCAGTCGAACAGAGAAAGAGTTCGAAACAACCAGGCGGTGAAAGTGATCAAGGTAAGTTTCTTCCCGTGTCCATCATGCTCCACAGTGTAATTATCTCTCATCGAATGCTAAGTCTGGTGCTATCATGAACTTTTGTTCTTGGGCAGCAGAGTTATTTAATGGTGCTCTCTATGAGGTTCAGTGGAGTCTCTGGATTTGCGAACAAAGTAAGGGCTTCGATGTGTATTGGATCTGAGGTCAATGGTCTTAAAAAATTCTTATCATGCATAACACTCGATCATTTCATTGTAGCAATTGGAAAAATGCCCTAGGGAATGCTCATGCCCCTATGTTTGAGGCCTAGAGTGGGATGATTCAGTTTCCTTGATCGAGACCGGAGAGTATATGATCAAGAGCACAAGAACTGATGGGTGTCAGATATTTTCATAGCAAATAACGATGGTATCTGACAACTTATAGATGTAATTAATTACATTGAGAGGCCTACAGACATACAGCTAGGCGTGCCACCCAGTCAATAATGGCTGTTTTTCATATTGATTGCATACAGTGCTATAAATCAATAGTTTTCTTAACTGCTTTCATTGCTCTGAAACCCGTGATTCGAATCGATTACTGCCCATCGAGAATGAGCCGAGGCCTCTCTTCACAGGGGGGTCATGGGTCAGCTTCCTCCTCGTCTCCTCCTTCTTCTTCCCCGGCCATCTTGCACCGCCTTTGTTTGGAGCTACTTAGAGCTATTGATATGGTATGAAGGAGTTCGAGTTATAGGAGTGTTGGTGGTGGGTGGAAACTGAAAGAAAGTAAAGGGCGTAGGGACATCCGGATCGACCATGACGGTGGCTGCCCGCCCGGAAATGATCACTGGCCCCATTCGAGCATCCGCATGCATTCACAGCGGGTCCCCCCCTTCCACTATGCTTCCCTTGCAGCTTATTAAAATAATTTGTCACGGGAAATATCTTATCAGCCCTAAAAGCAGAAGGGCTTTTTAATAATCAATCTTGATTATGTTTCTTGGAGACTGAACATTTGTTTTATATTTTCCATTATCATTTTTATGGATTTTTAAGAAATAATACACGACATATTGTAGCTAATTATAACTAATGATGTTAAATGGGGGATGAAAATTAACTCTAAATTTAAATTAAGATAATAACTCTCCAATAAAAGTATAAACAACGCTAAATTTTTATTAACATAAACCGTTGTTTTTGTGCACCGGAATTGGTATTTGGAAGGCCTAATCGCGATGTCACCCGAGATCGAGCCTGACTTTATAAGCACTCAAGAAATTAACATAATAATTGTTAAAAGAATAAAAATAGAGACATTGCTTAAACCTAATCTACATAGTTACAATGTTATGAGGAATCCCCTCATTATGAATCTAAGTATGAGATTTGGTGTTCTTTATGCGAGTCTAATGGAGTTGTCTATGCGAGTCTAATGGAGTTTAAGTTTCAACTATGTTCAATGTTATGAGAACTTGCTTTCTAATGTTATGAGAACTCATTATGAATTTAAGTATGAGATTTGGTGTTCTTTATGCAAGTCTAATGGATTTTTCTAATGGCATATATTTAAGTTTCAACTAATCAACATAGTTAGAATGTTATGAGGAATCTACCTCTTAATATTATAAGAGCTCATTATGAATCTAAGTATGAGATTTGGGGTTCTTTATGCGAGTCTAATGGAGTTGTCTAATAGCACATGTTTAAGTTTTTTTAGTAGTTGTATATCTGTGATGAAGTTAACATATTTGAGAGTATTTAGATGTGAAAATGTGAAGTTGGGTTACACTTTTTGCCTTTTTTTGAGAAAAAACTTTCATTTTTTTCTGTTCTTCAACTTTCTGCAAGCTAAAACAATTTTTTTGTTTAAAATTTCATTTTGCGATAAAAAAAAATGTTGCCATAAATTTTATTAGCTTTCTATTACTTATTTTTTGGAAAATTTTTATACACATTTGATATGTCAACTTACCGTTTCTTTGAGTGTGTATTTTTTAGCAATCAAAGGATTCATAAGAAGTCATGTTAATACGCAATGTTGTATTCTTTGAAACTTTGTGTTTTTGAGAAACAAAATATGTTACAACAATCTAGACAGAGTCTACTTCGGTTTCGTCATATTTACAAAGCCAACGGATGCATATCATAATTACTAGAATTTTTTGAACTGATCCAATATGAAAAAAATGCATATTTTGAATATGTTTCACGACGCAAGAAATTCCTTAACATATAAGTTATAAACTAAAAATCTAAAAACTACCCATTAAAGACGACGGACCAATGTAATGCACCATAATTTTTTCAATTTTTTTTACAATGTATTTTGGAAGATACAGAATTATGATTTCATTAAATCATAATGACCTTCAGAAATTGTTTGTACCCATTTTATTACAAAATTAATTAAAATTAGTACATATTTATGAAATTTTATAAAATTTATATTTTCTAAAAGTAGATTCAATTATGAAAATGCTTGTCTTTGTTCCGATAGTTAATTCAAAATGATACATGGAGTTTAATTAGTCCAAATTTGCAGATACGTATTCAGAGCTTGGGCCTGCGTAATTGCTGACGCGTTAGTTGAGTCGAATTATTTTTTGCGCTGACGGCCCGTCAAGTCTAACGACATAACAGTTCGGCCGAACTTTTACCCAATTTTCCGTCGGCCGGAAAATACCAGGAAACCCCTCCAAAAAGACATTTTGCGGCAATATGAGTTGCCGCGAAATCGTTCATTATTTTCGCATATTTTGGCATGTATTTGGTTTGATTTTACAAAGGTCTTGGTCTGATTTTGCAAAGAATTGTTTGATTTTGCAAAGAATTGAATTGTTTTGGTTTAAAGACTTTTCTTGGAGGTACATTCACAGAACATTTTTGCAAAATATTGTTTTGGGTTTAAGGACTTTTCTTGGAGGTACATTCAATGGACATTTCTTGGGACATTTCTTGGAGGTATGTCATACATTTTTTGGATTTTTTTGGGTTTCTTTTTCTTTTAAAGTATGGATTTGAGGTTCATTTTTTTTTTTTTTAAAGTATGGATTTGGGCTTAATTTCGAAAGGACATTTTCTGGAAGTATTTTTTAAAGTGATATTTTCTGAAGTATTTTTTAAAGTGGCATTTGGTTTGATTTTGCAAAGGTCTTGGTCTGATTTTGCAAAAAATTGTCTGAGTTTACAAAGAATTGTTTTGGGTTTAAGGACTTTTCTTGAAGGTACATTGAAAGAAATTTTTGCAAGAGATTGTTTTGGGTTTAAGGAATTTTCTTGGAGGTACATTCAAATGACATTTCTTGGAGGTATGTGATACATTTTTTTGATGTTTTTTGGGCTTCATTTTTTTTGAAAGTATGGATTTGGGCTAAATTTTGAAAAGACATTTTTTGGACATTTTTTGAAAGTATTTTTTAAAGTGATATTTTTTGAAGTATTTTTTAAAGTGGCATTTCTTAAGAAGTTGGAATTAATTTTCAATGGACTTTTTTTGGAGGCATTTTTTGAAGTGACATTTTTTTAGAGTACATGTTTTGGGTTGAAGTAAATATTTTATAATTATTTTTTAAAATGAGTTTTTGTCTAACTTTTTAAATGAAATTTTTTTGTAGGACTTGGAAGTAAATATTTTGAGCTTCGTTTCATTTTTATAAGACATTTTTTTCTTAGATTTTTTAAAGTAAGTGTTTTGGATTGGAGTATGTATTTTTTGCAAATTTTTTAAAATGAGATTTTTTTAAATAAATCTTTTGTGAATTTTTTTTTTTAATTGTATTTTTGTCTAAATTTTTGAAGGAATTTTTTTGAACTTCATACTCGATTGTCATGGCAAATCGAAGGAATTGTATGAGGAAATATAATAAAAAAAGAAACCCCGGGGAACATAGAGAAGAGACGAGATAATATTGCAAAAGAATGATAGAATCACTCTCGAATATTGAAGTGGAAAATCAACCTCAACTAGAAGTTGAAGCAAGTATGTAAATGTAAATATTATGATTTTGGTATATTTAAAATTTCCTAGTGTAAAATGTGAAGCTTAATTTTTATTTTATGAACTAATTTGAAAAATATTTTGCAATGTAAATAGAGAGAAATATTCATCAAAAAATTGATGATGAGATACAAAATTTTGAAAGAGATATTGAACCTGGAGATGGTGGAAATGTTGAAAGAAATTCAAGTGAAGAAATTGAATCACAAGGTATGTACACACACACACACAAATATATATATATATATATATATATATATATATATATATATATGCTGAACACATGCACGTATTATTGAAATTATACATATATTTATTAATTTAGTTATTTATTGAATATGTAAACTTATTATGTATTATTCATTCGAATATGTACATACGAAATTAATGTCGATGATGAGATGTCGCAAAATTTTGACCCTCACACATATGGAGATAAAGAAACTGACCATTATATACGATATCATGTTAATCGCATTTTTAATATGTACTTCATAAATGAACATGTGACAGTTCAAGCCCAAATATTGAAAGGTCTCCTATCATTTAGGAAATTAAAAGAAGCTACGATTTTATTGGGTACTCGAAAATCAACCAAAGATAAAAAAAAATAAAGGAAAATGTGATACAAAATATAAATAGTGCTAAAAATTCAATTAGAAGATCTATACAGAAAAATGTTTTAGTTGTACATAGAGCAATACATATGGCAGTGGTTTCATCAAGTAGTAAAGAGAATCTTTTGGTAAAATCTATGGCACGAGCATTAGGAACCTCACGAAAAAATTTGCACAAATATTGAAAATTTCGGTTGCAAATAGATGTAAATGATGAACTCGCTCCTTAGAGAGCTATTTGTAGGCAACCATACAAAGATATACTTGGCGAACATGTTAAAAAAATAATATATGAATATTGGAAGAAAAATTCACGTGTTTTGCCAAATGCAAGGGATGTGATGCGAAGAAGAATAACACGAAATCAATACGAACAACATGAAAAACATTTCTTGGAAACCACTCAGATAGATTTGTTCAACAAGTTCAAATAAGAGAATCATGAAATTCATGTGTCAATAATTGCTTTTGTTCAACAAAAACCATGGTATGTAAAACCTATCACCGTACGCAACACTTGTTGTTGTCATTATCATGTTGAATTTGAGTTATATTATGACACATTCCTTAATTTTGGTAGAACATTTTGGAAGGATTCACCTCCTCCTTCCACCATTCGTGACTTCATATCTCAAATTATATGTGAAAGACAAAGCGATGATCTATTTTACGAAAAAAAATGTGTTGGTGGTAAAAAAATGTGATGATTGTGGAAATTTGACTAAATTTCAAAACAAATATAGTATTGATATAAATTATCAATCATTTTCCAACATGAAAGTGAAATGAAAGAGATATGAATATATCCATACATCTATTCAAGGTGCAAATGGTGCTAAAAGATTTGAATTATGAGAAGAATAAATTTTGTGATAGACTTTTTGAGAAAGTTTGAGGCAGAAATTTATAAATACACCGAGCATTCCCATAGAGCTCAATGGCAAGACTTGAAATTCAAAAAATCCCGTATTTTTTTTCCACCAAGGACCATTTTGTTAGTAATTTATTTTGCAGAAAACTACACATTTGTTTCACAAAAATAAATTTAGAGTGAATACTATCATTCTGACCAAGTCTCCATGCTCGTCCATATTCTATATATACATGCTGAACAAAACGTCGATCATATAGAAAGCACCAATAAAAATCGACATGTTATTAAAGAATATCACTTTTATATCGATGATGATCGTACATATGATACATATTTTGTACAACACTGTTTTGGAATGATTTATGATTCCTTGAAAATTTGGGGAGTAACATTCAATGAACATTGGATATGGTTAGATGGATGCGCAAGTCAATTCAAATCTGCATGATCATTCTTTTGGTTTTGTTGTCTTCATAAGAGAACCTGCATTAAACATTGTTGGAATTTCTTCGAGACTAGTCATGGAAAAGGAGAGCATGACGTTGTAGGGGCATGCATAAAATGAGCACTTCGAAAATATCAAATGAATCCCTCTACAAGCCGACTTGTGTATGCTAAAGAAGTTGTTCAATGGTGCATCGCTTCTCTAAGCCATGAGATTAATCGATCAAGGGAAATGCAAAGGTACATTCATTTTATTTTTTATTGGATATGTAATTTTAAACAGTGTACATTTATCACAATTTGATTACCTTTGATTCTATTTTGATATCATATTTACATTCTTCTTTTAATTTTCCATATAAAGGTTTTTTTGGCATATTGGGATGGGAGAGGTAGATAGATCAATTGGAAATGACATTGAAACAATAAAAGGGACTCGAAAATTGCATTCAATTAAAACAAAGTTGTCCACAAATGTGTTTTCATTGGAGAAAATAAAATATTGTTGTCTTTGTCATGTTTGCATAGACAACACAAAATCTGATGACGTTTGTGAAAAAAAAATGTATGTAAAATATTGGAAACATACAGAGCTAAATACAAAGAGAAAAATGTTTGTTGCAATGTTTGATGAAATGCAATCAAAGGAGACTACAATATCATCCGATGGTGATCAAGTTTATGATCTTGTTAGAGAAGGTAACATTTGAATTTCTTTCAAATGATAAAGATCTAGAAATAAATTTAAATACATAAGTTTGTTAAGTTTGTTTTATTGTTCAGGAGATGTTTTTTCTGTAATTGCACCTGTTGACAGCGATGAAAATGTGAAGTATTTTTTTATGCGTTGCACTGAACGAAAAAATTAAATTATTAGAAAACTATAATGATCACGGGTTTCCATATGAAAGAGGATGTGTTATACTGAAAGGATATTTTTTCAAATAAACTAATCAAGGTGGGTATTTTGTTTACTTTGAAGAATATGAACCTGATGTCATAAGTTGTCAATATAGTCACTTGGTGTGTGAATCACGCATAAATTTAATAGAGGTTCAATCAAAGAAGAAAACGAAAATTAAGAAATGGAAAATGTCAAAATCCGATCATGAACAAATCATTGAAGATGGCATTCCATTGGAATATTTTTGATTAAATTGCCCAACAATTTCTTCTCTTTGGATTATGTTTTAGAACTTCCATAACTCAACTTAAAATTGAGCTTCCTTGTTATGTTATTTGTGCAAGTGTTTGCACATGTACAAATTGTTTTGGTACATACACACTAGGATCAACTGAAAGTAACTTTTCTATACATGCATTGATGAGAAATGTTGCATATATATATATATATATATATATATATATATATATATATATATATATATATATGTTATAGAATGAAATTAACTTTTCAACTAGTTTTATTATATGTGCATTAATAAAAAGTGTTTCATGTACTGAATATATATTTTCTAGAATGCAATTAATTGAAAGTAGTTTTTCTATGTGCATTGATGAGAAATGTTGTATGTACTGGATATATACACGGACTGAATGTGACATGTTTTTCTCATAGGACTTTCTGGTAAAAAGTATGGAATGTAAATAAATAATCAAAAATATAGTACAAAATTTGTCTGTCCAATGGTAGGATATGTTCTAGGCAATTAACTTAAAGTATATTTTCTATGTGCACTGATGAAAAATGTTGCACGTATTGGATATATATATATATATATATATATATATATATATATATATTCTAGAATGAAATTAATTTTTCAAGTAGTTTTCCCATGTGCATTAATGAAAAATGTTTCACGTACTAAATATATATGTTTTAGAATGAAATTAACTGAATGTCATCAATTTACCAATTTATAAATCAACAAGGCTACCTAGTTGAGTGTATTAATGACATTGACCCCAATTCAACAAACATATATCTACTTCATATATTTCCAATCAAAATTAAAGGGGTTTATATGGGAAAGAGTAGAACATATAGCCCATAAACTACTTTTTAGAGGTCAATGGAGATATCATCATGTGGGAAAATGTTTGGAACACTTGATTGTACTTGAAAGTAATCTTAAGATTTTTTTTTCTCTCTACATTCTCTTGTTTGAGTGAAAAAATTTCCAATGAAAAGAACATATCTTTTCAATCCAACTAACCATATCAATTGAGCTCTATTTGAAAAAAAGTAAAAAAAAACCAAAAAGCCAACAAAATAACATCTTCAGTTGTTATTTTTGTTGGAATAACTAAATCATATTAAGGATTCTCTTCATTGAAATTATTTTTCGATGGAGAATCCTTCAAATATTATTTAGCTATTCCAATAAAAATAACAACCACGAATGTTATTTTGCTGACATGTTTTGTTGGCATGTTAAATTTTCTCTACTCTTTTTTCAATTAGAGCTCAATTGATATGGTTAGTTGGATTGAAAAGCTATGTTCTTCCCATTGGAAATTTTTTCACTCAAACAAGAGTATGTAGAGATCAAAAGCAATCTTAAGATGCCAAATGTACTTCAACCATCCAAAACTTGAGTTTTAAAAACTTTTTGGTTATATCAAAACATTACTTCACATTTCATGCCAATTGTAGTTCAACTATCCAATCAAAACATTTAACATTATATCACATGCCAAATGTAGATCAACCATCCAAAACTTAATTTTAATTTAACAAAAAATTACAGATCACAACATTACTTCACATGCAAAATGTACTTCAACCATCCAAAACTTGAGTTTTAAAAACTTTTTTATTATATCAAAACATTACTTCACATGTGATGCCAATTGTAGTTCAAATATCCAATAAAAACATTTAACATTATATCACATGCCAAATGTAGAACCATCCAAAAATTAACTTTTAATTTAATAAAAAATTATAGATCACAACATTACTTCACATGCCAACTGTATAGTTTCAACCATCCAAAACTTAACTTTTAATTTAACAAAAAATTATAGACCACAACATTACTTCACATGCCAAATGTAATTAAAAAAAAAAACATTAATTTATAGATCACAACATTACCAGTAGTTCAACTATCCAAAACTTAAGTTTTAAAAACCAAACAAATTATAACAACTTTACTTCACATTCACATGCCAGAAGTACTTCAACCATCCAAAAATTAACTTCTAAAAACAAAACAAATTATATTAACACAATAAAATATGTCCAAAAATTGTAGATCTCACAAGTATCAAGTTATATATATATATATATATATATATATATATATATATATATATATATATATATATATATATATATGACTGTGCATCTAGATAATATATAAAAAAGTAAATTTAAGACTAGAACTCTCAATCAAATCTAGAAATCATGTCCATCAAATACATATGGATGTAGTATCTTTCCTAGCAGAGTCTCAATCTGTGAGCTACCTTGCGAAGCATGGGGAACCTATACACAATGCACATACGAACATTAAAATTTGATGTTTTAAAAATGAGTGAGAATATATAGAACTTCATGTAAATTTAAAAAAAAAAAAAATCATACATGCAATACCTCGTGAGGTTCCCTCTCCATTTGTTGTTCGCCTGCTACAACTTCCCCCATGGGAACATATCCAACAGAAAACTGTACAATATACATGTACAGTTGTATATATATATATATATATATATATATATATATATTCAGATGAAAATGCATGTATATATAAACTTATTTTCAATAATATTAGAAAAAAAATTAGACAACTTGTTCAAATGGTTGAAATGGTGTGGATGTTCCTATCTCCATCGCTAGAGTCCGTGGATTAAAGAAATCTTCTATAAAAACCTAAAATTCAAAATTTTAGAAGTATAAACTAACTCAAGATCAAGATCTCAATTTATAATAAAACTTTTAAACTTCAATTTATAAATTATAACTTTTAAATAAACATATATATTTAAAAGTGAAAAATTGAATACTTCTGTAGGTGAATTTGTGACATCTCCTAAGAGAGGCTCCAAAAGAGAATCTCCAAAAACTTAAAGTTCAAAAAATTAAAAATAACTCAAGATATAGATATATCTCATTTTTTAATGGAAATTTTTGAGGTGGAATATATCTAACTTAAAAACATAAATTTTAAGTTAAAAATTTTCCATACTTGTTGTGGATCTAGCACATCTCCTAAGGAAGTAGAAGGTAGATCTCCCAAGGAAGAAGAAGGTACTGCCATTCCAAAAACATCGGACGAAATTGGAATCTGTTAAAACATTTTATTATTATATATGTACATGTGCATGTGTGAACAATGATTTATTTTAAAAATATCACTTAAAAAACACTAACATTTGTCAACATATCTTGATGGTGAGACCCATCTTGATTGTTTGAACCAGAGGCTCTCAACGTGATATTAACATTTTCTTCATTCATCATGTGTGACAACTTCAAATGGTGTTTTAACATATAATGATACATTTTTGTTAGATTAATGTACATACAAATAAATTTATACATATACATCTGTATTTATTAAAAATTGTACATGTATGTGTTAAAATAATTGAACCTTAACCATTAACACATACCCTTCCCGTGCCCTCTTCCTCATGAAGAATTAGGTCTTGCCAACCATTGCGACAATTCTTTGCATATATTTTGATATATTCAACATTCATGTTGTCAATCTCTTCATATGTAAAATAAACAAAATTGGCACGTGCATTCTCATGTGCTCTTTGTCGATTCAGACAAACATCGACTCCACCCAATCCACTATGAACATTGTTGATAATGACATCCCTTGTTTCTCAACTAATTTGAGAAGTGGCTTCCATCTATGAATGCAAAATTTCGACCCGAAAAGGTTGAGTAACCAATGGTGGCTCAGGGCGAGGCAACTCAACATCACATCTAGTGCCCCTACGGTCACACAATCAACCTTTCCCAGGACAAAAAAATTTAGACGGAAGGTCATTGTAATTAGGTTTCATTTCCAAATATAATTCTACATAAAACAATTTTGTAAAATAAAGAGGAATCTCTTCGTTCCATGGGAGTCTTCCATAGGCCGCAAGGTGTTTATCATACAAATAGTGATCTATATTAGGGTGCTTGAAATATTGCACCTTCCACATATTTCTTTTTGGCCCTTATTTGAAATTAAACATTGACTTCACCATTTCTTTTGTAACTCTTTGTTTTACATCCTCTCATTTATCGGGACCCATTACTATTTCCTTTCCTTTTCTCATGACTTCTACAAATGTATCAATCGTTGGTCCAAGATTTCAGTACACAGCTACTAGTTCGCCTAAAGAATGTGTAACTATTTCCAAGCTTTGTCGACTCTCAGCAGGTAGAGTCAAAGCCATGATATCTCTTTGCAATTTTGCATGAAGTTGTTGACACCTTTATAAGGTGCATTGCGCCATGTTTCTCTCCCAAGGTATATCATAAATGTCGGCCAGATAAGACGTGGTGGGTGGAAAACCTTCTTCTTGAATGTAGCATTCTTCCTTGTGTCTTTTTTGACCAACTTTTGGATCATTTTCAGCATCTGCATCAATATATAAAAAAAAATATATTATAAAAAACAATGTATGTATGATGGATTGTAGATTTCTGTGGTGTAGATTTTTAGGTTCAAAGCTCAGAATCTCCATAGTTCTCATTTTTCAATCTATGTTTCGGGTCTAAAACAAGACCCATCTTCAGGACAAATCTGTAAATAAGAGAGACAGTTTGTGTTAAATAAATAGTGGAAAAAATGACAGGAAAGAGAGCTAACCAGTTATCAACTTAATGATTTAATTTCTAAATAATTTCAATTTTATTTTTAATTTATTTATATTTAGTTGAGTTTTAATTATTATTTTTTATAACTATCATATTATTTGTTACTATGTTTTGGAGTTTTTAATGTTAATAATGTTTAATGTTTTCTATTATTAATTATTTGTCCCTATTATAAAGTCCTAAGTTTTTATTTAATTTTAGGTTAATTATTTTTAATTGTTATAAAGTATTGTTTTAAAGATATCAAAGTGTAGTATTTTCTTTTTTATCCTAATTTTATGTAATAATGTCTTATGTAGATTATTTTAATAGATTTAATGATTAGATTTTATTAATTTTGTAAGACCCTAAGTAGGTTATAATGTCTACTATTTTATTATTAATTATTTATTCTTTAAAAAGTCCTAATTTTTTTATCCTATTTTAGCTAATGATTTAGATTAATTGTTATAGTTTAATGTTGTAAAGCTCTATTTTAATGATGTTTAGAGTTTAGAATTTCCCTTATACTAGATTTATATTTATACGGCCCTATGTAAATTATATTACATTACTGAAGAGGTATAGTTATTTAAATATAAAAGGTTTGGAATAGGTCAATTGATTATAACCCCTATATAAGGCTTGTAATCAATCAATCCTATAAACTAAGGTTTGCTGAAGGTTAGGATTTAATAAAGGTCTAAGTTATTGTTAGGAGATTTATAAGGGTGTTTTTTAAATAATTACTTTTAAATATTTTAAGGTTAAAGAAGGGAAGCATGGTAAGGGCAAGGAGTAAGGTAAGGGTTTGAAATGAACAGGAAGATAGAGGGAGGTGAAAGGATACGATGTAGAGTAAGAGAATGTCTTTAAATATCCTAAAGGGATGAAGGAAGAGAAGGGGTACAAGGAGACCAATGACTCAAGGGTGTAAGTTATTTAACGAGAAAGAACATGGACCCAATTTCTGCTAACTTCTAAGCCTCCATCTTTGTTTAGGTTGTGAGGGTGTTTTATGATTTCCAAAGCTTCACGAATTTTGTGTTTAAAATGATTTTTTTCTTTGGCAATGACCACTGCTTCTTCAAGGCATATGTGGTGACATGTTTTGCTGGAGTGTTCTGCCAAGGCTGAGGTTTTAATTCTTCCAAGCCTAATGTCTGCCCCATGTTATTTAAACCTTATTTTGAAGGTTCTACCTATTTCCCCAATATAGCAATCTCCGCATGAAAAATTGATTTTGTAAACACCTTTTTGTTGTAGGTGTTCAAGGTCATCCTTAATAGATTTCATTCTTTTCCTGATGGTCACTAGAGGTTTGAAGGATGCTTTAATGTCCTTTTTGGCTAGAACTTTGGCTATCTTGTCTGTGACCCCTTTAATATAAGGGAGGTATTCTTTTGTAGTAGAGGAATTTTCAGTAATCATTCTTTTGTTTCCAGATTTGGCTCTTTGAATATCTTTTTTAATGTCTGTATTTCTATATCCCAAGTTTATGAAAGATTTTCTTAGATATTCAATTTCTTCTTCCACATAAGTTTTGTCTGATATTCTAAAGGCCTATGTAAAGAGAGTTAGTAGCACCCCTGTCTTCTGGGCTGGGTAGTGGTGTGATTCGGTGTGTAGATAATTATCCGCGTGTGATTTCTTTCTGAACACTTTGTGTCTAGGGGATTCGTCTTCATTTCTTGACAGGAGTATGTCAAGGAAAGGGATGCAGTTGTTTTCTTCACATTCCATTTTAAATTGTATATCTTTGGATATGTTGTTGGGGTGGTCTAGGAAGTTCTTTAATTCCTCCTCTCCATGAGGCCAATTGACATTGGTGTCATCTACGAACCTTATCCAAAACTTGGGTTTTAATGGGTAAGAGTCCAAAGCCTTCTTTTCAAATTTCTCCATGAAAAGGTTTGCCACTATAGGGGATAACGGGGATCCCATCACAACTCTGGATGTTTGTTCAAATATTTCCCTTTGGAAGGTGAAAAAAGTAGAGCGAAGACATATTTCAGCGAGCATAGCAGTTTGCGGGTCTGCTACTTATTTTACTACTTGTACGACTTCATCAATAGGGATTTTGGTGAAAATTTGGACAACATCAAAGCTAACAATTTTGTCACCTGGATCCAATTTAGCTTTTTTAATGAAATCAACGTATTGATTGGAGTCTTTGATGAATGAGCTAGTATTACCTAACATAGGGGAGAGGGTGCAAGCCACATATTTTGCTAATTCATATGTTGGTGCACCTATAGTGTTGACGATAGGTCTTAAAGGAACACCGGCTTTATGGATTTTAGGGGCACCATATATGCGGGGTATGATTTTTCCTTCTGGGTATAAGTGCTTCTTCAAATTATCATCACGATTGGACTCCTTGAAGGATTTTTTAACATTTTTTAGGACTTTGAATATGGGGTTTTCATTTAGATTTTTATAACTACCGCTATTGTGTAGGTGGTCCCTCATATTATTGTTGTACTCCTTTTTGTCCATTACCACTGTGGCCCCTCCTTTGTCTACCTTTAGAATGACAATTTTGTCATTGCCTATTAGGTTTTTTAGGGCTTTTAATTGCTCACTACTTAAGTTTTTCTTTGGAAGCTTAGCCTTGTCCAAGATAATGGGGCATTCTTGTCTCACCTTGTCATTGTCCTCATCATTGAGAGACTTTATGCCATCTTCAATATCACATATTATTTCTTCATTTGGTATATGATTAGGGGCTACAACGAAATTTAGTCCTTTGCTTAATACTTCTATTCCATATTTAATTAATTCATGAGTGGATATATTAATAAATTTATTATTGTTGTTATTTGAGTTATTCTCTAAAACCCTATCATTATCTCTTTTTCGTGTTGATATGTTACTGTTTTTGTTTTTATTATTGGTTCCATGATTCATCGAAAAGTTGGAAGCTGCACTGGAACATCCTTTTGAAAACTTTATTGTTGGTTTGTCCATCATGTCCATGTCCCTGTAAGACTTGTTTTGACCATTGCTGTTGGCAGAAGAAACAACGGTTGCTTTCATCCCCATAGAATTGGTACCATAGTCTGCGTGGTTTTGTGCTGGGTCTGAATCCATCGGTTTTTTTTTAGTGTTATGATAATTTGAAGCTGCGATAGAACGTCCTTTTGAAAACTTAGTTTCTGGTTTGTCCATCATGTCCACGTCCCTGTAAGACTTGTTTTGACCATTGATGTTGGCAGAAGAAACAACGGTTGCTATCACACCCATGGAATTGGTACTGTAGTCTGCGTGGTTTTGTGTTACATGGTTTTGTGCTGGGTTTGAATCCATCGTTGTTTTTTCAGCGTTATGGTTTATATGCACCTCGGAGTCTAGAAATTCAGTCAAACTCTGTGAATTGGTTATGCGGTCTGTGTATGGGTCTGTATTCACCGCTGTTTCATGCACGTGATGATCGGTCTATGCTAAGTTGTCTCGTTCAGAGTTAAGATCCAACGCGTTTTTCTTGGGCAGCTCATGTTCGGTGTGCATTGAAGTTTATTTCTACACGATCCACAGAATGCATTTATTAACCAAACCTTGGCACCCTTGTTCAGAGGTTTCTTCAATTGTAACTAGACTCGTCTCCCCTCCTCCATGTGGATCAAGGTTAAGTTTCGACCGTATCCATGGAGCGGAGTGATCAGTTGTTTGGATCTATGGGTGCCATCATCCATATTATTTTTTCAATTTATCCAGCTTCCTATTTTGTTTTTCCCTTGCCTGATTGTTTTCTTTTTGTGCTTTGAGTGTTGCTGTGGCATCGATAATGGACCAAAGATCTTGACGAATGACTTGTGCCAGTTTCAGATGCAATCTGAAAGCTTTTGTAGATAAATGATCCATCCAGAATATAATTTTATGGATTTCATGGCGTATTAGTGATTTGCTGAGCCAGTCGAAAGCTCTATGGCTATGTTGGTTGTTGAGTTTGTGTTTGATGAGAGCAAAGGATGGAGTAAGATTTGAGTCACGACAATGTTTCAGGAATGTCAAATCTGTTTCTCTTTTTTGAATTTTCATCCTTGTTTTTTCGAGGTTACGTATCTCGATCCATGTATCCTTTCCGTATAGGGTAACAATGATGGATTTTAGATTTCCGTGGTGTATATTTTTAGGTTCAAAGATCGGAATCTCCATAGTTCTCATTTTTCAGTCTACGTTTCGAGTCTAAAACAAGACCCATCTTTAGGACAAATCTGCAAATAAGAGAGACAATTTGTGTTAAATAAATAGTGGAAAAAATGACAGGAAAAACAGCCGACCGGTTATAAGCTTAATTATTTAATTTCTAAATAATTTCAATTTTATTTTTAATTTATTTATATTTAGTTGAGTTTTAATTATTTTTTTTTATAACTATCATATTCTTTGTTACTATGTTTTTGAGTTTTTAATGTTAATAATGTTTAATGTTTTCTATTATTAATTATTTATCCCTATTATAAAGTCCTAAGTTTTTATTTAATTTTAGGTTAATTATTTAATTTTGTTTTATTATTTTTAATTGTTATAAAGTATTGTTTTAAAGATATCAAAGTGTAGCATTTTCTTTTTTATCCTAATTTTATGTAATAAGGTCTTATGTAGATTATTTTAATAGATTTAATGATTAGATTTTATTAATTTTGTAAGACCCTAAGTAGGTTATAATGTCTACTATTTTATTATTAATTATTTATTATTTAAAAAGTCCTAAGTTTTCAATCCTATTTTAGCTAATGATTTAGATTAATTGTTATAGTTTAATGTTGTAAAGCTCTATTTTGATGATGTTTAGAGTTTATAATTCCCCTTATACTAGATTTATGTTTATACGGCCCTATGTAAATTATATTACATTACTGAAGAGGTATAGTTATTTAAATATAAAAGGTTTGGAATAAGTCAATTGATTATAACCCCTATATAAGGCTTGTAATCAATCAATCCTATAAACTAAGGTTTGCTGAAGGTTTGGAATTAATAAAGGTCTAAGTTATTGTTAGGAGAATTATAAGGGTGTTTTTTAAATAATTACTTTTAAGTATTATAAGGTTAAAGAAGGGCAGCATGGTAAGGGCAAGGAGTAGGGTAAGGGTTTCAAACGAATACGCAGATAGAGGGAGGTGAAAGGATACAAGGTAGAGTAAGAGAATGTCATTTTAAAGATCCTAAAGGGATGAAGGAAGAGAAGGGGTACAAGGAGACCAATGACTCAATGGTGTAAGTTATTTAACGAGAAAGAACATGGACCCAATTTCTGCTAACTTCTAATCCTCCATCTCTTTTTAGGTTGTGAGGGTGTTTTATGATTTCCAAAGCTTCACAAATTTTGCGTTTAAAATGATGTTTTTCTTTGGCAATGACCACAGCTTCTTCAAGGCATATGTGGTGACATGTTTTGCTGGAGTGTTCTGCCAAGGCTGAGGTTTTAATTCTTCCAAGCCTAATGTCTGCCCCATGTTCTTTAAACCTTATTTTGAAGGTTCTAACTATTTCCCCAATATAGCAATCTCTGCATGAACAATTGACTTTGTAAACACCTTTTTGTTGTAAGTGGTCAGGGTCATTCCTAACTGATTTCATTCCTTTCCTGATGGTCACTAGAGGTTTGAAGGATGCTTTAATGTCCTTTTTGGCTAGAACTTTGGCTATCTTGTCTGTGATCCCTCTAATATGAGAGAGGTATGCTTTTGGAGTAGAGGAATTCTTAGTAATCATTCTTTTTTTTCTAGATCTGGCTCTTTGAATAGCTTTGTTAATGTCCCTATTGCTATATCCCAAGTTTATGAAGGATTTTCTTAGATATTCAATTTCTTCTTCCACATGAGTTTTGTCAGATATTTTAAAGGCTCGTGTAAAGAGAGTCAGCAACACCCCTGTCTTTTGGGCTGGGTAGTGGTGTGAGTTGGCATGCAGATAAATATCCATGTGTGATTTCTTTCTAAACACTTTGTGTCCAAGGGATCCATCTCCATTTCTTGAGAGGATTATGTCAAGGAAAGGGATGCAGTTGCTTTCTTCGCATTCCATTGTAAATTGGATATCTTTGGATATGTTGTTGAGGTGGTCTAGGAAGTTCTTTAATTCCTCTTCTCCATGAGGCCAATTGACATTGGTGTCATCTACGAACCTTATCCAAAACTTGGGTTTTAATGGGTAAGAGTGCAAAGTCTTATTTTCAAATTTCTCCATGAAGAAATTTTCCACTATAGGGGATAACGGGGATCCCATCAAAACTCCATATGTTTGTTCAAATATTTCCCCTTGGAATGTGAAAAAGGTAGAGCAAAGACATATTTCAGCGAGCTTAGCAGTTTGCGGGTATACTACTTCTTTTACTACATGCACAGCTTCATCAAGAGGGATTTTGGTGAAAAATTGGACAATGTATGTAAAAACATTTGTACAAATTGAATGACAAAATACTGAAATTGATGGCAACCTCAACATGGTTGGCTAGCATCTTCCCCACCCTGAAAATGTTGAGAACTAGAACAACCCTGCTGAGAACCAGCACCACCAGTCGTTGATTGGCCTTCGAGGGAATAAATAGCACCACCTTCATCCAATATACCAGCACTTATTGATGACCCTCTAAGGGATTTGAACCACCACCAACCTCTCGAGATGAGAGAGAAGATTCATAAACAAATATGAATTTATATTGAATTGAAAAATACATTCATAAAAATAAATACACACATACATATTCATTGATTAAATTTTGTTCAAACCATACCACGACTGAGTGAACCATGGGCATGCTCCATGGATGGAGTAGAGACCCTTCTCCTCTTATTAGCTCCTAAAAAATAAAAAAAGAAACTTATTAAAAACTAATTTAACTCACAAAGTTTATAAAAAATCAATTCCATATGTACACACATGTATGGAGATTTAAGATTATATTTAAATACCATGAACATCCCTTGATCCCTGATCCCCCCCCGCTTGTAGAGATATGTGATTCTGCTGATCTTGTTCGTCATTCATCCTCTATGATATATATATCTACGGTGGACATTTACAATTATTTTTTTTAAATGACTGATTTAAAATAAATTCAAAATAACTTTCAGAAAATTAAAGTAAGTTAGTGTACACAAATTATGTAAAACACAACTTTCAAATCACTAATTGATGTGTGAAACTCAATTTGAGCAATTTTTTTTTATAAAAATGATAAGTTCACCAAATTACGCTTTACATGGTGGTAGCACACTTGATATAAAATTGAAAAAAACACATTGTCATTAAAAAATAAGTGAAACTCCATTTAAACAAAATTTGTTGAAGTCCCCACATTTTAATTTCATAAAAATGTGAAGTTCACCACTTGTTGCAAATGTGAAGTTCACCAAGTTGCGCTTTACATGGTGTGGTGGGAGCACACTTTGTATATAATTAAAAAAATCACATGGTCATTAAAAAAGATGCATTTATAAGTACAATAAATTTTGAAGGAGAGTGTATCAACACTAATTCATCTTTGAGAGATGAATCTTGAATTTTTGAAGAAGAGCATCTCAATACTAATTCATATTTGATAGATGAATCTTGAATTTTTGAAGAAGAGTGTCTCAAAACTAATTCATCTTTTAGAGATGAATCTTGCATTGGCATTGCCCCGCATAATTCTAATTCATATATTAATTCATCTTTGATAAATGAATCCTGAATTTGCATTGCCCCACGCAATAGATCAACAAACATCTTATTCACATTTGTACAATGTCTTATACTAAAAAATTGAAATTGGCTAAAAATATTGTTTTCTATTCCATGCAGTTCTTTTAGCCTCTCCTTCTTAACTTGGCACGCATCATTCATCTGGTTGCACACAAGTTCAGAATTGGTGAAAACTACAATTCCATTTGATCCATACTCCATAGTTGTTCCCAAGCCTTCTATCAATCCAATTTAATATGAATCGTTGTTTGTTGTTCTTCCCAGTAAATTCATTTTCCTTTTACGACTTTGCTAGTCGCAATATTGGAAAGCACATATATAATCACTTATTTCCTTGGATTGGGATAGTAAGAAACTTTTATGCATAATTTCCATTTTTCAACCATATTTAATGGTAAATTCTTATCCCTAAAAAAAAACACATGATCATGAGATAAATGACATGTTCGTGGTTTATCTTAGAACTTGTAGAAGTTAACATTAAAAATACAAGACTAAAATCCTATGGAAGTTCAAAATCCTATGAGTTCAAACTTCTATTTAGATCTTTTATAGAGATTGACTGTAGGGGAATTTACTGGATATGTCACCTTTGCGAAAATATGAGATCTAGAGGCTACCTAGCCCTTTACAGACTCTGCCTATAGAACTTGTATAAGTTAACACTACCTGTCCCAATTATAAAATCCCATGGAAATTCAAAATTCCATGAGTTCAAACTTCTATTTAGATCCTTTCACAGATTGACCATAGGGGCATTTACTTGATATTTCACCTTTGACAAAAGATGAGATCCAGAGGCTACCTGGCCCTTTACAGACTCTTCCTATAGAACTTGTAGAAGTTAACACTACCTATCCCAATTATACCCTATGAAGGGTGTAGAGGACCCATAGACATAAGGGTGTATAAGAATGAATGTGTTTTACATTGAATATTTTTCATTTTAAATTAAGAATCTATTTGAAAAAATTACCTATATAAGGGAAAATATCACAATTATATGTTAATGTGCATGTGTTTTACATTGAATATTTTTCATTTTATTTAAAATCTATTTGAAACGATTAACTATATAAGGTTAAAACCCATTCTTTGTATCAAATTACTTTTGGTTTCAATGGGAAACTTTTATGGCTAATGTTTTTTTTTCTCGAAATGTGATACACCCCATTAAAATGGGAGATATATCGAAAAGATTTCTATGGTGTAATAAAATAGTTTCAAGTAGTTTAAAGGTATAGATGCATAAATTCAATGAGCATAGTTTTGAGATATATAGTTGTTGGTTCAAACAAATATCAATGGATCACTATGGATATATTTGCTTCATTAAAAGGGATATTTCTAGAAGGATGGACTAAGTTGGAAAGAAGAGAAAATATCACAAATATATGTTCATGTGCATGTGTTTTACATTGAATATATCTATTTTCAAAACAATTAACTGTATACTTGGTTAAAACCTATGTTTTGTATCAAATTACTTTTTGTTTCTAAATACTGTGTGTTTTACATTGAATATTTTTCATTTTATTTTTTCATTTTAATGAAAATGAGAAAATGGTTTTCATTCTTGAAACTCAATTAGAATAATCAAGGAAAATGAAAGAAGTAGTAAAAATTAAGTTGGAAGAAAAGGACGGACATTGTGAGAGACTCAAATTGAGAATGTTTCCCTAAGATATAATATTGAAAAGGAAATGGATCAACTAAATTTTGGAAAGAGTTCTGAAATATTGTGTAATATAATGAAATGTTATAGATCCTGTTTTATTAAAGTAGGCATCCACTATAATGAAGTTGTTAAGGGAGAATCAAGTGTAAACACATCAAATATGGAATAACCTAAGAGTTAGGTCATTGTGTTTAAAGGAAGAAACAATCACTCAAATAGAGTGACAAAAAAAGCTAATAAAATATAATATGCCTCATTGTTTTTTGTTCTTCCAGGTATATTCATTTTCCTTTGGATGAATTTGCTAGTCACAATATTGGAAAGCACATATGTAATCACTGCTTTCCCTGTATTTGGATAGCAAGAAACTTCTATGCATAATTTCCATTTTTCAACCATATTTAATGGTAAATTCTTATCCCTGAAAAAAAAAACACATGATCATGAGATAAATGACAGGTGCATGGTTTATCTTAGAACTTGTAGAAGTTAAAACTTAACAGACAGACTAAAATCCTATGGAAGTTCAAAATTCTATGAGAGTTAAAACTTCTATTTAGATCTGTTACAGAGATTGAATGTAGGGGCATTACTGGATATGTCACCTTTGAGAAAAGATGAGATCTAGACTCTGCCCTTAGAACTTGTAGAAGTTAACACTCAACAGACAGACTAAAATCCTATGGAAGTTCAAAATTCTATGAGAGTTCAGCCACTTTAGGTTCAATTTTTAGGCCTTAAAGCTTGGGAGAAATGACATTTACATGCTTTGTAAAATTATTTTAAATTCAATTACAAAAAAACATGCTTTAAATTTAATGGGAGAAAGCCAACATGACATGTACATGCTTTAAAAACGTTGGCTAAGAATTTATGGGAGAAATGACACATGTACACAGTTTTCCTTAAAGTGGTTGAGGTTTATGGATATTAAAATGAAGAAATTCTATTTAAATCTGTTACAGAGATTAAATGAAAAATCCTATGGAAGTTCAACATTCTATGAGTTCAGCCACTTTAGGTTCAATTTTTAGGCCTTACAGAGATTGACTGTAGAGGAATTTACTAGATATGTCACCTTTCATAAAAGATGAGATCCAGAGGCTATCTGATCCTTTACAGACTCTACCTATATAACTTGTAGAAGTTAACACTACCTTTCCCAATTATACCCTATGAAGGGTGTAGAGGACTCGTGGAATCACTCAAACTACTTTACGTAGACATTTAAGGGTGTATAATAATTCATGTGTTTTACATTGAATATTTTTCATTTTAAATTAAGAATCTATTTGAAACAATAAACTATATACTGGTTAAAACCTAGATGTTTTGTATCAAATCACTTTTGGTTTCAATGGGAAACGTTTATGGCGAATGTTTTTTTCTCGAAATGTGATACACCCCATTAAAATGGGAGATATATTTAAATAATTCCTATGGTGTAATAAAATAGTTTCAAACTTAGTTTAAAAATATAGATGCATAAATTCAATGACCGTAGTTTTGAGATATAAAAGTCCAAAATGGAATATTTTTTTTGTGAACAAATATGAGTGGATCACTATGGATATATCTGCTTCATTAAAATGGATTTTTCTAAAAGTATTTCCACTATATTTGGAAGAAGGAAAGTATCACAATTATATGTTAATTCCTATGTTCTACATTGAATATTTTTCATTTTAAATCAAGAATCTATTTGAAACAATTACCTATATAAGGTTAAAGCCCATGTTTTGTACCAAATTAAACTTTTGGTTTCAATGGGAAACTTTTATGGCTAATGTGTTTTTTCTCAAAGTGTGATACACCCCATTAAAATGGGAGACATATCGAAATGATTCCTATGGTGAAATAAAATAGTTTTAAGTAGTTTAAAGATATAGATGCATAAATTCAATGAGCATAGTTTTGAGGTATATATAAGTCCAAAATGGAGTAGTTGTTGGTGAACAAATATCAGTGGATCAATATGGATATATTTTCTTCATTAAAAGGGATTTTTCTAGAAGGATGGACTAAGTTGGAAAGAAGTGAAAATATCACAATTATATTTTAATGTGCATGTGTTTTACATTGAATATTTTTCATTTTATTAAGAATCTATTTTCAAAACAATTAAATATTTAACGTTAAAACCTAGATTTTTTGTATCAAATAACTTTTTGTTTCTAAATATTATGTGTTTTACATTGAAATTTTTTCATTTTATTAAAAATCTATTTGAAACAATTAAACTATATAAGGTTAAAAACTATGTTTTGTATCAAGTCTCTTTTGGTTTCAATGGGAAACTTTTATGGCTAATTTGTGTTTTTATTGAAATTAAATACACCCCATTAAAATGGGAGATATATCGAAATGATTCATATGGTGTAATAAAATAGTTTCAAGTTGTTTAAAAATATAGATGCATAAATTCAATGAGCATAGTTTTGAGATATAAAAGTCCAAAATGGAATATTTGTTTGTGAAAAACTATCAGTGGATCACTATGGGTATATTTGCTTCATTAAAAGGGATTTTTCTAGAAGGATGTCCACTAAGTTGCAAAGAAGGGAAAATATCACAATTATATGTTAATGTGCATGTGTTTTACATTGAATACTTTTTATTTTATTAAAAATCTATTTGAAACAATTAAATATATAAGGTTAAAACCGATGTTTCATATCAAATCACTTTTGGTTTCAATGGGAAACTTTTATGGCTAATGTTTTTTTCTCGAAATGTTTCCTATGGTGTAATAAAATAGTTTCATGTAGTTTAAAGGTATAGATGCATAAATTCAATGAGCATAGTTTTGAGATATATAAGTCCAAAATCGAATAGTTGTTGGTGAACAAATATTAGTGGATCACTATGGATATATCTACTTCATTAAAAGGAATTTTTATAGAAGGATAGACTAAGTTGGAAAGAAGGGAAAATATCACAATTATATGTCAATGCATGTGTTTTACATTGAATAGAAATGTTTTTTTCCCTCTTTCATTGTTTGAGGCCATGGTTATGAAAATGAAAAACTTCTATTTAAATCTACTCCAGAGCTTGACTGTAGGGGCATTTACTGGATTTGTCACCTTTGAGAAAATATGAGATCCAGAGGCTACCTAGCCCTTTACATACTCTGCCTTTAGAACTTGTAGAAGTTAACACTTAACTGATAGTCTAAAATCCTATGGAAGTTCAAAATCCCATGAGATTTCAGCGACTTTAGCTTCAATTTTTAGGCCTTAAAGCTTGAGAGAAATGACATTTACATGGTTTGAAAAATTATTTTATGTAATTAAAAAAAACATTCTTTAAAGTTAATGGGAGAAAGCCAAAATGACATGTATTCTTTAAAAACTTTGCCTAAGAATTTATGGGAGAAATGACACATGTGTACACAGTTTTCCTTAAAGTGGTTGAGGTTAATGGATATTAAAATGAAGAACTTCTATTTAGATCTGTTACAAAGATTGATTGTAGGGGCATTTACAAGATATGTCGCCTTTGATAAAAGATGAGATCCAAAGGCTACCTGGCCCTTTATAGACTTTGCCTTTAGAATTTGTATAATTTAACACTCAACAGAAAAACTAAAATCCTATGGAAGCTCAAAATGTGGAAGTTCAAAATTCTATGTGAGTTCATCCACTTTAGGTTCAATTTTTAGGCCTTAAAGCTTCATATAAATGACATTTACATGGTTTGAAAAATTATTTTATGCACTTACAAAAAACATGCTTTAAATTTAATGGGAGAAAGCTAACATGACAACTACATGCTTTAAAAACTATGCCTAAGAATTTATGGGAGAAATGACACATGTGCACAGTTTTCCTTAAAGTAGTTGTGTTTTATGGATCTATTAAAATGAAGAACTTATATTTAGATCTGTTACAAAGATTGACTATAGGGGCATTTACTGGATATGTCACCTCTGAGAAAAGATGAGATCTAGAGGCTACCTGGCACTTTATAGACTCTGCCTTTAGAACTTGTAGAAGTTAACACTCAACTGACAGACTAAAATCCTATGGAAGTTCAAAATTCTATGAGAGCAAGGAAAATTTTAAGGCTGGAAATTTATTTTAAAGTTTAGAAACTAATAATTTTGTATAGTCTCTATTTAAAAATTTGGAAAATTTTAAGGTAAAAATAATTTATAATATTTAGGCTAATAATTTTTAGAAAAAATAGAAATTAACAATTTCTTTTTGGAAAAAAAATGGAAAATAAGGTTAATCAAATATATATTCCATTCCATTTATTTTATTGAAATATATGGGTTGTGTTTTTTTGTTTTAAAAGAATAAAAATAAGAGGTTAAGAACAATGATATGCAATACAAAAATAGAGTGAAGTAAACAGAGAAATTATATTAATAGCACCAAAATCATCTGAATACTCCAATAACACATTTATCAAATTGACGAACTTTCCTGGCACATAAACAATAAACAATAAAAAAAATGGATAAACAGAATTATGTCTTACGTTTGCAGAAATAAAAAAATAGAAGTACATGAACATTGAGAAATTATGGGGGAAAAGGGACAAAATGCAAAGAAACAATAAAAAAAAATGAATGTATACAAAATTATATTTGCATTAAAAAATTCAGGGAAGTGCAAACCTAAAAAAAATGAATACACAGAATTATATTTGCATTCAGAAATTTAGGGAAGTGCAAACCTAGGTATATAAGAAATGTCAAACTAAAATATTTGATTTAAAAAAAATTCCTTAATATATGCTACACAATTCAATAGTATAGTTCAGGGCATTATAAAAGAGAATGAAGATGAGGGGGGCATCTATTCAAGGGTGAAAACTTCAAAGATCCTTCAATAATTCTTTGGTGATGTTTCACAACAAGCCAAAACTTTATTCAATAGGTTGTTCCATTAGGTATTCAACTATGTCTTCTAGATCTTTAATCATGATTGTGCACACAAGGAATGATACTTTTCTTCTCCAATGATGATTGTACTAGGGCTCAACAATATTCCCTTCAATAGTAATTCAACTACTCCAAATGATATTTTTCTTAGTGTCTATCAACTTCACATGTCAAGGTTGTTTTCCACAGTTCCTTTAAAAAATATTTAGAGGATTGTTCCAAGCCTACTTTCAAAAGGGACTCTTCAATACACTTCAGGGACCGATCATTTAGTTTACTTGTAAACTCCAATAATTTCATCCAAATAATATTTTTGAGAGCCTTAATGTATGCTCAAGGTATGCCTAGAAAGTGGATTGAAGAGAAATATTAAGGAGAGTTGAGTGTACTAAAAAATATGCCTCATGGTCTGAAATATGATCCTGGTTACAGAAACAAGATTCCATAGAACAAGCCACAAAACTGAGTTCTGGTGCATATCTAAGTTCTGTTACTAGTTGCAAGCCTAAAATTTCATAGAACTAGCTACAAGTCCAAGGTATGGTACCAGTTGCAAACCCAAAATTCCATGGAACTATTCATCCTCAATAGGTCCGAAAAAGAATGAATGAGATTGTTCCAAGCTTGCTTTCAAAAATGACTCTTCAATACACTTCAGGGACTGATCAAAGTTTACTTGTAGACTCCAATAATTGCATCCAAATAATATTTTTGAGAGCCTTAATGTATGCTCAAGGTATGCCTAGAAAGTGGGTTGAAGAGAAATATTAAGGAGAGTTGAGTGCACTAAAAAATCTGCCTCATGGTCTGAAATATGATCCTGGTTATAGAAATAAGATTCCGCGGAACAAGCCACAAAACTAAGTTCTGCTTCATATCTAAGTTTTGTTACTGGTTGTATTCCCAAAATTTCATAGAATTAGCTACAGGTCTAAGGTATAGTACTAGTTGCAGACCCAAATTCCACATAACTCTTCATCTTCAACAGGTCCGAAAAATAAATATGATCCTGGTTACAGAAACAAGATTCCACATAACAAGCCACAAAACTAAGGTTTGGTGCACATCTAAGTTTTGTTACTGGTTTCAGGCCCGAAATTTCATAGAACTAGCTACAGGTCTGAAATTTCATAGAATTGGCTACAAGTCCAACTCAAATCCGAATTTGTTTTTCTCTTCTTAACTATAGTGTTCTGATTTTTTTGATTCAAAATATCAATGAAAAACTACAAGCATTCAGTTGGTAATATACAATGGTGTATTGTTTCACTATAAAAAGAAACATATATCATACCAATTACATATATAGGCTAGATATTCAAGATACACATAATCTAAAATTATTTAAAACCTATACAAAGAAGAGCACTTTGTACCCGAGTGCTTCTTGCTAGACCACACACAGAACTATATGTTCTTACTGCATGGCAAGACTATTGAAGACTATTTAATTACACGTACACATGACTAAGCCCATGGGAATGACTACCTACTAATTGGTGTTTACTTCCATTCATTATTTGATAGAGTAACCAGTAATCCGTAACCAGTAACTAGTAACCAAGGGTAACTAGTTTTATGCCAAGAGTAACCAGTAATCCGTAGTATAGGGAACATAGACCTCAATACACATCTATTCCTTATATCACTTGTACTATTATGAAACCTGCGACCATTATTTTAATAGGTGTATTGTTTCATTGTAAAAAAAAACATATATCTAAACAGTTACATAACCAGGCTAGATATTCAAGATACACATTTCCATTCTCTTTGAATAAACATATGCTTTAAAAACATTGCATAGGGAAAGCTATGATTTAGAAACTAGATGATTACTTACCTAGAAATTCACTTAATGTCGTCACGGCGCAGCTTAGAGCAAGAATAGAGCAGCAACAATTCAATAGCGGTGCACCTCAGAGCAGCAATAATTCAACAGCAGCGCACCTCAGAGTAGGAACAGAGCAACAAAAATTCAGTAGCGGTGCACCTCTGAGCAGGAACAGAGCAGCAAAAATTCAACACTGGCACACCTTAGAGCAAGAACAAAGGAGCAACAATTCAATAGCGGCGCACCTCAAAGAAGGGACAGAGCAACAATAATTCAACTGCGGTGCACCTCAAAGCAGGAACAGAGTAGCAACAATTCAACAGTGCCACAGAAAATGAACACAGTAACGCGCAAAAAATATAAATGAACACAGTAATGTGCAAAAAAGATGTCAAACCAGAAATAGTTCACGGGCATTATATTTATAAAAATGAGTTCGATTGAACTATTTTAAAAGTTAGGCCAAACTAGTAGTCCGATCAAACTAAAAGTTCAACCAAAATTTTGTTACTGGTTTTCCCATCTTCAGCCAAAAATCTGTTTCCTCACGCCATCAGTCCGTTGTCAATATAAACAGCAGAATGAGTTCGGCTGAGATTTCTCAAAAAGTTTGGCCAAACTCTCTAATAGTTCGGCCGAACTCTCTAATAGTTCGGCCAAACTTTTGATAAAGTTTGGCAGAACTATTGAGGAAAAAAAATTTCAGTCCCCGATTCTCACAAAAGTGTAACCCAACTTCACATTTTCACCCTCATTTACATTTATAATAATATTCCAATTCAGCCCTTTTAGCTTCTTAGCTTTGTTTTGTGTTTGTATTTTCAGTTTCTGCAGTTATATTTCAACTGTGCTGCATTACTGCCCTTTTTTCCCGACTCGACCCATGCTGTTGCACTGTTCTGTGTGAGCTCTGCATCCTTTTTCTTACTCGACCCTTTCTTTGATGTGTTCATTATTTTATTTTTATTACCCGAGTCTTCTCTTCAGTGTTCATCCTTTTCGTTTGACTCTCTGCTGCAACACTATTCTACACGGAATCCTTGTCCTTTTTAATGCTTTCAGCTCTCTCCTTTGTGACCTATGGGCTAAGGCCAACAAAAACTCCCTTTTAATGCACAGATTACAATTTTTGAGTTTTATCAACATACATACATTTCAACAATCAAACAACACATATTAACATACATACGAATAGAAAATCAACAACGTATACTTTATAAAATGGCGCATATAACAAGATGCACATATACGCGGAACATGAGTTTTTGGGTCCCACAAGCCTAGAACCAATCATTACACATCACAAATACTTTCCCACAAATTTTAAAATTTAGAATTTAAACATATCTCTTGTCTTGTGCGATATGCGATTGCATCGTATTGCATCCAACTTACCTTACCATGTGAACCTTAAGCACAAAACCATAAACTCTACAATGTGTGCTATTGCACAGTGTCGACATGCGGTTCCTCCCTTTCATCGCATCGCAAACACATTAACATACCTTAGTGCTATTTTCTAACATTTGCGATGTGTGAGCTAGTGATTTGTTGTTTGCCATCGATCTGCCCCCAAATCTAACGGTCCTCATCTGATCACACTTTGCACTTCACAAGATTTGCTTTGTGGTTAACCTCTATTTCTTGTGATTTCCAATATTGTGCAGTGCTGACACGTTCCCTTCTCCACTTCGCATTGCATACAATTTAACTTACCTTGGACTACCTTAAAACCAGGGAAATTTTAGGGGCGAATTTTAGCCCAAAGGCAAATTGTAAGGGATTTTCAATTTTAATAGGGAAATTTTTTTACATAAAGCCCATTTTCTATAGTTTAATAAAGCTAGCCCAATAAATATTTTAAAAATAATTAATTATTAAGTATTCGCCCACAAGAAAAAGGGTGCATAAAATTGGAAAAATGAAATTCGCCCCGATTTTTTTCTTATGGAGCAGATTTCCGTGGCATTCGCCTGGATTTACATGGTCTAAAGGAGGGGTTACAGTGATTCACCCCAATTTTTTCAATGATTAGGAGAGGTGGCTGGCCGCTGGACACCAATCTTCTTGCTGGCTGAGCGAGGCTAACCCTCTCTGGTCTGTTCTCTGGTCCGTTCGGTGTTAGGGCCCTCCCATAGTTGGTATATAGCAGAGATATACAGTTTGAAAGAGATGGTATTGGTGTTCACTGTTGTGGGAGATAAAACTCACCACAGCATACGCGCTTGACCTGAAGCGCATGCCGCATGTACAAGCTCGCTCGATGCTCTCAGAGTCCAGACTCCAATGCCGACTAATAACATAGAGGCACCCCGCTTTTCGCCAGTTTGGTCAAAGGTATATTCTTCGGCGTTATCTTGTAAAACTCTGTTTTCACGCATTGGATTCTATTTTCGATTGATGTTGCCGAAATGTGGTCGAACACTTCAAGGCCGACCACTTCAAATGTGACGGCCACTGTAGTCACAATGAAATCTGATTTTATCAACTCTCAATTTCTTCTGGGGAAGGACGTCGTACTGAATTGTGTGTTGCAACTTGCGATCCACCTGTTGTTGAATGGACGCCCTCGCCTTACACTGTAGTTCGCCTCGAGAGATATACTCACTTTATATATAATGTATATATATCAAGAAATTGCAACCTCTCGTTATGCTTGCAAAATTTATTCTGTTGTAGGAGGTGATGGAGATCTGGTACATTCCTTCTCTTTCCATTTGTAGTATGAGAATGTTTCTGTTACTCGTTTATTTGTTTCTCCTTGTAATTCCCTTTGGGTTTGCCACGGTTCGATTATCTAATGGTTCTGGTGCTCATCTAAGCAATGCTGTCGACCAAGAGGCTCTGCTTGGATTCCTGTCTGCAATCACTAATGATCCTTTCCAATCCTTACCCACCAAGTGGAAATCAAATGTTTCAGTCTGCGAATGGACAATTATCAGATGTAGTGGGCACAGAGTGGTGGCCCTAAATGTTTCGGGCATGGGATTAGTAGGTGCAATCTCTCCTCTTCTTGGCAATCTCTCGTTACTAGTAAAACTTGACCTTAGCCATAACCATTTTCATGGTCACATTCCCTATAAATTGGGGGGATGTCGTAGTTTAAAGATATTGAGTTTGTTCGGAAACAATCTAAGAGAAAACATTCCCTCAGAACTGTGTGGTCTGTCCAAATTACAAGACTATCTGTTAGGACAGAACAATATATCCGGCAGAATTCCCGCCTACTTGGGAAACATGTCCTCTTTGGTCTACATAGATTTACAAAGTAACAACCTTCATGGGTGACTTCCTTCCGATTTGAGTAAGCTGAGTGTTCTCCAAAGCATCAATTTTCGGAGTAACAGTTTGACGGGGCAAATTCCTTCTTCCTTTTCAAACTGCACAAATCTCCTAAATTTGACTTTAAGTCTCAACCATTTGACTGGTCACATTCCATCGAAATTGTGTACCAGGCACACCCAATTGATGGCATTATATCTGTATGGTAATCATTTGTGTGGAAGCATTTCCACTACCTTGTTCAATTGTACGAAGCTTCAAGTCATCGAATTCGGGAAAAACCAGCTCAGCGGGGTAGTGCCCATGGAGTTGGGTAAGTTGACGCAACTCTAGCAGCTTCGCTTAAGTAATAATCAACTGATTAGCGGCAGCAACACGAGCTTGCCCTTTCTTACTACTCTAACTAACTGTTCCTCCTTACGGGAACTCATCTTATACTCTAATAATCTCACCGGACGTTTGTCCTCTTCTATTGGCTTGCTCTCTAAAAGCATGAGTATCCTATACTTGGGTTACAATCATTTAGCAGGCGAAATACCTACACAGATTGGAAACCTAAATAGTTTAACGTACCTTGACTTGGCGGAGAATCATTTTACCGGAGCAATTCCTTCTTCACTTAATAGGCTTCAAAGGTTGGAAAGGTTATATCTAGGTTCCAACAATCTGAAAGGAAACATCGCAATGGAAATAGCGGCACTCAAATCTCTAGGGGTCCTATCTGCTGGGGGAAATAATCTCACTGGAAGAATCCCCGAAACTGTTGGCTACCTCTAGTGGCTAGACTATCTGAATCTCATAAATAACCAGTTATCAAGTACTATACCTGCAACCTTAGGGAAATGTGTGAAGTTGCTACTTTTAGACTTGTCATATAACAGGCTCAGTGGGCCCATACCTCCAGAGATGGGAAGTCTGGTAAATTTGGCTCAGGGTTTCGTCATTTCAAACAATTTATTAAAAGGCACGATACCTTTGGGACTAAGCAAAATGACTATGGTTCAAGTTGTAAATCTTTCCTGCAACGCACTTGAAGGTCATATTCCAGCATCACTGGGTGAGCTTAACAATATTTATTCCATAGATTTGTCTCACAACGCACTTGAAGGATTTATTCCAGCTTCACTTGGAAAACTTCAAAATCTTTATTCTATAAAATTTTCTTTCAACAATTTGTCAGGTGAAATACCCATATCTTTGGAAAAACTCAAAAAGCTCTCTTTCTTAAATTTTTCATACAATGAGTTATCTGGAAAAGTCCCTAAAGGTGGAATTTTCAAAAATCTTGATGCCTCTGCATTTATTGGAAACATGGGTTTATGTGGAAGTTGGGTAAGATTGTCATCCTGCTCTGCTAGTGAACATAAAAGTCATTTTCATGTGGAAAGAGTTATCATATCTATTGGAATAGTTACAGCAATTGCTATATTGTGTTTGTTTTTGGGTATCTTATGGAGACGTAATCAAAAGAGACTAATGGCTTTAGTATCCTTAAAAGTGGGTCACCAAATAATTTCTTATAGGGAGCTTGTGACTGCAACAGATGAATTTAGTGACTCCAACTTATTTTGGGTTGGGAGTTTTGGTAAAGTGTACAAAGGGGTTATGTATGATGGCACAATTGTGGCAGTTAAAGTTTTCAGTTTGGAAAATGAAGGGGAAAATAAGAGTTTTGAGAGAGAGTGCAATGTTTTGAGTAGAGTTTGACACAGGAATTTGATTAAAATTATAACCTGTTATTCAGACCTGGATTTCAAAGCTTTAATATTTTCGTTCATGGAAAAAGGAAGCTTAGAAAAGTGGTTATATCTCAATGGTGAAGAAGGTTCAAGTGCTTTGAGTTTGATTCAAAGGTTGAATATAGCAATAGACATTGCACATGGTTTGGCATATCTCCATCATCATTGTTTCATGCAAGTGATTCATTGTGATCTAAAACCCAACAATGTGCTTCTTGGGGATGATCTCACTGCGTATTTAATAGACTTTGGAATTGCTACCATATGTTTTGCAAATTCCAAGGAAGAAACTTTCATTTCTACATATTCACTCAAAGGATCTGTAGGCTACATTCCTCCAAGTATAATTTGAACTGGATAACATATTTTGTCTTTAGTTTTCTACTTTTATTGAAAACTGTGAATATTAAAACTTGACCATATCTATGAAAATGCAGAATATGGACAAGGAGGGTAGGTCACAACAAAAGGTGATATTTATAGCTATGGAATAGTGCTATTGGATATGCTCACAAGAAATAAACCCACCAATACCTTGTTTGTAGAAGGAATGGACTTGAAAAAATGGGTGAGTAATGGTTTTCCAAATCAATTAGAAGAAGTAGTAGACCGAAGTCTATTGAAGACTAGTAACACAAATACTACTGAAGAAGATAAAAAGCTAATGTGCCTTGGTCAACTCATAAGAGTGGGCTTGCTATGCACACAACAATCCCCTCAAAGAAGACCTAATATGATAGACGTTGTAGACACATTAGAAACCATTCAAGACACTTTTCTTGAAGCTACCCCAAAGTCAAATTCTAATCAAATATCATATGAAAGATTACTGGGCAGTTCAAGTAATAGTGCCGACAAGGCTGGTACACGTGCTCCTAGCAACAATGCTGGCAACAGTGACAGTTCATCATTTGAATGTGTTGTAAATAGTTGTGTAATAATGTATTGTAAATAGTTGTGTAACAATGTACAAACAGTCAAAGTTCAACATTCTATTATATTGTATATACCTGTGTGACCAAAACATGAAATGATGTAAACCTGTTAATTCCATCTCAGACTAAATGAAGGAAACTTATACCTGTGTGACTAAAATGTTGAAATAATGTGAACTTGTTTATTCCATCTAATATATTATTTTTTGGAAACTTTGACTATATTGTGAAGTAAGCTATGCTACCTGGAATTTGTTTGAAATCCTAGTCATTCGTTTTAAAGTTTTGTTTTATATAAGAATTTTCTAACAGTTGACCATTGGTTTAAACTTGTCTCACTGCCTATGAAATGCCTACCGAGGATTATAAACTTTTTATAATTATGGTGGAATTAAATATGGTTTGTAATGTTAGAATTCAATTAATTTTTTCTAACAAGTTTCACCATTAAAAAGGAGATATGAACATTCAAAGCTCACAGTGAGTAAGCAAACGGGCATGGTATATATTGGAGTTCACGGCCGTATCTTGCGCACATGGCACACAACGATTCACAAAAGGAGAAAATGTGAGTATTAATGTAGTTCAATGGACAGAAGCTTGAGCTTGTACTCATGGATTTAGTGTTTCAACATAATATTAAAGTTGGGGTTTATAAACCTCAAGCATGTTGTAATGCTAATCAGCACCCAGTCTGCTTCATTGTTTGAGGTGGCCAAATTTTCAAGTACAAAGATTCAAACGGAGATAATACGAGGCTTATCATGAAGAGAACAAAAGGAAATACATGAAAAGGTAATAATCGAATAGATCATGGGCAGTCAAACATTGGATGACTCAATGGGCACAGGTAGTGCAAGTTAGAATTTAGTATTTCTTATAACTGAATTATATTCATACTGTAATTGTTGACACAAGGTAGCTACTTACCCTATCACTGGGATGAATCAATTGCTACAAGTAAACAAGAGTGGCTTCAAAGGCAGCAAGTCCCTGCCAAGATGTTTATTATTGCCCCTGCAATCAGTTTACACACCCTGCGCACCTATCCCTGTATTGTTCATTAAATCAGTCGACGATGAACATATAAAAATTAGCTCATAGGGAAAATTATCTCAAAGGGAAATCCATCCTTGGGGAACAGGTGGTATTAAATATAAATTTGCATCAAGGCTAAAAGTAAAAATGTTAAAAATTAAAAAACTTGCTATGATGAAACCTATTCAATCCAGCAGTTGAAAAAACATGTTACCACAATATTGTTTGTTTCAATCCAGCAGTTGAAGAAACCTGTTACCACAATATTGTTTCAAACAAACAATTGAGGTATTCATTAGTGTAGGGCATTGAAAAGAAGACATTCAAGTTTTTTTTGGCACCATGAGAAAGGCTTTAGTAAAGAACACATGGCAAATGAATATGCCTTTAAATTGAATAATATCATAAACGGCAGGCCCCCACAAAGGTTTTTTTCTGAGGACATATAGCTGTTCAAGGCCGAAGATTTCATGTCCAGTGGGAATGGCCACTATACAAACATGCCACACTAACGGAGAATGTTATCTACTAGTACTCTGCCTATAGGACCTTTATTTGCTCTGAAGTTGTTGAGCATTGGAATAATTTAAGAACCTACTACGTACAATAATTAAATAATTGTTATTAATTAGTTATTTAGCCAATAAAAACTTGACTTTCTCTAGGCTCCCCATACTAAGGCTTTGAAGCTATTCCGCATACACCCGTAAATCATAAGTTAAACTTCAGTAGCCAGTTTCGCTTAAAAAAATAATGCGGTAAGAATAACATCTGTATAGGAAGTCAGTCATCTTTTTTCTGCATTGCCCATTGTATAGGAAGTCAGTCATCTTTTTCTGCATTGCCCATTTGCAGTGGCAGTGTGGGAAGGTGTCTTGGATTTTTTGAACATCATTCAGGTATGTTACACTCAATTTTTAGAAAAATGTTTATTATCTTGGTTTAAGTCTCAAAAGGAATTCAGGTTTTATTTTTTTTATATTTTTTGGTTAATATGGAGGTGCTGGAATTCAGGTCTCTTTTTTTTATATTTTTTGGTTAATATGGAGGTGCTGGAATTCAGGTCTCTTTTTTTTATATTTTTTGGTCAATAAGGAGGTGCCAGAATTCACATTTATTTGAACAGAACGAGGTTAATGTTAGAGCCGCCATCATAAAGACATCGACATATTGGGCAGAAATTTTCCCGTTAAAGAAACACACAAAAAAGAGGCAGATAATGTATAAGGATATTTGAAAGGATCTTTCAGCATGGTTCTTCGATGGGGCATGCAAACAAAGGCACTGTGGTTGCGGAGCCCTTATAGTGATTGAGCCAGGAAGATTTTATCACTTTTGGTGGGAGGGAGGCAGAGGCACAAACAACAAGGCCAACATTATTTCTTTGTGGGGCATTTTGTCATGTTCTAGATGGTTGGGGCTCGAGATAGTGCATATCTATGGAGATGCAGAAGGAATAATAGAATGGGTCAAGAGGCGCTCTCTATTCAGCTCGGCCATCCTATCTAACTGGATGAGCCATATTAGGAACTTGGCAGACTTCTTTCAGAACATTTCATTTCGGCACATTTATAGAGAGCAAAATAAGACCCTAGATCTCCTATCTAAGAGGGGCATTAGAAAGGAGCCTGGGAAGTTATTTTTTTCTTCTTCTGTCAACAATGCAATGTCAAATCCTGGGAGTATTAACTTCTCCTAAATCTGATTTTTTTTTATGTTCTTTGTAGAAGTTTTGTGATGTTAGGTAAATTAAATAGTGTTCCACAGGGTCACATACCACCACCTGGGGGTCGAGTTTCTTAGCTCCCTCATGCTCAAGGGACTTGGGGACGGCTGGGGGTCATTTCCCCAAGCTCCCAAAAGATAGGGAATGTGAGGAAACTTCTCAGGGGTCATTTCCTAGACATTCCAGGTTGAATCCTCCATTGGGGGTCATTTCCTAGGGCAAAGGGGATGTGAGGGGTCATTTCCCCAGTGAAAAATTCTAAATTTCTAAGGGTTTGAGTTAACTTAAAAGTTTATTTCAATGTTTCATTGTTCATTTCACATTTCATTTATGCTGACGCTATCGCCACTACCAAATTTATGTTGTATTGTTTGGCAAGGCAAAGGATCAATCCAAATTGGATACAAGCGCAAAAAATAATGTACTTGAAAATGAATCCAACAACAACAACACAATTACAACAATAGAAGTGTCTAACATTGACATTAATCAACCCCTCTTAGAACATGAAGGCGGTGCTGAACATTTAAATCGTTCTCACACACAAATTTCTCATGAGTAATTTTCAATTAGATCTAAACAGGAAACTGTTTTGCTGAGAAGTAGATTCTTTTAAGTTCTTGCCACCTTTACTTATGAGAAATGAAACCATTTTCAAAATTCGCAAGAATATAGTGTATTTTTCCTCCCTTTTTATCTTCTATTATTTGACATAAAGGCCATGGTCTCCAGTGTCTTAAAATCACAGTTACAAACTTACATGTATGATATCCTTCATGATGCAAGTGTTATATATTATATAATGATAAAAAAATTGCACTATAAATATTAAAATTTCAACGATATGTCATATATTTTTATATTTATAAGTTTTTAAGACCCCAACGTCCCCCCACGTTTCCTAAAAATTGGTGGGGAGCTTTTGCATAGGCCGCTCCCGTGTATCCCCGCTCTCTCGCCCCCACCTCCAGGTCACTTGGTGGAACATTGAAGATAACTGTCATGTAACACAGTTAAAATCAGGAAAGGCTATGGACTATGGGAAAATCTTAACTGAAAATAGTTGTAGTAATTCATGTATGCCGAAAGATGTAGTATTTTGTTTTGATTAGATCTCAGGAGGAATATATAAAGTTTAATCTATGATCCTACTATAGGAACAAATAAAAGCAAGATTTAAAAGCATGTAGAGACATAACCATGGTCCACGACATATGTACTCTCTTTTTATTTATAATGAAAAGGCTATTTTTTTCTGTTGAAAAATATTAGCTTGTCAAAGTACTTTGGGAATAATGTAGATTTGCGATACTGAGTAACTTCCAAACATTTGAACATTACACATCCATGATCCAACCACTTGTAGCCATTAGAAATGAGCTATTAAACAAACTAACAAATAACTATTAAATAGACCAACCACCTAGTAACCAGATATATAAAAACAATGCTATAGAAAAAATTATGACTAAACACCTGTGAATCAATATATATATATATATATATATATATATATATATATATATAACAGAATTTTTTGATGACCAGATACATGTATACAATACAAAAATACTTTTTCTTATAAAACAATGAATATTAAGGAACATCAAATGAAAATCCCACGGAAATAAATAGAACCTCTTCAGGTCGAATAAATTGCATATCAATACCACTTTTGCAAGAAAGTCTTGATACATGGAGAACAGATTGAAGGTATTTTAGATTCATCAAAATTTTATCAACAAGGTGGACGCTTTGCTAAAAAAATGTGGAACCAATATCCTTTTTTGGAGAATGCTAATGAAAACGGTGCTATAACAAGATTATGGAATACTTTAAGTGCTAGCCAATACTTGCAAGAAAACATATCAGAATATTTTAAATTAGTAGATTTGTGTCAAACCGTGATTTTGGGATCAGTGGAGGATGAGAGAATGTTTAGTGCACTATCATTTTTGAAGTCAAAGTTGAGGAAAAAGATTGATAAACATGTGGATACATGTTTAAGATTATATGTAAAAAAGTATGACGTTGACAATTTTCCATATGAAAGAGCACTAGCACTTTGGCGATCAGATTGTAATAGAAGGGGAGAAAAGAATATAACAAATTTATCTAATGAACTTGATACAGAACATAATGTTTTGGAGGCTCATAATGACAGTACATCTCGAGAAGATCATGTTCACAATGTAGAAAATGATGACCAAGATGAGAATTGGGAAATTGAAATACCCTAGGACTCTTATTTTGGTATACATGTTCCGTTGATCATGCAAGATTACTACATGTCAAATTCAGGTAAAAATGGGTTCTATATTTTGTACTTTTCATTGTAACATTGCAGCTACATTTCTTTTATGCGTGTTATTTTAAGATTGATGTTTCATATTTAATCCTTACATTGTTTGTTTCTTATTTGTGACAAGAAATGAAGCTGGATTTGATGATTTTGGGACATATTTCTTTTCACATAGATAGTGTTTGACTAGTATTAAATGATAAATAACTAATTTAACAAGACTAACGCAAAGCATCAATGGGCTCATTCAAGTACATGAAACTACCTTGATGTCTAGCTTTAACATCTTGGAAAATTTTAATGGTATATATGTTGCTTGTGTTTGGGGAATTTTCCTGAGTTTCGAGTTTTATATTTTCTTGGAAAATAATTATTGATATTTGGAAAATGTGTGATTTTATACTGGTATTGGAAACGAAGCTAGTTTTGATCTTTGATTGGAAATGAAGTCAGATTTGATGAAGTTGGGACCTATTTCTTTTCACATAGATAGTGTCCTACTATTAAATGATAAAGGACTAATTTAAGAAGTCTAACGCTAGGAAACAATGGGCTTATTCAAGTACATGAAATTGTGTTAATGTCTAGTCTTGATATCTTTGAAAATTTTAGTGGTTTGTTTGTTTCTTGTTTAGAGGATTTTGTTGAGTTTGAAATTAGTCCCTTGAATGCTTATGGTTCTCATATCATGCATAGATCGATAGATCGATAGATCTAGTTCTATTATTATAATAATTATTGTTTTCTTTATATACTTGGTGGTTTGAGGAAAGATATTTTATTTCCTTTCACTTTGTGGCATGATTTCGACATCTTCACCTTTTAGAATATAGTAAAATATTTTTCTTATTATAGATTTTTCTTGGAAAAGAATTATTGAGAGTTGGATGCAAATGCACAATGTTGTGTAGCATTAGTGTGATAAATATGGGATAGTGCAAAGCATAGTTTTGAAGATTAGTCTAAGTTGACTCGTACCTAATCAACTCAGTCAAGTTGATTGTTGGTTGAACGGTTAATTGTTGGTTCAATGGATAGAAGATCTTGCAGGCACAGATACCAAAGGGGAAAATGGAGCCCATCATGGGGTACTCTTTGTAATTCTCCACCACTGCTACCTTCCATGCTTCCTCAAACTCCTCTCCAACCTCAATATCAGTGCTAGTAGTAGCATGAGAAACAACACTACGCTTAGCAGAACTAGAAGAACGCGTTTTCCAAACTACATGAGAACTACTTCCCTCACAAGTCACCATGTGCCATGCTTGGTCTCGGTGGTTCTCTTCCTTCTACTCCTGGTTCAACTACCATATCTTCATTGGAACCAACACCCCGAACTCCACTAGACAATGATTCACCATTTTGTAGTAGTGATTCGCTATTTGTACTAGTGATTCGCCATGATTTTACAAGATAATATAATCTTGTGAGAGATTCGCCAAAAAATTATATATACATATTATATTATTAAAAAAATCGCCTTCCATTTTTCCTATGTATCATGGGGATTTTCCTATTTATTATATATATAAATTTAGGGGGCTCTTAAAATTTTCCCTGCTTAAAAATATCTGCTAACATTTATGATGTACGAACTCATGATTTGATGTCTTCCTTTCATCTGCTACACGATCTAATGGTCCTCGCTTGTCTCCTTTCTGGTCCACTTCGCATCACAAGTTAAATAACTTAACTTGTGAAGTCTTAACCGTAAACATTATACCCTGTCATGTGCACTTTTGCGATTTAATCTCATCCGTTCATCTCTCATCTTCACTTCTACAATCTAATCATGATCATCTACTCATCCTTCACGTGGATCTTCTTCATATCTTCTGCCTGTTTTGATCTCTGCCATTAAACCTTAAAACTTCATTTCGGAAATTTGATCTTCGTTGTTTGATTACCTCCCTTGGAATTCTTCTAAGTCTTCTATGGCTTAGTCGATTTTCCTTCTTCCTACGACCACTGCTACTCTTCATCTCTACTATCCTTCCTAAGCTTTATTATGCTTCTAAAACATGTTGATCTCTCCTAAGCTTGTTCTTCTATTTTTTATTCATTCCGACTTGATATTATTATGCTTGTTGCAAGCCTTAAACACGTTGATCTCTCCTAAGCTTGTTTTGCTCCCTTTTCTCCTTTTCTGCATTAAGTGCTTCTCTGCTGCCTCTGCTTGTTTGTTGCATTTCCTCCTTGTCTGCCTTTGCTTCATGACTCTGCCTTTTCTCCTTGTCTGCCTTAACTGATTTTTCTCGTTTTCTACCTTTGCTTCCTTTGCTTCTAAAGTTTCTCCTCTCTTCTCCTTTGTCTTTGTTGATGGTCTAATGTTGCTCCTTGCCGCTCTGCTGCTCCTCTACCTTTATTTTATGTTTTGTTACTACATTATTGCCTAATCTGCTTCTTTTCCTTATTGCTACTGCTTCTCTGCTATTTTTCCTTAATGATAGTTCAGGTGGTGCTCCATTTTGCTCCTTTGCCATCAATGATAATATTTCCAACAATCTCCCCCTTTGGCATTGATGGCAACACATCCACCAATACTCCAATACTTACTTCAGGACTTCCTCCCCCTTTCATTCAAAGAAGTGTCTTTTTTCCTCTACTTGCTTTTCTACTTTCTTTTCCTCCCCCTTTGACATCAATGGAAAAGGGTTGCACATTTCCCAGTGTAGTTTCTATCCTTGCATTGTTTCTCTCTATGAGTTGTGTTTAGGCCTTTTTCTTCTGACATTATATCTTGCTGCTCTAGACTTGTGTACAAGAGTTTTTGGGAGAACACTTTGAGAATCATTGAACTTGTATGTATATACTCAGTAATTTGATACCATCCCAAATCATGGACTTCTTGCACTTGTATAAAGCTGAAAGTGATGATCAGGATGCTTCATAGAACAAATTGTACCAGACTTATATAATCAGAGATGCATTATTAGAATAATACATAAATACTGAGAATTCCCCATAGGACATGTAAATTCTTCTCCAAATATACTTCAGTATATATTATGATCTTCATCTGAGATACATATATGTTGAAGAAGATTGTAGACGGAACATGTCTTCTTCTACAATATACATATGCAGTACACATCTGTTCAAATATGATCATGCCAATATATCTTTTGTAGCTGTGGTTTACCTTTACTGCCTGTTGGTGGTGATATGTGCTAGACTGCTGACAGGGATATTACACTAATAGCCGAAAGGCCCTTGATATTTATGTGAACAATGAATCTCAAGAATCCTTACAACTTGTTGTAAAACTAGACCGTCTTTCAATCTAAAATATCCAATGACTTTAATACTGCATAGAGTATTTTCAAAACAACCCTTGAGGCTAGATACATTCAATTCATTGGTCAGTCTCACTTATCAACTATACATATTTATTTATGACATAAGGGGGGTATGTATGTCAATGATCAACCTCTTTACAATGGTGAGATACCAGTAAATCCTTTCTGCTTAAGTAGGCTTCAGATGAATCAATAAAAGGCTCTTTGAGCTTCTAATAGTAATATTAAAACACAACTAGTCCTTCATACTTCACATACTTTAAATGTTCTATTATGATGATCTTCAGCAAAACATATTCAAGTTGTTTTAATTGAAATCTCAGCAAAAAAACTTCACACAATTTTATGAATGATCTTAAGAAAGGGGCCTTGAAGATATATATGTATTGACTTGAGGAAGGCATGTAGTTATATCTAGAAATAGATACTACTTCAATGCTCAATATAATACTTCAAGTGTAAACAAGATAATGATCCTTTAACAGTGTTATTGACCTTTTCATGATTTAATAATGCATACAATGCTGGGAATACTACCTTGATGTACTTATGTCATAATACTTTGATCTTGAGGACCTGTACCATACCACTGCTCCACTATTAACACTTGGTATTGTACTGATAGGCAAGCTTCTTGTTCCAAATACCAATTGATACTAATTTTATAAATAATGCAATAATTTCACTTCGACTCGTACATGCAGCCATAGTTAAGACAACCTTCATAGTTTCTACTATTGAGGTCTCCACAAAAATCATCAATATACTGAATCAGATCTTGGCATCATTAACCTTCTGCTTAATCTGTAATTCTATTTTAAAAGAATATCACTGCATATTCCTTTCTAGGACTTCTCCAGAATCATTATTGCTCTCTATACATTTCAATGGTTCTAACATAATGATATTTGGGAATACATCTTAAATCTCTTTACTTGGAATCTACAAGGGTAGAACACTCATAGTTTTATCACTCATTTAGCTACGTTCCTCCAAGGAGACCTTCTATAGATGAGTGATGTAATGATATAATGATGATAAAATTTTCTCTTACTCATCCTTCTTAATTTTGTTTCATTTTTAACTCTTGTAGTGTGATGCACAGTGTGATCATCCTCTATGGATATTTCTAGTTCTAAAGCTCAAAACATATTTTTTTAGATTTTAACCATTCATCACTTACTGTGTATTTGTCTTCTTAGCTTATATGTTCATGGCTAATGTTCCCTCTACCACCATGGCTGCTTTCTTCTTTCTCTCCTTCCATCAACTTGTTGGCTATTGAGTGCTTCAGGAATCCATCTTCATCTATAGTTCTCTGTCAGAGGAATTTTCCTTTCCCTTGCTGATATTTTAGTTGTTCTTATTCCAAGGAGCTCTTATTAGACTAATTTTATGGGGACCTTTTATGAAATTCTCTTCCCAAGGGATGTTACTTCTTATCTATTACTGGCTTGATATTTGCATTGCTTCCTAGAGTAGCTCTCATTGAGTCTATGATGAATACGTTATGTTATTGAAGTAACAAGCTCCCTGTTTCTATTTTCTTTCCATACTTTATTGGGGTTCTTCATAATGTTTTCCCTTCTTTTTTATTCATAGTTTTTTCTAATTTGATTGGATTCCATCATCTATCAAGAGTTCTTTAATGTACAGGACAGCTTACAGTCTTTTGGTTTGTGACCAAGCTTGTGGGATGAATAACATATTATTTTACCTAAGTAGGGATGAGCTGATGTATGGCATCTTTTTCCCCTTTTGAACATAATTTACATTAAACAAATTTATGTCCAAATTGATTGCATGAAAAAAAGTAGTCACGGAAATGATTTGTATACCTGGTGATAGATTGTCTTCTCCATTTGTTTGCTTGAGGTAGTCTTTTCATTTTTTGCATCTTTTGCTGATTGGATTGGATTTGCTTTGGGTTACAGTATGCCACAATATGTCCAGGTTTGTGGTAGGAAAAACAAGTAATACTTCTCATAGGAGGAAAGAACCTCCTTTGACAACTTTCAAATTTATTCAATTCATATTCAGGAGTGTATGAGCATGTTGCAGCAGAATGTTTCTTCATTTCGTTCTTTGCCATTTGAGGTTGTTGCTTGTTTCTTTTTACTTCATTACCCATCAAGGCCTTGTTGGCTTCTAATTATTTGGATCTCTTTTGGGTTGCTTCATCAATTTTCTCAATGTCTGCCTTTTCTGAGTTTTTCTTGGAGGTAATATCATCCCCGAGCTTCTTACACAACCTTCTCCTTTCTTCTATCAGTCTTCTAGCTGAAATAATCTCAGATTTCTAAGAGTTATCATTTTATTTTATTAGAGTTTTAACGAAAGTGATATTCTTGTTATCTTCAACCTTGGACTTACTGTTTTATCCTTCATAGCCTATCCCGGTCTTTATAAAAGGATATCTTTGAGCATTTAGTATTTTTTCCAACTATTTAGAGATTTTCATCCATGGAGTATTCATAGATAATTTCCTTTGGGCCTTTTCTAATTTCTTTCTTAGTCATAAAACTTTTTCTTCAAATTTCTCTTGCTCATTTATTTGATTTATCAGAATTTATTTTACCTTCTTAGCTTCTTCAAGTTCTAATTTCAACTGAATGAGGTTTTCCGAACTTAGTTCTTCCTTTACATTTTTAAAGAGAATGTCTTTCTATTTTCTGCACTTGAGTTTAAGTCTGTCTATTTCCTCCAGGGAACTCATTAGCTCCCCATCAAGATCTACCTCACCTTCCTCCTCATCTTCCAGAAGGAATCCTTCAGGCTCTTCCTTGACCATCAACACAAATTCAGAGGTTCCTTCTTCATTTGAGGATTCATCTGAGCTTTTAGATGCACTGCTATCTTGCTGAGAATAAAAATATTTTCTATTGAATCGCTTCCCTTTCTACCAGTTATTTATTTTGGTTTTCTATGTCTCTTGTGGGTGGTTCTATGTTTTCTTATGAGGAAATTTAGATGCATAATGCCCCACTCTTCCATAGTTAAATCATTTAAATGTAATTTTACCTTTATACTTGCATATGCCCCTATCCAATATTCTGACAAATTTGGCCTCTTATTCATCAGTGCAGGAGCGTGTATCTTCATTTTCTTCTTTGCACTTATCTTCCTTAAGGGCTCCCCCCATCTCATTTGACTTCCCTTTTGGAAGTCTCATCTTATAGGCCATCAAGTTTCCAAGCAATTGGTTCATGGTAAATGTTTCCAAGTTTGTTGTTTCTTCTATGACAAAAACCTTAGGGTTAAACCTAGATGGTAAAGATCTCAATATATTTTGTACAATTACAAATTCCTTAATGGTTTCTCCTAAATCTTTCATGTTATTCACAACATCTGCAACCTTTAAGAAGAAACTAGCTACATCTTCATCTTCATTCATTTTTACATTTTCAAACTAAGCTCTATAGGCTTGTAGTTTGGCAATATTCACCTGTTTATCTCCCTCATGGATACTTTCTAATGTATCCCAGATTTCTTTGGTAGTCACACTGTGCATTAATTTGATAAATTCCAACTCACAGAGACTGCTCAAAAGTGCATTCATGGATTTTTCATTAGCTATGAAATTTTGTTTGGCATCTTTTTCTGTGTCAGTGTCCTTTGGAGAATATCCTTCTTCTACAGTAGCCCAAACTTATATTCCTACATACATTATGTATGCCACCATTTTTATTTTCCATAAAGCATAGTTTGTGCCAGTAAACAATGGGGCTTTATTTTTTGAGCATCCTTCTAGGCTAGCCATCTTGGGAACCTAGGATCTCCTTCCAGTTGTTAAACTGATACAGAAGGAACTAGCTCTGATACCAATTGTTGATCCCTTAGTTAAAATGAGAGGGGGGGGTGAATCAGTTTAATACATTCATGGACTTTTAAAACATTCCTTTAATCTTATTTACACATTCATTTCATGATAAACTTATTATATATTGAAACAACAATCTTAATATGTGAGTAGAAAGTATTAAGCAAATTAAATATAGAACATCAACAGATAATCATCATACACATGGACAACAGATATAAGTGAAAACCCATAAGGGAGAAAACCACATCTTATTATTGTTGTGATGCAAAGGCAAGCTCCAACTCCATCTGACCACTGATTTTATGTAGCCTCCAACCTACAGAAGGCTACTACCTCAAATTCTACAATCTACAACTTGCAGGGAAGCTCCAACTCCCATCTATTTTCTGCACGCTACAATCCATAGGAGGCTCCTACCTCAACCAGCTCCAACTGGACATCTATAAAGCTACAAATTGATATGGAAGCACCAACTTCCCCACTCTACAATAGAATCATTTGCTGATTTACTTGGATATCAGCTTTGTTTTTCTCCTTCTTCACTATTGTCCCCTCCAACCTTCAAATTTTCTTTCTATTAACTCTGGATCTTCACATCTTCTCTATATACTCCTTCTTATTCTTCCACTCTCTAACCTCTCTATGAACATTACAATAACATCATTTATAGAGATTAATTCATTGTTGTTTTCATTCCATATGAGAATATGAAATGAACAGGTATGACTCTTTGCCTTCCACCCTCTCATTTCCTCACTCAGCATATTCAGGATGTTACAACACTTTATAATCATTTCAGTATTAAATTGGATTTTTTCTTTTCCTATGGACACTTGCCTTTGCATCACAAACAATATAAAAAATAATTAATACATTTACAGTTACAATAATATTCCAATTCAACCCTTTCAGCTTCTAAGCTTTGTTGTGTGTTTGTCTTTTTTGTTTCTGCAGTTATATTTCAACGTTTCTGCATAACTACCCTATTTTCCCAACTCGACCCATGTTGTTGCATTGTTCTGCACAAGCTCTGGGTCCTTTTTCTTACCCAAGCCTTTCCTTGTTGTGTTCAATCTTTCATTTTTATTACCCGAGTCTTTTCTTCCACGTTCAACCTTTTCGTTTGACTCACTGCCACAACACTATTCTGCATGGGCTTCTGGTCCTTTGTCATGTGTTCAAGTCTTTCCTTTGTGACCTGTGGGGTATGGCCCACATAAACTCCCTTTTAACGCGCGGATTACAATTTTCGATTTTTATCAACTTACATACATTTCAGCAATCAAACAACGGATATTAACGTACATATGATCAGAAATCAACAGAGTATACTTTATAACATGGCGCATATAACAAGAGGCACATATACGTGGAACAGGAGTTTTTTGGTCCCACAACCCTAGAACCAATCACAAAACATCGCAAATACTTTCCTGCAACTTTTAACATTTACAATTTAAACATATCCACTGTCATGTGCGATATACGATCACATCGCATTTCATCCAACTTACCTTACCGTATGAACCTTAAGCACCAAACCATAAAATCTACGATGTGTGCTAATGCACAGTGCCGACACGTGGCTCCTTCCTTTCACTACATTGCAAGTTTCGAACCTTATAGCATCGGAAAAAAATTAACATACCTTAGTGTTATTTGCTAACATTTGCGATGTGTGGGCTCACGATTTGCCGTCTACCATTGATCTGCCCCCAGATCTAACTGTCCTCATCTGATTGTACTTTGCACTTCATAATATTTACTTTGTGGTTACCCTCTATTTCTTGTGATCTACGATATTGCGCAGTGCTGACACGTGCCCTTCTCGACTTTGCATCGTATACAGTTTAACTTATGTTGCGACTACCTTAACACTATCCGCTAACATTTGCGATGTGAAAACTCGTGATTCACTGTCCACCATTGATCTGCTACACCATCTAACGGTCCTCGCGTGTCTCCTTGCCGGTCCACTTCGCATCGCAACATAAATAACTTAATTTGCAAAGTCTTAACCATAAAAATTATACCCTATGATGTGCGCTTTTGCGATTTAATATCATCCACTCATCTCTCGTCTTCACTTCTCTAATCTAATCCTGAATGTCTGCTCATCTTTCACGCATCTCTTCTTCATCTCTTCTTCTCACTCTGATCTCTGTAGTTAAACCTTAAAACTTTGTTTATGTGATTCAATCTTCATCGTCTGATTACCTCCCTTGGAATTCTTCTAAGTGTTCTCTTCCTTAGTCAATTTTCCTTCTTCGTATGACCACTGCTACTCTTCATCTCTGCTATCCTTCCTAAGCTTTATTCTGTTTCTAAAACACGTCAATCTCTCCTGAGCTTGTTCTTCTATGTGTTATTCATTCTGAATTGAGACTATTATGCTTTCTGTAAGCATTAAACACGTCGATCTCTCATAAGCTTGTTTTTTTTCCTTTTCTCCTTTTCTTCCTTAACCGCTTCTCTGCTGCCTCTGCTTCTTTATTTCCTTTGCTCCTTGTCTGCCTTTACTGATTTTGCTCTTTTTCTGCCTTTGCTTCTAAATTTTCTCCTCTCTTATCCTTTGTCTTTGTTGATGGTCTAATGCTGCTCCTTACCTCTTTGCTGCTCCTCTGCCTTTCTTTTATGTTTTCTTACTATATTATTGCCTGATCTTCTTCTTTGCCTTATTGTTTTTGTTTCTCTGCTCCTTTTCCTTAATGATAGTTTAGGGGGTGCTCAATTGTGCTCCTTTTCCATCAATGAAAATATTTCCAACAACATGATGATGTATGCTGATGTTAACATTGGATGGACAATGGACCCCTAGGGACCAGGTCATATGGCATAGTCATATGGAGGATTAAAAAATCCTTATCAACTATTATATTCATGGTCTAGGTGCCAAATCAAGTCATATGGAAGGTTGATATACAATATAACCAAATGTAACACTCCCTCCTACCCCCTTGGATAAACCAGGATAAATAAGAGGTTTTACTTTCAATTAAATCGACATCCTTGATCATATTAGGAAGATGGGGTTCTGAAAATCCTCAGTCGTAAAGGTTCTAAGAACCAAATTATAATATCACCATTAGGTCAAACTCGTCGATAGTTTTCTTGCGATATAAAATTTATCTTGATCCAATGCTTAGATAAAAATTTGTGGCCATTTAAAATTTAGCCCCTTAACTCTGTCTCCCACATCATCAAACATCCATGTGGACCAAAACATGGCCTGCGTGTCACTACCAAGTTACATGCCATGTTGGCACACGGCAACCTAGTAAACGTGCCAATGCCATCCCGATTAAACTCGATAAAGGCGTAATGGGCCTAGAACTATATGGATGTTGTGACCATTGTTAATTAATACAGATTATTTGTATTATTTAAAAACTTGGGATACCTAGGCCTTAACGTGTAAGACCAACACTCCAAGTCATGAACACATTATAAAAAACATAGGTTTGAACCCCTTCTCCACTTCCAATTATGTAGTCACCCTGTGATGATGGAAACCTATATTGAATGTGGTGTCAATCAATTTCATTAAATTTTCTTGATGGAAAATTTGTGGTTATGCACCTTTATCCAAGCATGACTTCTTCCCAAAACCCTCTTCAAAGGCTCCTAGAGTTGGAAAGATGGCACGATATAAATTTCTTCATTATACAATGCAAAATTTGACGTCATGCCTAATTTTATTTAGTGTCGAACTTGCCCCCACCCAACATCACCTTGTCTTGATGATGATATCAATATGCCATGTGGCCTCCTACGAGGGTGCCTCATGTCACTCAATTCTAATATTTTTTCCATCTAATAAGATCAATTCCACCTACCATGTGGACATTATCAACGTGACCCGTCAATACTATTGTCCTTTCGTCTCTCCACGTCAACCAAAATACATGTAGCATTCCACATTGCCAAAATCAGCCCATGTGACCCCTGATACCTCGAATCAAAATTGGGTGTCACTAGTTTCCTGATCCTTCATGCAATTCATCGCTACCATTATATGAAATTTTTTGGTTTCAACAAGGACCCCCTCTGACATAGATTCCACATGAGCGTGCCCAACACCATCACGTTGAGACATTGAAGAAGGCACCACCCAAACTGGCCATGGCGCAATAGAAAATAATTTTTTCATGTGATGGAACGACATTTCATCCCTCAATATTCATTGAAGTGCCACTGAAATGAACTTTCCACGCCATGATGGGGTCTGGTGCAACAAGAAACTTATTATTATGTGATTGAAAGACATTTTTTTCCCACAGTCTCTGTCATAGTGCCACTACAATGAACTTGCCACATAGCAATGGGGCACGACACAAAGTTAAGAATTAATACCAAATTACTCTATATTATTCCTCTACTTTATGAGATTAAGTGGCTTAGCCTAGACTAAATCATGATTATCATATTACAAAAATTCCTCTATTATTTTGGGAATTCCTCCAGAACTCCTTTGTGAGTGCGGTAAGAGCTCCCTTAGCCTAATTATATGCCTTTCACTCCAATATTGTAGGCTTTCAAATTTTCCAACTTGGATAAATATTTCTACAGTTAAGTGTCTCTCGAGCATCAACGCCTACAAGAGTAAGACTCCCACATTCCACTGCAATTCAATCAAGGAATTTAGCACATTCATTCTAAATGAAATGTACTCAATGACTAGAAAATTCAAATAAGGAGATTCCATGTTATACTCAATATATCGAATATCAGTAGTCATTGTTGAGTCTCAAAAGTGTTTTCCATATTTATACATATTTCCATTATGTCATAACCATTTAGCTCTTATTTCATAGCCATCTAACCTAAAACCCTACATCAAGTAACCATTTTCATAAATATATGGGTTGGGATCCTTGTTTTCCAAAGTTATTTATTTTATGTATTTTAAGTGAATTTATGATTAGAAACTAGAAAATTAACATAGTTTCATATATCTATATATGTGTTATGAGTTTTGTGACATGTGTAGGTCAAAAGGAGACTTCTAGAAGACCCTTATGTGGCACTCTAAGGACAAATTCGAATTTGGTTGGAGAAGATCATGGGATCAAGAGGATATGTGTCTCATTTCCTTGTTGTATTGAAACTCTTAGAGGATATGTGTCTCATTTCTTAGTTGTGTTGAAACTCTAGAAAGACATGTGTCTTATCATTTCCTATTTTGATTGTAACTCTAGAGATAGAGGGAGAGATTCATGGACTCCCATTAATGAGATAAATTCTCATATTTTGTATAAATAGGAGAAGCTTTCTCCTATCATGGGTAATGAAAAAGTAGTGAAAAATAGGAGAAGGAGAGAAAGGAATAGAGAAGTCTTTTGTAACAAAGCTTAAAATGGAATGGGATGTAGATTTGTGAGGTTTTCAATAAAGAAATTCAGTTCTTTGATGTTGTTTTGATTACAATTTTAAGGAGCTGAAGCTAAGGATTTCACCAAATTGGTAGTAGAGGGCCCCTGCTATCCAAGGAGGCTTCTACATGCTTTCTAGATAAGTAGCTTTTAATTCATGTCTTGCATTATTTGTTTAACTAAAAGATCCTCATTATCTTACAATCATTCTTTTTCTTAAAACGCTCTTCCAATATATCAATATTAGATGAAAGAGATTTGGTTGTATTATGTTGAGTTAATTAGAATTTTTAGTTGCAATTCCTTTCATAAATTATCACAGTTAGACTTACTCTAATAAACTCTTCCAAAATATCATTATGATGAATAAGGCATAATTGTGGTATTGTAGGTTTTAGTTGCTTGTTTACACTAAGTGGCATAGCCATTCTTACTCTTACAAAGCTCTTCCAAAATATCATAACAATGAGTAAGAAATAGCTGTGGTGTCTTAGATTTTAATTGTATTTGCTTTCAGTTTTATGTTTATGTTCAATTACATTGGATAATACAGCCAGGACTGTTTTACAAACTCTTCTGAAATATCATTCATCATGAACAAGATAGGCTGTAGAATTCCATAGACTAGTTGCATGTTAATTTAGTTAGAGCACTCCGGAGGTAGATTACATTTAGTTCAGCTATTTTCATTTCATTTCATTTTTAAGTTTGATAGAAGATCCTCATTGCATTAAAATTAATCTTTTTCACAAGCTCTTCCAACAAATCTCGAACTAAATGAATCAGATTAAGTTGTAATGTCTTGAGTTACATTTCATTTTCATTTGCAAGCTAGGATATCCATGGATTAGAATGTTCTGTTCCCAAAAACAATAATAAAAACACATACAACGAAGTAAGGAAGAGGTCACTTAAGCACATATAGTGCACCACACTTCATCAGTTTACTTAGCCCTGGTTGATAATTTATGTTAGAAATTTAGGACGCTAAATTGACTACACAGTCATCAATAATACCAATCAACATAACAAGTAAAAAACCATTCAAGACTATATAAATAATAATGTGATTCAAGGCTTATATCAGCATCACAGAGGCCTTCAAGCCCCTCAAAATCAGGAGGGTCAATGACACAAACTCCTCACTACGTAATAATGGAATACAAAATCCTCCTTAAGTGTTGATAAATTAATACCATATAACACCATTAATTAATTTTGAAATTTCTTAGATTTTGTGAGAGAGATTTCTAGGGAGGAGCGAAGTTTTCTAAGCAGGTACACCTAGGGTTTGACACTGATGGTGTCTAGAGGGGGGCGGGAGTGGGGCTCCCTCCTATTGGAATGTGGTAACAGATAAGCGGAATGGGTTCAAGGCAAGATTAAGCCATCCCACAGATGGTGTGTCAAGGAATTCTTCAAGGTACAACTGGAGTAGGTGGGAATGGTTAGATAAGAGATGAGGACAGGAGTATGCCAAGGAATCATGTAGGTCAACAACAATAAAAAAATTTAAAAGGATGTACAAGGCCATTTAATCCCAAAATAATGGTGCTTTGGATGACACTAATCATTGATCCTAAGACTCAAGCCTTTACGGAGTGTATGAGGTCATATGTTTTCATATGAAATTTTATGGGCCTTTGGCCCACAAAAACAACCTTTTGTGAATGGATTAAACATCGTTAGAAACCAAGAGGTGAGATAGAGTTTCATCTAGGATCAAATGTTCTTTGCTAATATGGAATATAGAGACCGAATATTTGATGGCAGTCGCTACTTATTCGCATTAGCTGGCTTATACATGTGGCCATGGATGGATAATTTTTCCCTAGAGAAGGAGACCTTTACCAATGTCTGAGTTGCGTTAGGCTGAACTCCCTACCCCAATATTATTGGCTACCTTTAACCCTAAAGATGATAGGATACATGCTGGTAAATTTTATTAAAATATCGAAGGAAACAATACAAGGAAGGTACACATTGTATGCAAAAATATTTGTGGAAATGGATGTTTCTATAGCCCTTTATGAAGCATTCAAGCTAGAGTTCTGAGGTGAATTCTATATGTGGAATATGAGAAGATTTCATTCATATGTAGATGATGCCATGAACATGGCCACCTCATTCAGGAATTCCCTTTGAATAAACTGGAAGAACTAGGATAATAATCAGAACGAAAGGATACAGATGGGTTTGTAAGACCTAACCCAAAGAGAAGAGAAAATCGAAGACAACAACAGAGAAATCAAGGAGGGAGAAAAGCATAGAGAAATAGGTTTGAAATATTATCAGAAGAAAATCCAGAGAGTCACGGGGTTGAAGAAGATAAAAATGAGGAGATAGAAGAAAGTAAAGAAGAAGAAATGTTGGAGCTAACAAAATATATTGGACAACAAGCTAATATCCTAGATCCATCGAAGGATTTTGAAGGAGATGCGAAAATGACCCCAAGCGAGTTAGGAACAGAGGACCTAGATTTTCATGAAATAATAGAATGGGAGGGTATAATCCTATATAATATGGTGGAACAAGCGAGAAAACAGGCACTGGAGGCTATCCCAGTTGATCAAATGGATATGATCCAGCATTTATACCTAATGAGAGAAGAGACGAAAATAAGAGGTCATAAAAGGTCACATTCATAAATAACTGAGATGGGATTAAAAGAAACGTGATATCAGACAGTTTTGGCACCAAACACAACCATCTAAAAAGAGGGAGGAAGTTGAACTATGTTTCCCTCCAGGAGTTGGGAGCCATGCTAATAAATGCAAGTAAGATGAGAGCGTTAAGCTCGCAGCCCCTTAATCACAGTTAAATCATGAGAGTTTTAACGTGGAATATAAGAGGCATAAGTAGCCTTAGGAAATAACAATTCCTTAAGAAGAATCTTAAAATGGAACAACAAGACCATATTTTCTTGCAAGAAACAAAGTGACATGTAGATAAAAACGAGGAATTAAGTAGGAAAATAAGGAGGAGGTTTGAGATAATCGAGGTCGCAACGCATGGTTCTGCAGGGGGATTGGAGATTGGCTGGAACCCCCAATATTTTATATTACTTGATGCGAAAAAAATGAGGTCATATTTATCATTGTAAATGCAAGTTATAGGGACTCCAAGATCTCAGGTGTTTACAAATGTTTATGGGCCTAAAAGAACAAAGGAGAAGATGAAACTCCTTCAAGATTTGAGAGAGATAATTAGTAGGAAAGGTCATCTCCATTAGTTGTTAGGGGTGACTTAAATATGATAACCTATCTATCAGATAAAAACAGGGGCTAAAGACACATAGACTAAGATGTTTAAGATTTTAAGGAATCCACTGAGGACACCAACCTTATTGACATGGAAACTAATAATTCTTTTTTCAAATGGAGTAATAAACTCAGAGGGAAACATTAATTTGCATCTAGAATTTACAGGTTTTTAATTTTGGAGGATTTTTTGATGCAAGGGATAGATACGAAAGAAAATACCATTACCTGTGGAGGATCAGATCACTCGCTGGTGACATTAATTATCACAATGTTAGGTACTCCCAAAACTAGACTATTTAGATTCAAAGCATTCTAGTCAGATCACCTCACCTTTACGAAGAATATTAAAATATCGTGGGGGCTAAATATCCCAGATAGGGGCTCCAAAAGGTACATCTTACAGGAAAGGTTGAAATATATAAAATCAAAATTAATGCAGTGGAATAAGTTGGAATTTAGTAACATCTTCCAAGACAAATGAATTGGAACAAAATATGGAAACATTACAACATAATTTTATCACAAAAGGCTACTCGAAGGAAATCAGAGGAGAGGAGATTGAGCTACTACAGCAGTGGGAGGAGAGATGCAGAAAGTAGTAAATTCTATGGAGATAAAAATCCCGAGAGTTATGGCTCACAGAAGGTGATAAGCGTTTTCGTCTAAGATAATTCTAGGTCAATTAATCATGCCAGAGAATCTATAATTTTTTTTTTGTTTTAAATTGGGTTTTTGGATGACCAACGTATTAATAAAATACAAACAGATGTCTTAAAAAAATTGATAATATTAACTATTAAAAAAAGGGTTGTTGCTTTACTTCAAACAATGATTTAATTTTGCATATGTGAAGGCAAAACTGTAAGAAAATATGATGAGTTAAATATTCAGATTGAATGTCTAATTTAACATTAGTGTGAAAATTTGTCAAACATTATTTAAGAACCCAACAAAACATATTTAACATTATGAATATTACTAACAATTAATTGATATAGAGGGACTTATAAAAATAGAGAGTTCAATAAGTCAATCTCAAAAATGGATTATAACTTCGGAGGATCTAAGATAGATTGAAACACAATTTTTTCTTACCTACTTATCTTCATAAAAATCAAATATATGAAGAAAATAGAGTGAAATGAAAACTAGAAAAACTTACAAGGAGGCAAACAGATTGAAATAAATCCAAAATCTTTTTATTTATCATCAATGATCAAAAAGCTCATACACTTCCACTTACAAATGCTCATCCAAGGGTGCAACCCTTAATAACTTGAATGGATAGTTATTTATACTAATTTATATCACTTATAAGTATCTAAATTGATTTAAAAAGGTAGTATGAAATAGTAGGAAAACGAAAAATGAGTAACGTATAACAGTATTTGAGGAAACAATTTATGATGTGGCCAAAAAAAATGTTGTTGTGCTAGCATGTTGTTGGAGACAAAAATTTACTCGATGGTTTCACACAAGTGATCCCATCTATCTTGAATTGGAATTTTCAGATTTACTAGCCTTCTGAAAACTTCATCTACTTCTGTGTATCTCTCAAAAGTAGGCTTGTTGATGAAGAGATGTTTGATTTCATGCTTAATTATCAAATCTAAATCTAAAGATTCCAGAAAACATTTCCCTATTATATGGTCTTTAATTCCTACAAACTTAGCTTTGTCAATGGAAATGGTGTAGAGAATTTTGTATTACTCCTCCAGTTTTATCAGTTTGTCATTGGGAGAAACTAATCCAGGAAATCCCCTCTAATTTAGCAGATTAAACTTAGTGTGAAATCTTTTGATGACAATGTCTAAAGTTTGACATTTAGTCTCTACTTGATTAAGCATATTCTTCTTCATAGTCCTTTCTTGATTTCCATAATAGTAGTTGTTCTATCTTTAATGTTGATCTGCTCCAACTCTACCCTGCTCTTTGAATTTAGTGCTTTAATCATGTCTGATGCCTCTTTTATTTTATGCTTGAGTGTTTCCTTCTCTTGTTCAATTTTTTTTTTACACTTGTTGATTAATTCCTCCTGCTAAAAAATGATTTGTATCGATGGCCATACTTCTGTCATTGCTTGGATTATTTCAGTCCATATACTCTCCTTGATTTGGGCCAAGGTTTCTGCCATTAAAATATCACTTTCTAACTTTTTAACCTTCAATGCTAATCTGTGAGACTTCTATAGTTCTTCCTTGTACATGAAGTCATTTTTTATCTTCTGGATTTCCAAGATTTTGAACTTCTCTAGAATATTTTCATTCTCTTGTTTCTGTAAGGTCAAATACTGTACAGGTTTATTTGATCACCTATTGTTGATGTAGATTCCACTACTATTGATGAAGAGCTTGGCTCTCTACCTACAACTTCAATAGGCATTGCTGCAAATGGGATCATGGCAAGCTGAGTTGATTGTTCTCTTTCCTTAATCAATCCTTAAATTTGTTACTCCATCTTCTTTATCTGAATGTTATCCTCAATGATGAGTTTGAGCATCTCTTCTCTGTTTTGTTCACTCTCTTCTATTTCCTTTGTATAGGGGTCTTCTGTTCAAGGCAACTTTAGTAGCTTTCAGAGAGCTGCAATATCTTCATTCTTCTTCTTTAAAATCTCTTCTATAGCTTTACAATCCTTTGGGTCATACCCAATCTTGACCAAAATGTCTTCTAAAGACTTTAACTTATTTTCTTTATCTAAAGAGGAAATTTTTTATATTTTGAGTTGTGACTGTACATTTTACAATGTTGTTCTCAATTTAGAAAATGTCATGGATGTATTAGTCATGGTAGAGAAAATCATCTCTCCATACTGCCTATGCATGTCCATCTGGTCTATGGGATGAATCTAATTTGCATCAAATGAGAAATTTGCCTTCTTGTAGTTATATGGAGATTTGTGAAAATGGACTTGGGCTTGTATAAATTCATCTGCATCCTTCCCTTTTCACTATCATAAGCTATTAGCAGCATGTGATTTGATGTAGAATTTTTCTTCCACAACTTACTGTAAAAATTGGCATTTAATGTTTCATTATTCTGTTTGATCTCTAAGAATTTAGAGAAGATGTTCTGATCATCTGGTGTTCTGGTTCCATCTGATTGGATGATCTCCATAAATTCTTGAGAAGATGAAGAAGATGATGGAGTATTGGAAACACTCCCTTCTACTGCTATAAATACCTCTGCAGCTCCCAAGTCTATAATTTCTGGTTCTTTTTGGCTTTGCTGTATAGAAATAGTAAATTCAATCTTCTGCTTCTTTTGTTGAATTGTGAATTCTTTCACAATATTTACAGCAGTTGATGCTTCTTCTTTGGGCCTTTATGTTGTTTGTCTTTTGACATTGGATTTTTTAGAGTAGATGTGGAAAGTATCTTCTCTCTACCTCTTGTAATGTATTCTATACCCACTGATCCTGATTCATAAAATTTCCAAACATAGGCCTAGGTGTATGATTGTATGGATTTATCTTCAAATCAACCCTTAGGTTTGAAATGATGCTAAAAGGATCATAAGACCAAGTGAAGCTTGGCTGGAAATTAATTCTTTTAAGGATGGCATCTATCTCAATCCCTGCTGATCTGGTATTACATATAAATGAGCCTATTTTTTATTGTATTTTAAACTGTGATTTTCTCTTTCATGAAACAAAACATAATTCATCCATGTTAATCATCTGCCTAATATATTCCAAAGATAAAATTCTCATTGGAACATATTTGGGAAGTTTATATGGTGCCAACTCACATTCATATACTCGAATCTCTGTGTAATTCTGGTATAAATACCAGTCTCCAGTTTTAACCTGATCACTCAAATGAAGAATTATTTTGATGTATTGGCCAATTATGGGCTCATTCTAGCTGCTAAGAAGTTGGGAAACTATATGCATGAATGAATCAATGAATTCTACAAAAGAAAAATTATTTTAAATAGCTCTAACCAATTCCATCCAATGAATCACTGACTGATTAATTCCCTGATCATCCTGCTTATGAAGTGTGATTGGCCGTGAATCCCCCTACTGAAATAGAAACATATGAATAAGTACATATGTGTACTTAAAAATTCCTTGGGTTTTTAAGTTCATCAAATTTTCATGCATATTATCAGCCAAAAATTGGCAGTAATTGTGCATGAATGCAAGCTGATGGTCTTTAGAAAAGAAGGAAAAGTAACCAAGGATGGGTTCATCCATTGTTCTGTCATTTGGGTAATCTAATAAAAAATAAAATAATGATATGATGTGTCTGGTAGCCTCAGGAAACATGGAGGATGGATAAGGAGGGTTTCTATTTGGCAATTCAAAATCATCATGAAGGAAGGTTTCAAATATTTTTGCTCTCTGAGGGAAAGTGAGATTATGATATAACTCCATGAGAGAATATTGGGAGAAAAGGCTAAGAGAATCATTATGCGGGATCAATAACATGTTTTTTATGGTCTCTAGAGTGATAGATATCAGAATTTTTCCATTCTGAGCTATCATTACTCTTTTAAAAGGATCATACCTAGTTTGGCACTCGGTGACTAGGTCTCGAAATTCATGGGTTCGAGAGAATGAAAATAGAGGCAATAGGGACTCCAAATGCTTAATATCATATTTCTGATCCAGATACTTCTATTTTAGCCACAGGTGAAATTCATGAAGTTTGAATTTGCACTCTGTGTCAGTGATTTTGAAGTATGAATCGGCTAAGGGGACATGGTCGAGATCGACTAGGGTAGAAAAAAAACGGTTTTCCTCAGACACTGGTTTTCGGATTTTTTAATTGGGGGCCATGTGATATATAGAGGAAAAGAAGAGAATATGAATGTTATGCTAATAACATATGTAAGACAGTCTCTGCAAAATAAATATCTATCTGACAAGATGAAAAATAGTGGAATTGTTAGCACAATATATTTCCTGTAAAACCTACAATACGACAGCAAATGGTAAATGAATCAAAATTGGTGGAAGGTATCGAGAGGTTTTATTTATAATTCTGCTCAAATTTCCATTATGGGTGACTATTAGGAAAATATGATTCTGGAGGTTTAATGTTAGCGGTACAGGAGCTACCAGGCAATGAAATGGCTATACAATGGTTATGGAGTGGGCCTAACGGGAAAAGAAGGAAAATGTTAAGGGAGAGGAGTTTTAAAGGGATCTACAAGTGTTAGCATTTTATTTGGCATCGAAAAACATTCAATGGAGAAAATTCAAAGAACCTTGGCAGGAGTCAAAAATGGCGATGGGAGGAAAGTGGATTTCGGAGGGGGTAAGCAGTGGTAAATGGTTTCAAGCAAGGGGGAGGGGTAACAAAGTGTTGTGGATGTGACACGTAAGTGAGGGCCCACCATTTGAATACTAGTTTTAAGACCCACACCCCCAGTCGTTGTTAACAATAAATGGGCAAGGGGGGTAAGAAAAGGCTTCCTCGTTGTTGATCTATGTGGGGACTGGATAAACCATCCCAAATTGCTCGATCCTTAATAATAATATGAGGAAAATTACTTTTCACTTGCAGATTTTGGATAAAGGAAAAATGAGCTTTATTACAAATTTAATTAACTGGTAAATGAAATTGGTTAACTAAATTAAATTATGTTTAACTTGTAATCAAATTTGGGTGCATTTAAACATGTTTCCACTGTTTTCTTTTCTTTTCATTTAAATTAAGAAAATATTCTTCTATTTCCTTTCAAACTATACCTAATAGTTTCAAGATCTTTGCCTTCATTTTTTAGAGAAATCTAATCCTAAAATTTTATGATATGAATAATTTGTTGGTCATGAGTCCTAACATTTTTTGTTTTTATCTATTCATATCCAAACTTAACATTTTTTATTTTTCATTTTTTCTAAAATTTTACCTTATTAAAACCGAATAATGTTACAACAATAACAACACTAATTTATTTCATCTCTCAATGATAGAACATATAAATTTCAAGCGTATCCTTCAAATCAAGGATGACAGGGGTCACACCTATGAAGTGCATGAGGATATTGAGAACGTCCTAGTTCAACGCTTCCAAAAAATAACAGAGAGGCCTCCAGTGGATAGACAAGAGAATATCCAAAGGATCATTAGGCATATCCCCAAGTTGATCATAGAGGAACAAAATAGGAATTTTAATAAGTCGGTCTCCATGGAAGAAGTGGCCTTGGCTGTGAATGAAATTTCCAATGGAAAATCCCCCAGACCAGATGGCTTTTCTATTGATTTCTTCAAAGCATCCTGGGATGTAGTTAAAAATATATCTATGAGGTATTAGAATATTCACAGGATTCAATAAATATTCTTGAAGCCTTGAATTCAGATTTTATCACCCTGATTCCAAAGGAAGAAAGGACCATCACTCTAGAGAAATTCAGGCCAATATCCCTATGCAATGTGATATAAAATGTCATATCAGTAAAAAAGATGAAAACAAATTTTCCATGTCTAATATTAGCAGAACAACCTGGTTTTGTCGAGGGGAGACAAATTTTAGATAACAATGTTCTTTCGCATGATATTTACCCACTCATTGAAGTCCTAGAAAAAGGAAGATATGATTATTTAATTAGATTTGTCAAAGGCATACGATAATATTAGTTTTCATTATATGAAATAAGTTCTAGGGGAATTTGGGTTTCATGGGTGTTGAATCAGGTGGATTATGGCCTTGGTCTCATCCCTAGTTTTCAATCATGGTTAATGGAGCCCCAACAAAATATTTCTTCGCATCTAGAGGTATATGAAAAGGGGACCCCATGCCTCCCTTTTAGTTCATCATAAGTATGGAAGGTTTGGGGAGGGTGATTGGTGTGGAAAATAGAAAGTAGATATAAAGGGAATTAAGTTGCATTAGGAAGGCCATGCAACAATGCACCAATGCTTTATTGATGACACCATGTTGCATGGTATTCCAAAAGTAAAGGAGGTCATTCATTTAAAGTAGTATCAGACACCTTTATGTATACTTCATGTATGGATATCAATTAGTCTATGTCCATGATTTTTTTCTTTAACATACATACTGCTACCTAGAGGAATTTAATGGATATCTTAGGGTTCCAAAGAAAATCCCTCCCATCAAACTACATATGGGTCCCCCTAAAAGTGCAAGCTTGGAAGAAGTCCATTTGGGAGAAATTTATCTCCACCCTTGAAGACATGGTTAAACGATGGACAGTGAGTGCCTTGAACTTGGCTAGTTTGATGGTCTTAACAAAGGTGGTGTTTAATTCTATCCTAGGTTACATGTTATCTACCGTACCTACGCCTAAGGGAGTGCTCCAAAAGATCAAGGATGTACAAAGGAACTTCATGTGGCGAGGGGCAAAGGAAAAACAAAAATGGGCACTTGTGGCTTGGAATAATGTGTGTAAACAAAAACATGCAGGAGGCCCTGGTCTTTAAGATCCAAAGATAAAAAATAGATCAAACAGATCCAAATTTTGGTGCAGATGGTTAAAATGGGGGGCAACACCATGGGTGAAACCGTGGAAAGAAAAATATGCCCCTAATTATCAAACAAAAGACCTAGTTAGGCTCTCAAGTTCAATCTAGGGATCATCAATTTGGAATTTGGCATGGGATAACTTAGACATCATACAACAACATTTATTCTCGGAAATAAGAAACAAAAAACAAGCCCTATTGTGGGAGGATGTTTGCTAGCAATAATTTAAGTGAAATAGAGAAGAATTGTGGCCCTTCCAATTAAGCAAGGAAAACAAGGGATACAAGGAATTCCACCAATTTTTGGCTCAGGGACTGGAGAAAAACAAATAGAGATGATGGAATTTGAACATCTGTCAACAGACACCATTGAGTGACTCTGTCACTCAAAATTTAATAGAGGAACTGAGCAATATACGATTTTGGTTTAATAACGATCAGGACCAGCTTAGGTGGGGGAAAAATAAGGAGGGGAGTTCAACCTTAAGGAAGCCAAAGAGTATCTCAACATAGAACATAATGCTTCCATTGAACCATCATGGAGAAAAGTATGCTTGGCTCCACAATGGAAAAGAAATAAAATTTTTATGTTGTTATATCTACATAGGAAGGTTCAAACCTGGAATATTATAATAAAGCAAGGATTTACAGGTTCATCTTGGTGTTGTCTCTCTGAGAAAGAAAAAGAAAAAATTAACCACATTTTAAACACCTGCAACTACATGGAGACCCTTTACGGCTGCATGACCCCGATATTTTTACAAACTGACTGAAACAGGGAAATAATAAAAAAAAATTAAGAAATGGCCGTTGCAGTATATTAAAAATGAGGTAGTGATTATGACATAGAATATGATTCTATGATATATCCTCTAGGTAGCCTAGAAGGAGTGCAACCGACACATATTCCGTGATATGAAGCTTCCAGTTGAAAACCTGGTTGAGGAAATAATTATTCAGCTTAAGGAGAGAGTTATTAGTAGAGGCACTCAAACCTTAGAGGAACAACCTTCCCCCCAAGAAGCGAGAATTCTAAAATTTTTTTATATGGAATACCTAAATGGTCCAAACCACTAGTTCAGTGAGTTCCATATCCAACTTGTCTCCATTGTGTGGCTGGCTCCCCCTGATGGTTTCCTGAAACTGAACTTTGATGGGGTTTCTAAAAGAAATATGGGCAAGACAGGGAATGGAGGGGCTATTCGGGATTGGATAGAAAAAAATTGCAGTCTATACTTCATAAATATGGCATAGGCCTCAAAAAATGCAATAGAATTCAAGGCCCTCGAGCATGGGATGGAAATTATGATTTTGGAAGGAATGATGAACATGATAGTCAAAGGGGACTCTGTGTTAGACATCCAAGCGATATGACAATTTCAATGTGGTGCACAATTGAGCAAAGTAATGAACAATTTGCGCCTTTCCCAGTTAATGCAATGAATTCATAAACATTTAGAGGTATTGAAAACCATGGAGTTCACATTATTTCATCACTCAGTTAAAGTGTTTGTGAATAAGGTGTAAAATTTAGGTGTAGAAAGTGCTCGATCACTTACCAAGGTGGCGTAGGAGGAAGTGTCTGAGGGTCATTTTAAGGAAGATTTTCAAAGGATAGTGGAATGAGAGTACTCCATGTTAGGAAGGCGAGTTGATAGAGAAGGGGTGGGCCCAAATCAAGCCAACGTCCCACCTAGCGATGTGAATGAATAACCTTCATGACAGAATAATAAGTAGCAGTTAGTTGGGAACAAAGAAGGGGTATGTTTTTACAGTATATGAAAGGGGTGAAAATTGATGATGGGGGAGAGGGGGATTTCGCCTTAACTGATCTTTCGTCAGATCACCTCATTGATGGAGAGGGTAGGAAAAGGAGTGGAGAAGTATCACGTCCAGAGGGGAGGTGTACAGGAGCAGGGCCATGGAGATTATGATTTTTTACATATCGATTCAAGGGGTGAATGAGAGGGAAGCTACCCATAGGCTCGCATGATTGTACTATAACACCACTCGCATGACGGAGTTACCAAAAATAGAGAAGTAATGCACTCAAAAGGTGAGGAGGCATGTCATGTCTTGGTTGTTTCCTTTAAATTAAAATTTGGGTAAGGGAGTAGGAATTATAGAGATAAGTCTGAAAGCTCGAAGGTGGTGTGACTGTGAGAGCGAGTTAGTAATTATAGTAAATATAATTAGGGTTTCATGGAGTGAAATGGCCAAGGGTCTTAGTGTTGGGGGTAGGATGAAGGGGAGAGCTCACGTAGATTCTCAAGGTTCATAGGCTAGTAACAGGATGCATATGGAGGATGCAGTGAGGGTGGATGTGATAACCTATCAATTTAATATCGTACAAAAATGGAAGGAGATAGTGTAAATCTAAGAGAGTGAGGTCAAAAGACAATGCAGGGTTGTCCCAAATGACCAAATTAAGGAGGAGGTAGACCCGATAATCGAAACTGGGAAATATAAAAATCCCATGACGGTGTACTACAAAACCTTGGAGACAACATGGTATGTCAAAAATCTAGTTGGGAAGATGCAAAAGAAGGTAGCAGAAGAGTGAACTAGGAGGAATATTTAGACTCAACTCTAGTTGAAATTAATTAACCAAATACTAAGAGATATTGAGGAGGTTCTCAAGAATGTGATGAATATAGAAAAACTATAGGATGATAATATTGGAGACATGAAAAATATGTTTCCCATATAAATAAAATATATCCATGATTTGGATATCTCGTTGGGGGAAGAGAAAGGGGATCTGACCTGTATGAGAAAATACAGTGTTAGAGAAATTTAGTGTTATAGGTGGCCATAAAAAGACAACTCAAGGAGTGGGGGTGGCATCGACAACAGCTCCATGTGTGGGAGTAACCCAAGAGGCTGATACAGGTGTAGGGGCAGAAATGGAAACAGCTCTTGTTAAATTATTTTGGAATTGGCCACTCTTTTGTTTTGCTTTATTACATAGTTTCATAGGAAGGATTGTAGTTATTTTGTTAGATTTAGGTCTCTAGATCCAAAATATGAAAATACAATGATAAAAATACCGATAATTAGAAATAGATTGATAATTAGTAGTAGTAGGAAAGGTCATTTTTTTGAAGCATATAAGGGGTCCCAGAGAAAGAAAACCCTTATGGCATTCCTAGTTAAATGTGTGGTTAAGACAATATTTTTCTGCAGCTAGTCTAGTTTCCAATATGGTAGGAAAACTACCTTTTTTGTACTCTATGTTCATTTCATAATATAAGGATTATCTACTGACTTACAAAAAACAAAAAATCACATTGCATAGATATACATAGAAATACAAATAAGGCACTTATATTATCTTAATAGTTGGATGACTAGACACTAAGAGAAAAACTTCAACTCTCCTCCCAACCATATGGAAATAATACTCTTGTTCTTTCTTGTAGTTAACCACTGCCATGTTAATTTTTCATAGAGATACATTGTTATTTTCTTTGATAGATGCATTTCTTTAGATCATTGTACACATATATATTATTAACCATCAATATATGGATCTCTGTAGGAATAAAAACATCATAATCATCATCTAAGAAACAGAATGAAAAGGAGTAAAGGAAGAGAAGAATGAACACATAGAGACACTAGGATTGGTCTGAGCCCAGGGAAAAACTCACTATAGGGAAAACCATTGCAAATTATTCTTCTTAGATAGTTAAAAAATGATTCAAGAAATAGTGAACCATAGATCCATCTCTTCATGATGTAGAAAACAACTAGCATATGCACAATAAAATCATAAACATACATTTGTTGAAGGAGCCTGTATCTAAGAACTAAAATGCACTGACAGTGGCTGTAGAATACTGTGAATACAGTTGATGTTGAATGAGAACTGTAGATACACCTTGCAACATAAATACATAGAGCATATGTACATATATGTAGTGGTACGAAACCCCTAATACAACTGATCACTCAAAATTACTAAAAGCAACTATCTAGTCCTAGATCTAAATCTAGGACATTGTCAAGGATGAGTGAAAACATCTATGCAAGCACTGGAAATTTGATCAATATCAAATCTTCCCAAAAACGCTTAGTCATCACCTCAACATGTTGTTCCCACGGATTTAGCTTCCCTAGATGCTACCAGGGAACTCTGTGCCTGTGGCTGAGGGATTTCATAGTCCGAAGCAGTCTTCTAGGCCCTAGCCATACCCGTATCTCTTTTTCCCTGCACCTGTGGGTCCATGGTCACAAGAATGACACACTGTGCCCACATCTATGGTCTAGATCAGCCTGATATGGCACTAAGGCCTTGGCCACCACCTTGACAATCTATGCCCGTGGCTAGGGCAGCTTAGCCTCTCCCTTGCCATGCTCTACCCATGGCTCTAGCCCAAAATCTATATTTTTTTGTCTGCAGCTATGGCACGGAAGTTGTAGTTAAGATGGAGCCTAATGAGTGTGATCCCAATCCTTGCACGAGCTTATTCCAATGAACCTACGTGAGCCAAGACAAAATAAATGAACGATAACAAGGGATGAAACTAGAAGATCTCTTGAGAAACTTTGTGAGAATAAGCTTGAGGTCACCTCTATTTATAGATTTTGTGTGGTTTCACTCGAGTTTAAGGCTAATTCCACATGTGGTTCAGCTGACCCATTCCATTTCACTTTAATAAATTAAATAATTCATAATTTAACTTTCACTTAACCGATTGGGGTGTTCTATAGGTCAATTTTGGTCCTATATAAAATAAGAATATAATGCAATCATAATATCAACCATCAGAGCTGTCCATAGTAGAATTTGACCGTAGTTGAATAATTTTAACACCTTGAGCCAAATTCAGAGCCTAAAGAGGGAAGTGTTGAAGGGAAGTCAAAACAAGTCAAGTGAACAATTACATCAAATTCCAGAGTCCATAAGATCTCCACCTAACAATGAAGAGTCTAGACTACACAGTGTGTCCACCCAGACAACACTGCAGGGAGACTAGTGCACCGAGTGCCTCACCCAATCACACAATATAGGAATACAAAGCTCTAAATCATCTACACCCACTTCACATTTTAAGAATACAAAATCAAAATTCCTCCTGTTATAGGCCATTTTATAAAATCTAATCAATAGGCCTTCAAACAAGATAATTCACATCCTTTGAACACTTTTTCATCCTCCCTACGTAAATCCTTGAACATGACTCTCTCAAACCCCTGAGTTTCTGCTTGAAAATGTTTCATTTTAGTTATTTTTAATCCAAATGCACCCTGGCCCTTCGAAGACTAGTTTTCACCAGCAGGTTGGATTTGTCTGGACTTATGTTAATCACTAGTAGGTTGCCCCTTGTTGGGGGTGCATTGATTCTATAAATTTGTGAAAAATAAAAATAATCTTGAAGTTTCCTCTTCCAAAGGTATCCAAGGGTTGTTATAACTATTTACCTTGGATGAAAGTCTCAAACCATATCCTTATCCCATGTATATTTAATGCCATCCACATGCTAGGGGTTGTATTTTGGAGATCGATTATACCCTTATGATTTTTTTGTGAGAGTCATTATTCCATGCATTAGGGTGACATAGAGATACACTTTCTAGCAAGGAAGGAACAAGTCAACTTGGAGGATCTCTTCTATAAGATCAAATACTATATTTGGTTGCAACTCTCTCCATTACTATTAATATAAAGAATTCATTGTTTTCCTATATTTGATGTTATTATTTCATGTATCTCAATGCCATATTGATCCATTGAATAAAGTGATTAGATGATGTTACATATATGTCATAGATTTCTATCTTGTGTTGTTTGATTGTGTATATTATAATTATAGTGAGTAGAGCTAGGATTGGAGTGTACAAGCTAGAGAGGAGCGAAGCATACAAAATATTCCAGGTAGGCTTCATCCTAATGTCTATTTAATTTAAGTAAAACATTAGCTTCTTTGTCTTTTTGTTGACCTAGACTAGGCCATCAAGTCTATGGAAGATACTTTTCTCCCCAGTTGAGTCACCGATTTGCTATGCGAAATATATGACTATTTGGTTGTAACTCTCTTCCCTCCTTTAGATATATTTTCATTGAAAGTTAAATATTTCATTTCTTCATGATAGCTTGCATTTTACGGAATTCTGGTGAAACTCGGGGTGAGTCCAGAAATTGAAGCTTAATTAAAGATCAAAATTAAAATTTACCAAATCAACCTACGGATAATATTGGAAGAATAACAGAAAAATTTAGAGGTCTAGGCTAGAGACAGGTTCTGACATCGTTAAACGTAGGAGCTGCCATTTTTTGATACTATTGTATCCCGAGGGGTGATATCCAATTCCACGTACATAAGTGTATCAGATAATTCTCTGCATACCTTTGAGTATATTGGATGGTTGTCCACGCATGATAAGTATATGGGAACACTCTCATCGAACTATTACGAATTAGACAACACTACCACAGACTGCACTTCACCATACTATAGAGTATATTTTGGAAGTCCACCATAGGTTGCTATACTAACCATAAGTAATCGAGTCGGTTGCCTTTTATATTGTGATACACCAAACGCAAAATTTGGGGAGTTTAGCTAATCATACATAAATCCTTAGTTTACCAAGGTTGTATATTGTTGTTCAAAGTTACTTGGTAATCCCTTTTCTCCTAGCTACCCCTTTGTTTTATTTGTGTCTTTAATTTCTAAAATAAATTAATTGATTGCGGAACAACATCCTTACCATGGGACACCTCCTTAATGGATCTTCAATTGAGACTAATGGCAACAGTTTCTGACTCAACCAGTTAAGGAAACACCTATGATGGGAATCCTGGTCCTTTTCCTCCTTTTGGAAATATTGTTGTTCCTTATATGGAAACATTGTCCCTTCCCGGATTTACCATTGGTTATCCAATTTGGTTGTTTTCATCCCCTATCGTTCTGAATGTCCAAAAGACTTCTCAACCAAGTAGTACTCCACCTAAACAAGTTGATCCTAATTTTGACCCTTTTCCTTCTTCATCTGTTCAATATTCTTCTTCTCTGTCTCATGAAAGCCTCAAAGTTAGTGACCAGTTGGATAAGAAGAAGAAGAAAATGAAGATTAAGAAGAAGAAAAATAATCAAGGGGGGAACTAAGAGACCATTTCTATTCATGCAAATAATATGGAGAAACCTTCCAATCATCCATGTAAATATAAATTCCCTTTCAAGTTATGTAAGGGTGGCCACCTTCTTAGACATTGTCCTAGCACTCCCAAGGTATTAGAAGTGTGGTGCGGAGGGTCGCATCAACCTTTGTCATCAGCTTCTGGAGATCATGCTAGTGACAAACCATCTACTAGTGATAGTAAGATCCACAAGAAAAGGGGGAAAGCCACATTTCCCTATAATTTATGTAAATTGAATCATCCTATTCGAATTTTTCCCTATATGGATGAGCCTCAAAATTTTTGGAAAACCTTACAGCTTCTCAACCTCGTAGACAAGCTGGTTATCGAAAGATTTCTCACAATCCTACGCTAGTTCATGAAGTGATTGATCAAAATCCAAATTCAATAAATCCAAATATATCTAAACATGTATCCCATGAGTATTCTCCTAACCAACCATTGTTTGAAAAAATGGTTGACTCGATTCCACCTTCAGTTGATTATACCTTTTCCATAGAGAGTGAAGTTCATACCGCTCAAGTTCTTCTCGATTCCTCAGATTCTAATGAACTGGATGGAAACCATCATGTTCCCATGACACAAAGGGAAAATACTCTTGTTCCCATGACATAGGAGAGTAATTTTCCCATTACCATAGCACAAGGGGGAATTTATTTCATTCCCACCACACCCCCTCCAAGTAGTATGGTCACTTCCTTTGATTGGAGTCGACTGGAAGGATATCGTCTTCCTCCTTATGTGCCCTTTGAGATCATAGTACATGTTTATAATATGACCATACTTGGCACAATTATAGATGAAGGTGCATCTATTATTATTCTATCTAGAAATTCATGGCAAGATTTTGGTACTCTGTAGCTTGTGCCTGTTACCTAGAATATGTTGTCATTTAACATAGGAACCAATAAAATGTTAGGGATCCTTCCTCAGTTGCCTATTAATTTGGGAGGAATGACTGTTTATATCAATGTGATGGTAGTCCAAGGCTCTTTATATTTTAATTTACTCCTTGTGCGTGACTATGTTTATGTCATGGGAGTTATTGTCTCTTCACTCTTTCCTGTGATCTGTTTCCCACATGAAGAAATAATCATGACCATTGACCATATTTCATTCGTTCATCATAATTTGAATAAAAATAAACTAGCTTCCCTAAATGGTACTTATGTGCACATGTTATCTCCCCCACCACAGATTAATTATGTGGTAACATGTTCCATGCCTCTGTCTACTGATGATCTAGTAGGTGATGTAGTTCATCATTTCCTCAGAGCATTGGAGCCTGATATTTCCATTGGATACCTTTATATGTATTCCTTTGCATTCTTCTCCAATATGATGAGAAGGTCTTGGAAGCCATGGCATTGTGCATATCATGATCAAATTTTTCAGAGCAGAGTTTCTTTTCTTGTGTCAAGCTTGTTAAAAAAAGGAAACAAGGTTCCCTGAGAAAAGTTACTTTTTTGTGTCAAGCTCATTAAAAAATGAAACAAGGTCCCTTGAGAATAGTTCTTTTCCTATGTCAATCTCGTTAAATAATGAAACATATCCCCTTTCAATTCAAGGCTTTTATTAGATCTCATAAATTCCTAGTCTATTTTTTTGCTTGATCTTGTAAACTAACCTTCATTCCATCCACATATTGGTAACCAATAGCATACTTAGCTGAATGAAATTAAGATTGGTGGGCATGTAACTCGAATTGAGTCATTGCATTGGGGGCATGAAAAATTATTTCAAGCATATTTTTTTTTGTTTCAATCTTCTGCAAAAATGAAACCACTCTCAAGCATGGTTTTTCTTTGTTTCAAGCTTATGAAAAAATGAAACCAATTTCAATCATACTTTCCCATGCTTTGGGCTTGTGTAAAAATGAATCCATTCCCACTTTTCCTCTCATGATTTCCATTTCTACCAACCTATTTCTTCTAGATGAGCCTTGGTGCTTTTAATTCCTTCGTCACCACTTTTTTGGCTGATCATACACTTTCACTTGGTTATTTTACCCTTTCGTGAGGAACCATTGGGATGAGTGGTATTATTATCCAACCTCTTGACCTCAACATGTTTTTAGTAGTTCCATCATGACCGAAACCAGATTCTATCCTTTATAACACTTGTTCCTCCAGGAGGAGCCTTCTTTCATCTCTTTTTAGACACCCAAAATATGAAAATATTGTCGAGAAGTTAACTTTTTGAACTCGTTAAAGTAGATTAAATGACATCTACTCAATATAATTTTAACCCTTTTCTAGATTGAGGTAGAATATTTAAGAAAAAGGAATACCTTAGTTGATCATGGCTAATAGGTTCTCTTATGTATCATTTTCTGCCTTTTCAGACTGAAGGGGCTATCTATGAAATGGAACCTTTGGATTTTTTTTTCGCTCTTTCGAACTCTCTAAAAATGAAAAATATGTCTAGTTTTATCTTTGTTGGATTCATAAGAACATCAAGAAATGATGGAATCATCGAACAAGACGAGATCGAAACACTCCTTCTCAGGGTTCGTTAAACATACTCAAAGGGATTCATCTTAACGATGAACTTACAGATCAAGAATATGTTATCATCCTCAACATTGTTAAAAAATAAAGAGATACTAATCTGTATGGTTGGGAAAATTTGGAAAATTGGGTACTCCACTTGCTAATAGTAGTGAATCGCTCTTGAACATGACACTCTTCCACTTCATATTTATGGTTGTTGGGTTGGGAAATATTCTTTTCTTTTGATTGATCATACCATTTCAAATCCTCCATTCTCAGTTTTGGGTCAATGCTTCCAATTCCATTAATTTTTGTCGATATGCTCAATAGAAGTAATTCAATCAAAATATGTTACAATACTCTTAGGCCTTCATTCCATGTATGTTATTCCTAATTCAGTAACTTTGTATCAACAACATTCTATCTCAAATCATGAAACTCGTTTCATTTGTTAATGGGGGATACATCAAGGACATCCTAGGGAGGGTCGCTTCCTATCGATATCAACCCATTATCCATGAAGTTGGTTTAGAAATATCCCTTCGATACCTTGGTTCTTGCATACATCACTAGGAAGTTTCCTTGCTCTCGAAAATAATTTTACATCAATGGATTTCAACTGAAATATTTTGTGTGGTGTTCAATTTCAAATCACTTATTCACACCATATAGATTGTATTGTAGTACCTTGATAGGCATTAAAATCATTGGTGCTTTCTCTTGCATCTGTTAATGGATTACATTGTTGGTTGGTTATTAGATGGTGTCTACCATGTTTGAATCCAACTCATTGATTCACATGATTATAATCATACATTGAATGGTCGTGTGAACAAGATAGAAGACCCTGGATCTAGTTTGATCCAACTGGGCTGCAATTTTAGGATTAATAGAAGATCACAAGGTATGATGGCTAAGATCATATCATGAATCATATAGACAATCATCTAGTCATGGGTCCAACGTTTGTCATCAATGGACACATATTTTGATCATTGTACATGTAATGTTATCTTATTTGCTGAGCATGGGTATGCATCCCTAAAAAAATAAGTCATGATATAAATTTATTGTATCAGAAGATGATCTTGTTGGTTGTTCTTGATCCTGAGATGTCACAAGGTAAATCCCTTCAGTCATCAGTTTTCATTTCTGACTTTGTGCTTTAGGGGGTAATTTGTTATAGGCCATTTTGTTGCATTTGGTAAATAGGCCTTCAAGCAGGATCATTGAAATTCCATGAACACTATGTCATCCTACCTACACAAATCCCTAAGCATGACTCTCTTGAATCCCTAATTTTATGCCTGAAAATTATTCATTTCAGTGATTTTTAGTCCCAACGCAACCTGTCCCCTTCCAAGACCAGTGTTCACCATCACGTTGGCTCTCTCTAGACCTTCATTTATCACTAGTATGTTGCCCCTTTCTTGGTGTGCATTGATTATATAAATTTTGGAAAATAAAAAAGAATCCTAAAGCTTCCTTTTCCAAAAGCTTCCAAGAATTGTTATAACTATTTACCTTGGATGAAAGTATCGAACCCCATCCTATCCTACCTTGGATATTTCACCCCTTATCCCTTCAGGTCATCCTCCCATCAAGAGTGGATATCAAGCCTAGATTGGTAAATGGATAATAATTCTTAACCTACCATCCTATCATATATATTAACTTCCATCCACAAGCTAGAGGTTGGATTTTGGAGATAGATTCTACCCTCATGCTCCTACTCTGAGATTCATTATTCCATGCCTTAGGGTGACATAGAGGTACACTTTATGGCAAGGAAGGAACAAGTCAACTTGGAGGATCTCTTTTACAAGATCATCTCCTATATTTGGTTTTAACTCTCTCCATTACTATTAATAAAAATAGTTCATTATTTTCCTATATGTGATGTCATGATTTCAATTCCATGTTGATCCATTTAATAAAGTGATTAGATGATGCTACATAGATGTCCTAGATCGTTGGTTTGTGTTGTTTGATTGTGCATGTTCTAATTATAGCTGTCAGAGCTAGGATAGGAGCATACAAGCCAAGAGAGGAGAAAATCATATGATAGATTCCAGGTAGGCTTCATCCCATTGTCTATTTACTTTAAGTAAAACGTTACCTTCTTTGCTTATTTTTTTGTTCTAGACTAGGTCATCAAGTCTAGGGAAGATAGTTCTATCTGTAGTCATAGATTCCACATAACACCTCCACCCATCTCTTGAAGGAATCCATAGCATATTATGACTCCAGCTAGTAGGCTCCATAGGAATTAAATTATATTGGCCTCCACATACCAAAAACTACACAAGAGTCTAGAGAACTATTTAAGGTCCCACATGATAAAATCACTCACGAGTCCATAGAGCTAAGTCTCCACGTAATTAAAAACATAGGGATCCAAAGCACTCTATATATGCTCCACCTACCATTCCTTTTCTTCAAATTTTCTCTCCTCTCTGTTGTCTATGCTTTTTTAGCACACCATCTATCTACTCATTTCTCTTCCTAATATGTGAGTTGCAATTTTTTTTCTTCTTCACATCCATATCATTTTTACCATGCATATTATCTGCATGACCATTCATTTTGGATATTTTTTTGACCATAGACAACATCCTCTTGTGTGAGTGAGATAATTCATCCTTTCTTTCAGGAATCCATACATAGTTTTAAATCCTTTTACATTTTTTTTAATTCAATAAGAATGGGGTGGAAAATTAACTGTAGCATTCAAGGTTTAACTATTTCCCTAATTCATTCCCATGCATCTTCACCTCCACAGGATTTGAATCTGTGTCTGCTCGTATTCCATTCATCAACTTACACATCAATTTAGATGAAAAATTCATATAATAATATTTACAAGAGTGGCAGACAAAATTTTTGTTACAGACCCCACCCACTTAGAAGAACATTTTACTCAACGTTCTACATCTGAAAACATAATTTACAGTGAGATTTATATACACATATCTTTTCATAATTACAATTATATATATATATATATATATATATATATATATATATATATATATATATATATATATATATATATATATATATATATATATATATTTACTCAACAAATAATATGGGTATGATATCCTCATCTAATCATCCATCTCCCATCTGGCTTCATCTGGCTCAATCTACTTGTACTATACCTTGACCTAATCCATGATTCAATTTGGAAGCATGGTATGTTTTTAGTCTAAGATGCATAGTTCCTCTGGTTTGAAATCTCCCTTGGGTTCCACCTATATCAAACACCACTCAACAATGTGATTAACATCATGTACATATTAATTAATTAAGGAAACATGAAAAAAATTATGTGCATTCATTTTGGGTAGAAAGGAAAATCTATAGGTCTATAGCCACACTCTTTCCAAGATCTGAAATGGCCCACAAAATTTGGGTGCCAACTTGGGACAAGGCCCCACTTTAAGTGACCTCTTCCTTGGTCTGATGCAGAGATACACATGCTCTCCTATTTGGCATTCCTTGTGTATCCTCTATTGGTATACATAACTCTTTTACATAACCTAGGCTACCTTTAATATTATTGATCTTGACCATTTCCTACCACATTCACTTTATCATATCCTATCCGAGAACTAAGTTGTTTACTGGGCCATCCTAGGTGATAACAGTGTTGACTTTCTGACCATACAATACTTCAAAAGGGATCATCCCAAAAGACTCCTGAAATCCATTAATGTATGCAAACTACAACAATGGCAGGAAATATTCCCACTTATTTGGCTACACCATGAAATACAGTCTAAGCATGTCATCCAAATCTCTGTTCAATATTTTTGTCCTGATATTGTTTGAGGATGATAAGTGGCTCTGAAATCCATCTCAGTTCCAAAACCAACAAACAAATATTTCCACAAACTAGAAGTATGCTTAGTGTCTTAGTCTGATATAACCTTCTTAGGCACACCATGTAGTCTAAATATCTCCTTCATTAATATTTGGTCTATGTCAATAGATTTGTGAGTGGACTTGAAACTATGAAGTGAGATTCATTGCTCAAATTTTCCACCACCACCATAATGGAATCATTTTGTTTAGTAATCCTTGGAAATCTCGTAATTGAGTCCATAGATATCACTTCTGATTTCCGCTATGGGATTGATATTGGTTGCAATAATCCTGCTAGATGCCCACATTATGGATTTACTTGCTAGCATTCCAAACATTTGGAAATATATTCAACAACATCCTTCTTCAATCCTGGCCAATAATATATTTTATTTATGGTTTTCATGATCTTTTGGTAACCAAGATTTCTTGACTAAGGTGTCTTATGGAATTCATCCATGATGAGCTTCCTTAAATCAATGACATCAAGCACATGTTTTTTATTCTTGAATAGTAGTGTGCCACAATCAATGAGTTGGTATTTCTTCCTCACAACTCCCTCTAGCTCCTTATACCACTATTTATTTACATGTTTATAGTGTTTTCATGAGCTAGTTCATTTTCAATCATTTCCTTGATGTCAATTGGTAAAGTACTTGAGGTTTCCAAGTGGGCCTCTTGTAGACTCCTCCTAACTACATATACTACCTTATTTTCTTTTCCCTTGTTTTGCTTTATCTAAAAATTGAATTCACTAATAAAATCAAACCATCTAGCTTGTCAAGCATTCATCTTAGGTTCATAAAATAGATATGTCAATCCCATGTGGTTTGTGAACAATACAAACTTCCTCCCCAACAGAGAAAGCCTCTACACTTTTAAAGCATGCACTATTGTTCTAAGGTATATGTCGTGGGTGACATAATTATTCTCTTATTTATTTAACTTTCTTGATTCATAGTAAACCACATATCCTTCTTCCATCAAGACTCCATCTAGTCCTTCCTTGCAAGAATCTATGCAGACAACAAAGTCCTTCTCCATATCTGTTATTTTTAAGATAGGTGCACAGGTAAGAAATTTCTCTAGATTTTCAAATTTGGTTGTACATTCAAATGTCCAATGAAATTTTACTCCTTTTCTTTATAGGGAAGTGATTGTATGCCCAATATTTAAGAATTCCTAAATGAACCTTCTATAATATCCAAATAAATATATGAAATACCTAACCTTTATAACATTCTAGTGAGTGGGCCGCTCCATTATATATTTGATATTTTCTAGGCCTAAAACCACTCATTTTTTTGAAATAACATGCCCCAAGTAGTCAACTTGGGTTTGAAAAAACTCACACTTGCTGAGTTGTGCATAAAAATTATGCTCCCTTAGTAATTTTAATACTGATTTCAAGTTGTATTCATGTTCTTCTTTAGTTTTTTAATATAGCAGGATATCATCGAAAAATGCTAATACAAATTGAACTAATTAAGGTCTAGGGACATTTTTCATTAATGAAATGAATGTGGTTGGGGCACTTATAAGCCCGAATGGAACCACTACAAAATCATCATGGGGATATATGGCCTAAAGGTAATTGTTTGAATGTATTCATATTTGGTCATGACCTTATGGTATCCAAACATCTAATCTATTTTGGGAAACACAACAATCCCTCTGAGCTGATAAAATAAATCATAAATTATAGGAAGTGGGTATTTATTCTTCACTATATCTTTGTTTAGCTACTAGTAGTCTATACATAGTCGCAATGTGCCATTGTTATTTATAACAAACAATGTTGGGGCTCCGCAAGGAAAAACATTAGGATCAATGTATCTCGTTTCTAACATATGTCTCAACTACCATATAAATTTAATGAGATTAGGTGTACCCATGTAGTATGGGGCCTTTGTTGCTAGTAATATTCCCAAGATTAACTTAGTTGAGAAGTTTATTTCTCTTCATGATGATAGTATTGGAATTTCCTTAGGGAACATGTTCATCAATTGTTTCAAGATTGGATGTTCTTCCCAACTGTGGTTGTTGATTTCAATTACATTGGTCACATGGACAGTGAATATATCACATCCATTCCTATGGTACCTCTTCAATTGAAGTTATGTTATTTGATGGATAGTCATTAGTGTTATTTTTCCTTGTAGCCTCTGTTTTCCCCTTTATCACTAATACATTCAATTATTTTATTCTAGCTGCCAATTTCATCTTATGGCCTACTAGATAATCCATGCCAATTATCATATCATATGAACCGAATCGAAATAGATTTAAGTTTGTTGGCATGGGAATTTTTCCTAGCATAACTGGGCACAATTTTACCACACTTTTGACTTGCTTATTAGTCCTTATTTCTAGTTGTACAAACTATGATTTCTCATGGGATATTTTATGCAAGGCACATCTTTCTACAATGTTGAGACCAACATAAATAAAAGTAGAACCTGGTTCTATAAATATTGAAATGAGATGGATATTGATGATACCTTCCATTTTGATCATGGATTCTTGGTGATCATCTTGCTTTTTTTCCAGCGTTGTATAGATATGTGGCACACTTCGAGCCACATCCTTGATGATCTTTACTTATTATACATTGTATAGTCTTCGTCCATTATTTTATCTTTAAGGGTAGACCCTATGTAGACAATTTTCTCCACAATTAAAAAAATATATGGGTCCTCCTTTGATCCTATCAACTTATTCTTTGTAGGCCTCATCAATAGTAGTAATATTTTGTTGAAACATAGTTATTTGTAGTATCAAACTTCATATTTCCTCTTCCTAGCTCATTTTCTGTATACTTTTTTCCTTTCCCTTTGAAACTAGTTTTTCCCTTCATTTTCCAATTATTAAATCAAAATTGTCCTCGGATTGTTCATAAAAATACCTCATATTCCTAATGGTATACTCCAAAAATTTAAGCTCATTGAATTCTATTTTGTCCTAGAATTTATATGGAAACCCACTGAGGTACCTCTACATCTTTGCTTTCTCATTCTTGATATAAGGCACCTACATCAACACTCCCAAAAATTTGTTTGTGTATTGATCAGCTAACAATTTCCCTAGATTGTTTTCATAAAAATCCTTGCCATTTTTGTCATAGTACCTCTCAGATAGGTAATTTTCCCTAAAATACTTCTCAAACCACCCCTAAGATAATTCCTTCTCTCTGATTTCTTTTACATTCCTCAAATCCTCCTACCAGATATCAACTTTTCTCTTCAGGTTGAAGATGGCTAATCTTTCCTTCATATTTCTAGAGTAATTATGGACCCCATAATAATTTTTCATTCGTAACAACCATGCATCCACTTCCTTAACCATCCTAGCCTATCCATTAAGTATAGGAGGCTACACCTTCATAAATTCTTCTGGAATGAAGTCTTTTTCCATCCTTTTTATTAATATTATCTTCTAGCAGTTGTACTAGATAGCTACTCTTGGTTGCCCATCCTCCTCTCTAGATTACTTAGTGGATTTCCAACTATGATTGTGTCTTCACTTGATTTATTGTTCCTCTTCTTGGAATTTCTTCTTTATTCCCCCTCAATTCAAAATTCTCACTTTGATAGTCCTTATGGAATCTAATTATATTTATACTTTCCCAGGTGGCTAGCACATAATTCATGTTATATATTCTTCTGCAAATCTAACAATATTTGCAATATGACTACATTTACCTTTGCTTTCTTTTATTTTGCTCTGATAATATTCTCATTGTCATCCTTAAAAATCCGTAATTTAGCCCTTAAAGTTTGAAGCGTATCCATCGAGTCAAGAGAACCTTCCTCACTTATTTTATCAACTTACTCCGCCTCTTGACCATGATGATACATATTAGTGTTGTGTTGCACCATTTTATTGCTCATCCCTTTTCCTTTTTTGTTCCCTGATGTATCCTTCATGCAATTCATCACTTACCATTATATGAAAAAAAAATGTTTCAATAGGGATCCTTTCCAATAGAGCTTCCATTTCATTTTACCCAGCACCATTGTGTCGAGACATGGAAAATGCCACCACCCAAACTGGAAATGATATGACAAATAATTCTTGTCATATGAAAGAGGGACATTCCATCCCATGATATTTGTCACAATGCCACTAAAATGAACTTGCCACACCACAATGGGGTGCAACGTGATAAGGAACTTCTTGTCATGTGACAAAAGTACTTTTCATCCCACGGGCTCCATCACAATGCCAGTACAAAGAACTTGTTACATAGCGATGGGGCATGGCACAAAGTTTAGAGCTAATCCACCTCTAATTTTTTATATTAAGCAAATTATCCTTTATTAAATTGGGATTATCATATTACATAAATTGCTATGTCATTTTGTGAATTCTTCCACAAATACTTTGTAAGTATGGGGATATGTCCCTCGACATGATTATATGTTCATCATTTAACTATCATAGACTTAGTAATCTATAATCAACATGGATAAATCTTGATAAAATTAAGTGTCTCTTGGGCATCAACCCCTACAAGAGTAAGACTCCCACATTCCATCACAATTCATTCAAGGCATTCAACACATTTTTTCTAAATGAAAGGACTCAATGACTCAAGGATTCAAACTGAGAGTCCATGGTATACTCAATATATGTGATATAAATAATAGTCCGTGATGAAAATCAACATAAAAAAGTAAATAACCATTTGATACTATACAAATAATACCACGATTCAAGGCTAATATCAACATTACAAAGGCCTTCATGCCCCTTAAAATCAGGTGGCTCAATCTCACAACTTTCTCATTACATCATACACGAATACATAATCCTCCTTAAGTGCTGATAAACCAATACTATATAAAGCATTAATTAATATTCACATTGCATAGATATGCATAGAAATATAGGTCACTTATCTTAATATATGGATGAATAACAACTGAGAGAGGGACTTTAACTCTCCTCCAAACCACATACTGGCTGCATTGATATTCTTTCTTGCATTTAACCACCCTCGAGCCAGATTTAGAGGGTGAGGAGTGAATTTCTCAAGGAAAATCAACACCATTCAGAGCCTCCACCTGACAACTAGGAGTCTAGAGTACATAGTCTGTCAACCCAAAAAACACCTCATGGAATCCAGAGAACCCAATTCCCCACCCAATCACACACTACATGAATCCATAGTTCCAAAGAATCTCCATCTAATACACACTTCAAGAATCTAGAATCAAAGCTCCTCCACCTATCTCCACATTTCATTCAAGAAATATAAATATACTTATTTGAGTTATCTAAAGCATTGTGTGAAACTAAAGAAGCGAGAACCACTCTCCAACCAATCATAGCCTTAGATATTGTACTGAGATTTTCTTATAGCTAGCTACCCCAGATCTAGATTAGATGACACAAAAGCCTCAATTAGTCATAAAATGTTAATTGCAGGGTATAAATATGAAGAGAATCATCCTCCACACATAAGTCAGGATATTATATATGAACTCATTGAGTCATGGCTTATTAGAAGTCACATAATTAACACAATTAAATTTCATAACATAAAAAGAGGGTCCTTTGATACCCAATAGTCCCTCAACACCTCCCTTTTTAGAGTGGTTATCGTGCTTAATAAATAATTAAGGAAACTCATAGCCCTCTCTTTCAGTGTAGGCTGAAGACTTTAGCAGATTTCTCAACAAATATTTTATAGTTAATCTTCCTTTTCCTCTCACTCCCCTTCTCTCTTATTTTTCTCCATAGAGTTCATCCCTCCAAATTATAATAGTCCCTCATCATAATATTTCATCGTCCATAAGCTCAAATACATAGTCAATTTAGAAATTTCTTGAAGAGTACTTTTCACAAACCTTTGGGTAGCCTTGTACCTCTTCCATGTGTCTTCTCATGATTATTGGAAATTCCTAATTCAACTACCAATACCTTCTTCTCCCATTTGTGAGTAAAATAAATATTAGGCATTTAATCAAAGGCAAGATTGATTTGTAAATTGTCGTGGATATTCCACTGGCCAGTTTTTCACAACAAATATGATAAAATATACTTAAAAATTCATGATCTTCACTATTACAATTTTATTTCTGTTTAGATTTATAGATCTGTAGATTATTGTTGGTAGCGTATGGATGAAAATTAAAATTATTCAGAAAATAGAGCAAAATGAAATAAAATATCACACACACATTTAACACAAGATATGACATGGGAAACTCTTTTGAAAGAAAAACAAAGTTGGAAGGTGAGGTCGCTTTTCTCTCTTTCTCTAAATATAAAATTTTTGTGAGTACAAAGAAGTATGGCCTATGGCCTATGGCTACTATAATGCACAAATCCTTTGTGTGCTCTATCTCCTATCCCTCTTGGCTATTTTTCTCAGCAATGGAAAAAATTCACTCCAAATAATGGAACCCATTTACCTCCTAATGGCCCAACTATCACAAAACTCGATAGCCTAGATAGGTGTTACTACCTCAACCCATAACCCGAGTTACAATATAGAATCTTCTAGAGTCTTCTACATCATAACCATGTGGCTAAACCCTTTTCCATGAATTATGGGGGCTGACATGGCATCATTTTGAAATATAGTGGTGAAAACAAGAATGTCAACTTCTAAGTGGCATAAATTCAGCATACGGATTCTAATAGATGTGATTATTACGTAGTTGATAAGGTCGATGTATCTAGAATAAGAAATAAAGGTGTGGAATTAAAGAGACAATGTTTTACCTCCATAAAACATCATTTGATGTCTCATATTAGGGGAATTTTGAGGTATAAAATGGGCCTACTCAGGAAATTATAAAATAATAGTGGAAATAATAAAATGAGATTATATTACATCATCAAATTTTAGAGGGAAAAAAAGAAAAGTTATTTTTCAGCTAGTATTTTCAATTTATCTCCCTATGGGTTTACTCAATTTTTGAGCAGGAACACTCATTGGATGCATAATTTGATTCTTCATCCAAGGATTACCCATGTTGCATTCTTTCTATGGAACCTTCTACATGAAAAATGAGAAACACGTGGAAAAATGTGGCTTCAATCATGGTTTTTCATGTATTTCTCCTTTTTTTCATATGCAGGGTCCATCGAAGGTATGCAATATGGGTACTCCTTGGATGGGGAATTAAATTTTGCATTGAATGAGTACTCCCGCTCAAATTTTGAGTAAAACCTGAGGGAGATAAGTTCAAAATACAAGTTGAAAATTTAGTTTTATTATTTTATTATTTTTTAATCTTTTTTACTTTTTTGTCCCAAAAATGTTGAATCATCCACCATGGTTGACATCATCATCTTGAATCTTATTGGCTATTATAAATTTTATTTTGGTTGTACATTTTTCTTTTGATGTCCATTTTAGACCTCAAAATTTGTCTATTGAAACACTTTCAGAAGATTTCAGATCTCATTTTGCCAAACTCGGAGCAATCGGTACAAATGGTTCTGAGAGTTGGTTTCTTCACTATTTCCACTCTAGAAGCATTTATATGGATGAAAAAAGATGTAATGATGAAATCTATATCAAAGACATTTCTATTAACAATAAATTTTCCAATTTCCTCAAAACTTCTTTACATGGAATTGAGATTTGTGCATGCTTTTCCCCTTCAAATGTTGACAAACTATTTCATTAAACATAAAAGCACAATTACAACTACAAAGCTATAACATAATATGAATTCTAACATCTCCAAAAAATTCAATTCATAATTATAATAACCAGAATGGGATTCAAAATGACATGTTACAAACACTTCTATATCTTGACCCTTTTCTACATATATTTTTTGGTGAATTTTGCACAAATTGTAATAGAGATTTGTTGGAATTGCATATTTGAGTTTATACACAATCCCAGTTTTACATGATGGTTTTCATGGAGTTACAGTAAAAAATACAATTTCAAAAATGAAAAAAAATATGTTTTTAGCGAAAATGGAATTCCCAAATTTTCACCCAAAAGAATGAAAACAAAAAACTTTTATAATACATTTCTATTTTTTTATTAGTAATTTTCCATTTTTAAAATTAAACATTGACATTGACTTAAACAAGATATTTTGGAAGAGAACCATGTTACATTTCAATAAGTCATTACTTTATCAACAATATGTTTATTGGTGAATAATATTCATTAGGCTACACAATATTGATGATGCAGTGGATTTGGATAAGTGAATAATGGATGGTGTAGTGAGAGAGTGTTATATATTCTATAGGCCATCATATTTTGTGCTATAAATCATCGAAAGATAGTGTGTAGTTGGGTGGTATATTGAACTGATCCATCCAGTGTTCTATCGAGTTTGAATAGGTGGATAGTGCATAGATGGATGTTATACTCCACTGGGGGCATCCATTATACCGCAAGCCTACAAGAAAATATGATGGGACTGTTCCTTTTGGTTTGACCAGCTTTGATAAAAAATCATATCATTAAATTGTTTGATTAAAGACTTCAAACACTAGCTTTGATCCAATAAATCAAGCGATGAATCTTTTTCATGGAAGTATATCGTGTTTCATGTTTATAAGTTGTAAGGGTCAAAATAAAAGGGATTCTAGCTCAATATTGGGGCCAAAATTGAGTAACATTTGAACCAATCATTGGTTAAATTAATAGCAAGAAGAAAAAATTGATGCCTCATCTAACAGACAGGATATAGGTAAATTTTTTGACATATCATGACGATCATATTCCTCTCATATATTTTTTGAATATACATGTCATGAGACATAAGGGAGGTAAATTTTTTGAAGGGCCTTGTAAAGTTTTATAAAAGGAAGGTTTTTAAAAAATGGTTTTTTGATATAAATTTTTATAAAGAGGATTTTATAAAAATCAAGGTTTTTGAATATGGCTTTCTCAAATTTCCAGCCTCAGTTCCCATGATTTACATGGAAGGATTATGATGTGTAGGCCATTAATATGGAGACCACGTTGAAATCTCATGATTTTTGGGATCATGTCAAGTTTGGGTTTTCAGAACCTCAAAATGAAGTAGAAGAACTAGCCCATACTAATGCAGAGAGGGAAATGTGGAAGAAATACAAAATTAAGAATGCACAACCATTTCATCTTATCCAGCAGGGAGTAGACCAAAAAATGGTCTAGAAGATTATGATCACGTCTTCAGTAAGGACAACATGGGATACCTTGGCAAAAACCTATAAAGGTATGTCCAAAGTCAATATTTTTAAGATGAAAAATACTAGGATAGGTTCTGAAAGTCTATAGATGAAGGAGACAAAGGACATTGATTATTTCATGAATCATGTCATGACTGTCGTAAACAAGTTAAAAATTTATGGTGAATATATTAAAGATCAAACAATGGTTGAGAAGGTCCTCAGATATTTTTCTACCAAATTTGACATTGTGGTACCATCCATAGGTTAAGCCAATAATTTGGGAACATTTACAATTGATGAGTTGATGGGATAAATTCTATCACATGAGGTAAGGATAGACAAAAATAATGATGCCACTTTAGAAACCTCTTTTAAAGGTTATATTTTTATTTCAATAGACATAGGTTGAGGCATAAGACATGATGGTAAGAGATATGGTCACGAAGAGAATGAACATGAACGTAGTAGCAATAATAGAACCTTCAACAATAATGAAATATTTGACAAATCAAAGGTGATATGTTATTATTGCAACAAATTTGGTCACTATGCTTGTGATTGCAGGAAGATGATAGTTGATCAAGGAAACCAGAGAGATAATGTCACTATAGAGAATAATAACTCCATGTTCCTAGCTTTCCATAACATGCACAAACCTGCTAATAATGTGTGTCTATTAGACAATGGTTTTAGTAACCATATGACATGAAACATGAATTTGGTTGCAAATTTGGATCAATCTGTGAAGACATAAGTAAAGTTGGTGACTGAAAAGACTATGGATGTAGATGGAAAAGGAGTGGTTAACATTATGACTAAGAAAGGGGAGTCAAAGAAAATCTCATAGGTATACTATGTTCCTCATCTCAAACATAATTTGATAACTGTTGGTCAATTTGCGCAGAAGGGATACAGAGTTATCTTTAAAGGACAAGAGTGTGTTATTTATGAAATGTCCTCAAGCAGGAAACTATTAGAAAAGGTGCAGATGACAAGGAAAAAACCCTTTCCACTAATTATGAATTGCAGTGATTGGGTCAATTCTTTTACATTTTCATGTTATACTGATTACTGGTTATGGAAATTTTGGTTTGGACGCTTTCACCTTTTTCATCTAAGATTTTTGTAGTAGAAACATATGGTAAGAGGATTACCTCCCATCAAACAACATGGTAGTACTTGCGAGTTTTTCATCTTGCGAGATAAACACCATAATGTTTTTCCAAATCGATTTGCATACAGAGCAAACAAACCTCTTGAGCTAGTGCATACAGACTTTTGTGGACCTACATGGACACAAACGATTGGTGGAAGTTGTTACTTTTTCATTTTTATTGATGATTATAACATAAATACTTGGGTTTACTTGAAGTAGATTTCTAAAACTTTTGTAAAGTTCAAAGAATTCAATGCCTTAGTAGAGAAACAAAGTGGTCGACAGATCAAGGTATTGAGGTCAGATCGTGGTGAGGAATATGATTCAAAGGCATTCCATGATTACTAAAAACAACATGGAATTAGAAGACCAAATTTTATGCAAGGAATGAGTTTGATTTCCATATTTACAGAGACTCCAAAAGACACACATTAGAGAGAAGGAAAAATAATTCTAAGATACATAGCAGAAGCTAGAGATTTTGGCATAATGTATGCAAGAACGAAGAAGAAGGATTTGATTGGATACAAAAATAGTGATTTTGCAGGAATTTTGGATGATAAGAAGAGCTCACTTCTGGTTATGTGTTCCATCTTGGTTTAGGTGTGATTTCATGGATATTTAAGAAGCAACCCATTGTGACACTATCATTAGCAAAAGAAGAATATGTAGTAGCAACATCAACAACATGTCAAGTAGTGTGGTTAAGAAGAGTATTGGATGGAGTCAAGGAAAAACAACAAGGATCAACCACAACATATTGTGACAACGCCTCAACAATTGTACTATCCAAGAATAGTGTGCTTCATAAAAGGAGCAAGCATATTGATACCATATATCATTTTATTAAAGATCTTGTGAGCAATGGAGAAGTTCACTTGAAGCCTTGTAAATCAAGTGATAAATTGGATAATATATTTACTAATCAATTAGAAAAATATGTGTTTTAGTTTCACAAAAGAAGTTTGGGTGTTGTAATCCTAGCTGAGACATAGACAAAAGTCATTCAAGTAGAATCAAGTCATTTCAATCAAGTTTTTGTGTGATCAATATAAGAGCCACAACTCGTGTTATTGTGTGTGAATTATTTGTGTCAATTTATGTTTCCTATCCTCTGCTTTCCCATAAATTGGTCTTGAATAAAGGTTACAAAGAGACAAGGAGAGAAAACTAATAGAAATCTGTGAGTGAGATAAGAGAGAAGTATTTTTTTTCTCTTGTTGAACTATAATGCACCTTACAAGTTATACATAGGGTGTTATAACACAAAAGGGTGTTAGAAAGCACCATGTTACAAGTTGTACACTTATCGTGCTTAGCAAGCACATGTGCTTCCTTTGTTTTTCGATGAATTAGCACACTAACGCGGGTCTTTACCTTCATGAAGAGCATTAGCATGCAATCATATAAAATTACACGGTGCATTAGTGTGAAAATTCAACAAAATATTAAAAGGGACCAAGCCAAAAGCAATATTACTAGTCATGATGATTTGGTTCATTTGAATTCTTAAATACGTGAGTGCAATTTTGGAAAAGCTTTTACAAAGTATTTGGTGATATAAAAGGTAAAAGGGACTTTTTTAAGTGGTATAAAGTTCTTTTTAAAGGGTGTTATCATAAATGGGGTCGTTGAAAAGGGATTTATAAAGAATAAAAAAGGGTTTTATTTTTAAAAGGATTTTTGTAAGTGAAAATAGTTTAAAAAAAGGTGCATGGTATTATTTTAATTGTTATTGGAAAAAAAGAATTAAAAGAAAGATATTTTTCGAAAAGTGAGTTTTTTCCTTTGCAAAATTTCGTCGATCTACACAAATTATTTGGTGTGTTGTCAAGCAGGTGAGATTTTTTGGTGATGATTGTGCCTTACGAGGGCACATATTAAAAATCGTATTTTTTTTTTGGAGAGATATGGAAGATAGGATCATGCAATCAGAAAAACAATTATATGAAAGAGGAAATACAACAGGGCGCAAAGCACAACTAAAGAAGGCTAAGAAAAGGAATAAAAAAGAAGAGGCATATATTGTTTCCATGTTTAGAGAGTTTTAGGCCAAAACTGAGGAATAGAGAAATCTAGCAGAAGATAATGAAGAAAGCAAGGTTGATTTGTGTAGCATTGTTAGGTCCCTATATTACTAGTATAGTCCCTTATTATTTTTAGTGTAACACCCTTATTGTTATTATTGTACCCTTGTAACCCCCATTTTGTTATTATTGTGCCCTTAAATTATTATTGTTAGGTCGGCTAGGTTTACATTGTGGCCCACTAGGATTACATTATGGCCCCATGGACTCCTATACATAGAAAGGAGGTTTTGTAAATTGTATCATCCAAGAATTGTTCATTTATGTAATTTATTTGAGGTTGCCCCCTCAAATTGGCTTATTTCTAAGCGTTGATATCTTTTTTCTTCTATTTTTGGAGCTGGTTACACAACATTTGGTATCAGAGCTTTGGATTCTAGGGTTTTGCTGCTCCAAATAGGTCATCGTGGAATTTTCGCTATAAATTTTTTTCTACGAAGTTTCAGAAGCTGAAATTCTTAGGGTGCGAAGCTGAAATCCTGAGGAATATTGTCTAAAAATTTCAGAGCTTGGTTCCCAATATTTTCGCATATATCATCTGTGGAAGTTAGGTCTTTTTTCAAGATCCTAAACAGGTCATCGTGGAATTTTCGCTATAAATTGTTTTCTACGAAGGGTCCGAATCTGAAATTCGTATGGTGAGAAGCTAAAATCCTGAGGAAATTCGTCAAAAAATTTCAGAGCTTGTTTCACAATATTTTTGGAGATATGATTTGTGGAAGGTAGTGCTTTTTCAGGCTCCTGAATTTCATCTCAAAGAGGTGATCGTGGGAAAAGTTCAATAACTCTCTCTCTGGGAAGTGGATTTGAGTGCCATAAAAATTGGTCACAAGTACACAAACTTTAGTTTCTTGGCTATCAATTTCAGAGACAAAGGACGAAAAAATGAGACGTGGAAAGTCCTACAAGTTTGCTCTACTGAACCAGTCCAACATTAGGTCATTGTGGGAGATTGGACACAACTTTGTCTTGGGGAATCCAAATTAGATCAGACATATGGCATTTGAAAGAAGCTTCAGAGGGCTACTATAGGGCTTAATTTCAGATATTGAATATTTTCAATTACAGAGATAATTCAATTTCAATATCGAGTTCCTCAAAGCAAGTAAAAGGTGTGTATTTTTTTCCAAATTGCATAAGTCTTGTTTGAAGAATCAAGTTGAATTGATTCCAAGGGAATATTTTAGAATAGGTATCAATATTGGATTCTAAAATGGTGCCTAAAAAGAATTCAACACCCATTAAGCCTTCAGAAGGCTCTACCATGACTCATGAAGATGAAGAATTGCAACATGATCTATCAAAATTACAAGAGCAAGTGCAACAAATTTCACTCTCGCAAAGAGCAACAAAAAATGAAATGGAAGTTTTTAAGAAAGGCATGGAAGTGAATATGGACGGTTTGAAGAAAGGCATGGAAGCTAAGATGGATGGCGTGGAAGTGAAGATGGACGGTTTGAAGAAAGGCGTGGAAGCTAAGATGGATGGCGTGGAAGCTAAGATGGATGGAATGGAAGCTGGCATGGAAGCTAAGATGGATGATTTAAAATCAAACATTGAAGATTTGACAAAGTTGATACAAGAAATGTTTTCTAATGGTGAAAAGATAGTAGAAGAACCTCATGATGAGAACAAAATAAATGTTAATCATGATTTCATAAACTCTAATGTTGGCGGGAAGAACCACCATATTTCAAAAATGGATATGAGGAAGTTTGATGGAAAGGATCCTGTAACATGGATACTACATATGGAGCAATATTTTGATCTCCATAATGTGCAAAACACACAAAAGGTACGCATTGCAACTTTGAATTTAGAACAAAATACATTTGTATGGTATCGATGGCTTTTCTCCCGTAAAAAAATTGTCACTTGGTCAATTTTTACGGAGGAAATGATAGCACATTATGAGGATACAAAGAGCAACACCTTCATTAGCCAAGTGATAAATCTCAAACAAAAGGGTTTAGTGGGGCAGAACATTGAGGACTTCCAAAAATTGAATATAAGGGTAACTGATATTCCAGAGGAACACAGGATTGATCTCTTCATAGGCACTTTAAAGGATAACATTAAATATGAAGTTCACGTTCTGGAACCTGATTCATTGGAGAAGGCATTCAAGTTGGCAAGAAAATTTGAATGTAAAATTATGGCAACAAGGAAGCCTACCACTCAATTCTATAAAGAAGGAAGTGTGGCTACGCCTAGATTTCCACAACCTACAAGGTTGACATCACAACAATTGATAGAAAATACACTAAAGGTCATAAGTGTGCTGAGAAGAAATTATTTTACATAGATTGTGAAGAGGAAGAAGAAAATGAACAAGAAGAGGATATACACCAGGAACCATCCCCAGAAGAGGAAGAAATGAATCCGACCATATCGTGTTTTGCACTGGCAGGAATTACCACTCCTCAAACTCTCAAGATAAAAGGACAAATCAAGAATAAAAAGGTAATAGTGTTGATTGATTCAGGTAGCACCCATAATTTTATTCATTGTAAGGTAGCCAAGGAATTAAATTGTTTCCTATACCCAGCACCAGAATTTCAAGTGATGGTTGCAAATGGAGGAACTATAAATTGCTCGGGAAAATGCCATAATATCAAGCTAACCATGGGGGAATATGTATTGACTAGTCCAATGCTTTCCATTCCTATGGGAGGTGCTGATGTTGTACTAGGAGTACAATGGTTACAATCTTTGGGGAAGGTAGCTTTTAATTTTCAAGAGCTTTTCTTGAAATTTTTTTCAGAAGGAAAGGAAGTCGAATTACGGGGTATTGCGAGGAAGCCGGGAAAGATAATAAGCTCTAATGTCATGAAAAAACTTCTAAAGAAAGAACAACGAGGCGTAATTTCACAATTATGCTCACTAGAAGTTCCAACATCAAAATCATCTATTTCTGCAGATCTCCAACAAGTCTTGGACAATCATTCCAAGGTGTTTCAAACTCCCAAAGGACTCCCACCTATTCGTGATCATGATCATGCTATTCATTTGATTCCAGGAAGTGTTCCTCCAAACATCAGGCCCTATAGATATCCTTACTTCCAAAAGAGCGAAATTGAACGTATGATTGCAGAAATGTTAGAGGCAGGTATAATTCAACCTAGTCAAAGTTCTTTCTCTGCTCCTGTAGTATTGGTACACAAGAAGGATGGATCATGGTGCATGTGTCCGGATTATAGGGAGCTCAATAAGCTCATCATTAAAGATAAATTTCCCATTCCTATGATTGATGAATTATTGGATGAATTACATGGAGCAATTTATTTTACCAAGTTGGATCTTCGTTCAGGATATCATCAAATTAGAATGAAGACCGAAGATATTCCAAAAACAGCATTTCGAACTCATGAGGGTCATTATGAATTTTTGGTCATGCCTTTTGGCCTTACCAATGCACCTTCTACATTTCAAGGGTTGATGAATTCCATTTTCAAACCCTTCCTTAGAAAATTTGTGCTAGTATTTTTTGATGATATACTAATCTACAGCAGTCTTGGAAGGATCATGTTGAACATGTTGACAGGGTGCTCAAACTATTGCAGGAGAAACAATTATATGCAAAAACATCCAAATGTTTCTTTGGAGTACAAGAGGTGGAATATCCGGGTCATATTATATCTCACGAGGGTGTTAAAGTAGACCCTAACAAAATTAAAGCCATTAAGGAATGGAAAGTCCCCAAGACAATAAAGCAGTTGCGAGGATTTCTCGGGTTAACATGCTATTATCGCAAGTTTGTTAAGAATTATGGGAGAATAGTAGCACCTCTAACAACATTATTGAAGAAAGATGCATTTTCATGGACTCCTGAAGCAACTAAGGCCTTTGAACATCTTAAAGAGGCAATGTGCCTAGCACCGGTCTTAGCTACACCAGACTTCACAAAAACCTTTATTGTGGAATGTGATGCCTCAGGAAATGGAATTGGTGCAGTTTTAATGCAGGAAGGAAGACCCATTGCTTTTGAAAGTCGTCCAATCAAAGGAAAGTATTTACAGAAACCTATTTATGAGAAGGAAATGTTAGCAATAATGCATGCACTAAAGAAATGGCGAACTTACCTAATGGGAAGACACTTCAAGGTAAAAAATGATCATGGTAGTCTTAAACACTTTTTGGAACAAAGACTATCTTCAGAAGAGCAGCAAAAATGGGTCACAAAGATGTTGGGTTATGACTTTGAAATAATCTACAAAAAAGGAAAGCTTAATGTTGTTGCAGATGCACTCTCAAGAAAGAATGAAGAGATGGAAGCATTGCTTTGTGCCATTTCTATTATCCAACCAGATTGGATAACCGAAGCAAGAGATGAATGGAAGAAGGACAAAGATGTATGGACACTAATTCAAAAGTTGCAGCAAGATCCTAGTACATCTGATACATTTAGTTGGAAAAATGATTCCTTATGGTACAAATATCACTTATATATTTGTAAGAATTCCCAACTAAAATAAAAGATTCTTTTGGAATTGCACACTTCTCCTTTACGAGGACACTCAGGATTTTTAAAAACTTACCACAGGGTGAAGAAAGATTTTTTTTGGGATGGCCTTAAATCTGATATTCAAAATTTTGTGGCGGAATTTTTGGTTTGCCAGCAGAATAAAGTGGAGACAATTAAGACCCCGGGACTTCTACAACCTTTATCCATTCCAAGTCAACGTTGGGAGGAGATTTCAATGGATTTTATCACAGGTTTACCGAAGTCCGAAGGTAAGAATGTCATCATGGTGGTAGTTGATAGACTTACCAAGTATGCACACTTTTGTGCATTATCTCATCCATTTAAAGCAAGTACAGTTGCTACTACATTTGTTGACAGAATTCAAAAGCTACATGGAAGCCCAAGGGTTATTGTGAGCGACAGAGATCCCATTTTTACGGGAAATTTTTGGACGAAGTTATTTTCTTGTTTGGGTACTCAATTAGCTCATAGCTCATCTTATCATCCTCAATCTGATGGTCAAACAGAGATAGTAAATAAATTTTTGGAAGGATATCTTCGTTTTTTTGTATCTAATAAACAAACACAATGGGTCAAGTGGTTACCTCTCGCTGAATGGTGGTATAACACTTCCTTCCATACTGCAGCAAAAATGACCCCATTTATGGCACTTTATGGATATCATCCGCCATCGATCACATCATCTTTAAGGGAAAATTCGAAGGTTCAAGCAGTGGAAGATCACATCGAGCATCAGCAAGAAGTTCTCCAACTCTTAAAGGATAACCCGAATTTGGCACAAAATCGAATGAAACAACAGGCAGATCAACATCGTAGCGAGAGAAGTTTTGATGTAGGAGATTGGGTATTTTTATAGCTACAACCATATAAACAAATGTCCCTCAAGCAAGCTAAGAAGGATAATAAATTATCGCCAAAGTACTATGGTCCTTACAAGGTGTTGCAAAATATTGGTACTATGGCATACAAATTGGAGCTTCCTGCTTCTTCGCGAGTACATCCAGTTTTCCATGTTTCATGCTTAAAGAGGGTTATAGGTGAAAATATTCCAGTTCAAACAATATTTCCAGAACTTGATGAGGAAGGAAAAATCATATTGGAACCGGAAGTGGTCACGGAAACAAGAACTCGACAACTACGGAATCGATCAATTTCAGAATATCTCATCAAGTGCAAGAACTTACCCACTGAAGATTCTACATGGGAGGATGAGAATTTTATACAAAAGCACCCAGAGCTACTCAAGCATTGAGGACAACACTTTTTTTGAAGGAGAGGGGCATGTTAGGTCCCTATATTACTACTATAGTCCCTTATTATTGTTAGTGTAACCCCCTTATTGTTATTATTGTACCCTTGTAACCCCCATTTTGTTATTATTGTGCCCTTAAATTATTATTGTTAGGTTGGCTAGGATTACATTGTGGCCCACTAGGATTATATTATGGCCCCATGGACTCATATATATAGAAAGGAGGTTTTGTAAATTGTATCATCCAAGAATTGTTCATTTATGTAATGTATTGGAGGTTGCCCCTCAAAGTGGCTTATTTCTAAGGAGTTGATATCTTTTTTCTTCTATTTTTGGAGCTAGTTACACAACAAGCATGGATATGCTACCTCCTCCTAAGTTTAATGATTCTTTAGCTTTGAGTTACATTCAAAAAAATGGATGAGAAGTGTTTCTGAAAAGTAGCAAAAACTACAACTTCCAAGGAAGCATGGAAGATCATGGAAGTAGGATTTGGTGCAAGGCAGAGTGACATGCAGTAGCAAGATGTCTCACAATATGTTGAGTCAACTACATATCGAAGAGTAGATGAGAAAGACTCTGAGAGGACAATAGACTTTGGAGAGTACCTCTCAAAAGTGGATTATGGTTGTCAAGACCATAAAATTGAAACCCATTATGCAAGAATGCATATCGATGAAGAAGATGCAACAAATATTTCAAAGAGAGAAGTTGCAGTCTCTATATGTGAAGAAGATCAAGAGCATATAAATTCTCAATGAATACACTATAACGTGGACGGAGGAGATGATGGTGAATCCCACTATGAAAAAACACATGTGGATGATGACTGCAAAGTGAGATATGAATTGGTGCATCTGGCAACTGATGGATTTGATGAAGTTGAAATTGGAAATGAGCCCATTAATGCTCAGATATCCCATTATAGTGTGGATGAACATTATGTTGATGTTATGTTTGGTTTCTTTTTTGAAACAAAACTTGATTGTCATGATATGGTAAGTGCCATGTTTGATGAAAAAATGAAGGTTGAGGCTACCACTGTAGCCCTAAGTTATGAATCATTTGGAACTAATAATGAAGCAGTTTGCAAACAAGAAACAACTGATTTTGGCTTAGATAAAGCTATCAATGGAGCAACAAGTGGTTTGGTAGATCCAAAAATTGGAATTGTTGAAGTTAAATTTGTTGAAGAAACATTAACTCATGATGAGTGGTTGCACATGATGCAATGGAAATAACATATTGATATACTATTATTTAGTGAGAAAAACACACTTGTGTTTGGAATCTAGGTGGAAAACACCATGTTTTCAGCAGGAAATATTGGTAAAAGGGAAGAAAATGAAAATTATGATGCAATGACAGAACAAAAGAAGACATAAAAGGAAAATCTAGAGCACGAAGCTCTCACTAAAGAGCATAATATATATGTTTTTAATGTTGTTTTTTAATATGCAGGTGCTCAAAATAGCATGGGAGAAAATTTTGAAATCAGGGTTGTTAATAAGTTTGATGCATATTTGAAGCTCATTCAAGAATGGATTCAAAAGCCAATTGAAGAAATTGATGTGAATCTTAAGGCAACAGCTGGAATAAAATAATTAAATGAAATTGTGAATGATGATCTTGAGTGTGAAGATTACAAGAAAAACACAGTACTACCTGATGATGAAATTGAAGAGAATGATATGGAAGTTTCTGAAAACAAGGAAAAATGCATTAAAACCATTTTTTGGCAATGAATTCAATAAGAGATAATATTTTTCTATCAAGAAATATGGAAAAACGAAAGATAGGAATATGAAGCACAAGAAACAAAGGGAAGAAGAGAGTTTGAATATGGAGAGTTGTGGTTGAACGAAGTCTTGAAGAGGAAGTTGTAGAAGACTAACTCAGATCAAATTCAATACAAGTCAAATAAAATTTGCAGCAACAACAATTAAAGAAATATGGAGCCTATAGTAGGAACATGGAACAAAGAATGAAATAATTTTGAGGATATAGAAATTTTAAGAAATGAAAAAGAAAATGCAAAATTGCGAAATTTTTGAGTCATTGTAAGACTAGCTAAGACATAGCATACATGTTTGAGTGTTAATTGAGTCAATTTCTATTGCAACCGTAGCAGCCATAGTTAAGTCGTGTTTGGGTTATGTTGAGTCATACTATTGTAATTAAGGGGGAGTGTTAAACTAATCTAATTACGCATGAAGAGTTGGCTAAATTTAGAGAGTTAGTCATGTCAATCAATTTATTGTGTGATCAATAGAAATCCCAAGCTCATGTTATTGTCTATCTGAATTATCTATTTCAATTTATGTTTCCTCTCCTCTTCCTTTTGAACACCTTTGACCCAATTATTTGTTAAATTAATAGCAAAAAGTAAAAATTGCTACCCAATCTCACAGATTGGAAATAAGTAAATTGTTTGATCTCTCGTGACGGTCATATTACTCTCATATATTTCTAGAATATACAAGTCATGAGACATAAGAGAGGTAAATTGTTTTCTAAAATCTACTGTTAATATACTAATCTTACTGTCAAATAGGTGTCATTACATTTAATTCTCTTGTCTGCTAAGTGTCTTGGACAGTTCAGTTTTACTTTAGTTTTAGTCGATTTCTACTCCAGTCATTTATTATTGATGTTTACAATGTAATCTATTTAAATATCTTTGAATATTGAGAAGGGTAATCTCTGCTCAAATTTTTCTCTTTCATTCTTTGTCATGGTATCAGAGCTTAGCCTGCGTAAGAATCCTTGAGAACAATAGAGATCAAAGCGACGTTGAATAAGAATTCTGAGCAACAACGTGAGCATGAGCGAAGTATTTGAATATTGTTGAGGTGTAGAGATCCAAAGAAAAAGGACGAAGAAGCCAGTTGAGGCAAGGGAAAAAAAGATTAAAGAAAGTATTTGATCTGATTAAAAAAAAAAAAAAACATGTTCTACTAATGCACCGTGTTAATTGGAGTTTCCGCGTTACTAATGCACCACTCCAAACCAAATAGGCATGTTAGTCCAGTTGAATTATAGTGATTCCAAACTCACGTGGGTCCAGAGCTCAAGCACCCGAGTTAATGTCATTTTTCAAATAAAATTAATATGAAGGTCATCTAATGCATCCATGAAGGTATCACTTCATACTTCCTTAAAAAAATCACTCAAAGCATTCAACTTATTTCATAAAGAGTTCAACCTATTTCATTTTCTACAAAGGATTCATATTTCATTTTTTTTCATGAAATACAAAGGATTTTTAAAAGCTTTATATTAAGGTTTTTAAAATTTAAGAAAGCTCATAAAAAAATATTTGTTTATTAAAGTTTAAAAAAAACTTTAAACTGGTAAAGGTTAAAGAAAAGAAAAGGTTGCATTTCTTAAGAGATATTTTTAAGTCTTTAAAGGACATTTAAAAAAGGTGCATATTAGCATTTCAAGAAATAATGGCTTCTTCTAGCTCTTTGCCATAGACCCCAAATCTGCTTGGCAAATTATGAGTTTTGGAATTTAAGAATGAAGACTTTTCTACAAGATCAAGAGTGTTAGGATACACTTCAGTTCGTCTATGTAGAGTCGACCCAAGAAGCATGGGCGGCGATGACCAATAATAAGAGGAATGCAGCTATTGAACTCAGAAAGAAGGAGCACACAGCTAAATGTTGAATACAAATCTTAGTCAATGATTCTATCTTTGACAAGATAATTGGTGCGTCAAAAGAAAAAGAAGCTTGGAATATTTTGCAAGCTGTGTATCAAGGAAATGATACAATAAAGACAGTTAAATTGAAAACATTGAGAGTTCAGTTTGAAACCCTAAAGATGTTTGACACCGAGAATGTGGATCACTTCATGACTAGAGTCATGGGAATAGTCAATCAAATCAAACTCATTGGCGAAACCATTACAGGTAAGAAAATTGTTGAAAAATTCGTTCGAATTCTACCTAAGAAATATGACATGATTGTAAAAACCATTTTGGAATCCAAAGATTTTACAAATTTCTCAGTAGAACAATTGACTGGATCACTTCTAGCACATGAAACAAGAATCAACCTGACAAAAGACTCCATAGAACAAAATTTCAAAACAAAAATCTCGTTTGGCATACACAGAGATAGAAGATATATAGGTCGTAGCAAGCGAGGAAGAGGCTGAATCAATGGTAGATCAGATCATCATCATGCAACAGAGCGGTGGATACATCCACAAAACTAAACCCAAAGAGGCAGATCTTGGAACAGATCGAGTGTCCAATGTAATTACTGCAAGAAGTTTGGCCATTATGAGCAAGACTGCAGAAAGAAACAATCAGATTAGCAAGGATGCATTATCCATCTCTCCAACAATGAAAGAGAATCCTTTGAGACCATGTTTCTTTCATTCCATATTTCGAGAGGCAGTCACAGCGAAGACCTTTGGTTGCTGGGAAGTGGATGCAACAATCACATGATGGGTAGCAAGAATATTCTTTCTTCTCTAGATGCTTCCATAACATCAGAGATTACACTTGGAGATCATACAATTATTAAAGTTGATGGAAAAGGTATTGTCCCTATTCTTACTAAAAAAAAATCAGAACAAATACATCCCTGATGTTTACTATGTTCCTTAGTTGAAACATAATCTCATTAGTGTTGGAAAACTAATGGAACATGGCTATGATGTATTATTTGAAAATAACACATGCTCTATATATGACAAAGATCCCCATAGAAGATTGATAGCAAAAGTTGAAAAGACCAAGAATAGGATGTTTCCATTGACGCTTAGAAGGAAAAATACCAGACAATCTTTAGTCAACAATATATCAAGAATAGATGAGACTCATATATGGAATTCTAGGTATGCCCACATCCCAATCAAGAGACTAAGTTTTCTTTAAAAGAATTCTATAGTCATTGGTCTCCCTACTATGAGTGAAAAATACTGTAATTATGAAATTTGTGTCTTATCCAATCATAAAAGAGATAGCTTTCCCACATCATCCTCGAGAGCGAAAGAGTCTTTAGCACTTGTCCATACAGATATATGTGTCTCAATGCAAACACAGTCTATTGGCGGTAGTTTCTGATTTCTGGTATTTATTGATGACTTTCGCAAGAAGATATGGGCGTACTTCTTAAAAAATAAATCAGATACCTTCTCTAGATTTAAAGAGTTCAAGGCAAAATAAAAAAATTAGAGTGGAAAAGTCTTGAAAGTACTCAGATCAGATAGAGGAGGAGAGTACAACTCTAATGAATTCAAAACATTTTGTCGAAAAGAAGGAATCGTAATGCAAAACACTGCAAGATACACTCCATAGCAGAATGGAGTAGCAGAAATAAAAAAGCAGTCGATCATGAACATGGAAAGATATATGCTTCGTGAGAAGGAGTTGTCAAAAAACTATTGCGTTGAATTAATGTCGATGGAAGTGTATGTACTCAACAAATCTCCAACAACCAGTCTCCAAGATATAGTACCTCAAGAAGCATGGGATGGTAACAAGGTAGATGTATCACACTTTAGATTTTCTGGATCAGTGTCTTTTTCACATGTTCTTGAGAAACTATGAAAAAAACTTGATGATAGGTGTGAAAAATGCATATTTGTAGGCTATAGTGAGCAATCAAAAGCCTACAGACTTTACAGTCCTATTACCAAAAAGTTTATTTTAAGCAGAGATGTAAAATTTTTCGAAAATAAATCTTGGTTTGATTAGGTAGATGAAAATTCAAATTAGTATTTTTATCCACCACAGCCACCAAGATTGTAGGTTCAAGAACAACCAGACCATTCTGAAAATGGTACATTGATGCAGGGGCATTAGACACTAGCCAGCAATGTAGGAGGTTTTTTCCACATGTTGCGGCTAGGAGGGTTCGAAATCATCAAAATTGTAACAGCTAGGTGTCAATACCTCAGCTGACTGTATCATTTAGAGTAGTTAGAGTTGTAGAAGTTGAATAGTTCAGTTAGCCCATCTATCATATTTCAGTTAGTTGAATTATTGTAATTAGGCTTTTGATTTTCTAAACGGTACTCATAGAGGAACCGAAGAGACACACTGTAATGTATATAATTTGTATTCTCCAGATGCATAGAGGAGAGGAGGAGAAGGAAAAAAGAAATTTCTGTAATAAAATCTGTATGTTCACAATTGCTTCCCGTTAAATAATTTCAGTACGCATTGGCCATGAATTGTCCCGAATCCTTATTGTGAAGAAATTGTTTAATTGTGAGGTGATTAAACTCTATGCATGTACAATTAGTAAATTGAACTACTGTATAGATTTTTCATATCTCTGCCTATTGTTTTCTCAAGATTTATTTGAACAAAACCTTGTTGAATTAATCCCACCCACAGGCGAGGCCTGTGCAGAGAAACCAAGGTCACAAAATCAATTAAAAATAGTGGAATTCCCATTTAAGAGAGAGATAAATTCATTTACCATTGCAACCCTGACCTGAGTTAAGGAACCAAAAGGAATAGCGTAACCTGACTTGACCGTGGTTGGTCACTGTTCCAAAACCGCGAGCAGATTTACGAGGCTAGATTGCCCATATCACACCGCCTTTCGGTGATAAGCGGTATTTCCTGGTTGGGGAGCGATTCCATAGAGCATTCGACATGTGGCGAGGTGGACCCACAGAAAACCGTCGTTGCTGCGCACCATCGCACGTTATCGTTCGACCAAGGAAGTCAAGCGATATCGTGGTACGTCGTTGATCTGGGAAGGAGCCATCAGACGGTGATCGTTTGATAAATATGTGCGAAGGATAACCAGGTACAGTACAAGCATTTTATTGGACCATTGATATATAAGTGGGCCCGGGGCCGAAGGTCTATTGCGACATCATTTGGTTATAAAGTGTTGGACTATTAATATAAAATTCGGAGATATAAATTAAAATTCAAAGGTTGAAATAATGTTTGTTTATCAAATTCCAAGAATTTGATAAATAGAATACCGAGAAAAGAAAGAGGCCACGTGGAAGTAAACGAAGCTAATGGAAGGGAAAATGCTGACAGAGCAATTACAGTAGAGCAAACTCTCCTCAGAGCAACTTTTGGCTTTGTTGCTGTCATTTGTGGTATTGGAGCCAGGTTCCAAGTTTTTTTTGCAGGAGCAGACATGGCAATCCGAGTTGGTAGAGGTGTTGGCAGAAGGAGATTTGTTTCCAATGTAGAGGTGTTGGGGATGTTGCAGAGGGTTGAGGCCAGAATGGATGCCATGGAGCGAAGGCAGCCCAGAGATCCTAAAGACATCAGTGAACCTGAAATAGAAGAAGCGGAAGAAAATGTTGAAATTCCTCCTGACATGAGGCTCCTCAGAACTGCTCTGGGGTCTGTAGTTAAGCCCAGGATTGAAGTATAAAATTTTGCAGGGGGACTGAATCCAGAGGAGCTAGTGGACTGGATAAATGAAATGAACAAGTGCTTCGATTATGAAGAAATAAGCGAAGATAAAAAGGTCAAGTTTGCAGTAACAAAGCTGAAGGGACATGCTGCACTTTGGTGGGATGGAGTGCAGGCAGAAAGAAGGAGAGTTGGCAAGCAACCTATCAAGAGATGGACCAGAATGATGGCTAATTTAAAAGGTAAATTCTTGCCTAGTGATTATCAACTGACATTGTATAGGCAAATGTAGAACCTGAGACAGAGGTTGCTGACAGTAAAAGAATACACAGAGGAATTCTACAGAGTAAGCATAAGAGCTGGGCAATTTTAGGACACACCAGAGAAGAATCCCAGATATGTAAATGGTCTCAAGCTGGAGATCCAAGATGAGATTGGTCTCCTATCTCCTAAGACAATTGAAGAGGCCTACCAGATGGCCTTGAAAGCAGAGGAGAAACTCCTGAGGAAACAGTCTGCCAAGAAGAGAGGTACCTTCCGTGGAAAGGGAAGTCAGGGTGGTAGAGGAAAGCCTACTACACCCAGGGATGGAGCTAACAGTAGCTCACCTCCGAATGCATCTACAGAGGATGATGCAAGGGGCAGAAGGGGTTCTTACAGAGGAAAAGGAAGAGGAGGCAGAGACAGAGGCAGAGGTAGAGAGTTGAGGTGTTATAAATGTCAGCAAGTGGGACATAAGCACTATGAGTGTCCAAAGAATGTGGGTGCTGGTCCAAGAAATGTTGTTGTTGCCTAGGCTGGAGAAGAGGCAGAAATTGAGGAATAAATCCTACCAGAGAGGGGAGAGTCCTTGGTGGTGAACAAGGCCCTGTTGAAGCAAACCAAAGAGGCCACTGAGCCTGCACAAAGGAAGACTTTTTTTAGGAGCATATGCAAAGTCCAAGGGAAATGTTGCCAGCTAGTCATTGATAGTGGCAGCACATAAAATCTGGTTTCCACTGAGGTGATAGAAAATTTGAAGTTGAAGACAAGGGAGTATCCAACTCCCTACAGGGTGTCCTGGCTGCATAAAGGGCACTAGCTGGTTGTAAAAGAACAGTGTGAGATAGAGCTGCAAATGGGCAGATACAAACATAAGGTCCTGTGTGATGTAATTCCCATGGATGTGTGTCATATACTGCTGGGTAGACCTTGGCAGTTTGATAGAGAAGCAGTGCATGATGGCAAGAAGAACACTTACAAGTTCTTCAAAGATGGGGTACATCATACATTGATACCCATGGAAGAAGGAGAGCCATTCAATAGAGTGATTGATCCAAAGACCTTGTTGCTAAGCGGGAAGGAATATCTGCAGCAGATAGAAGAAGAAGAGGTAATTTTTGCTTTAGTTTGCAAACCTAGGGTAGTTCTTACTTCTACAAAGATTTCTGATTTTCCAGTAGAAATCCAAGAGATGTTAGACAATTACTGTGACATTGTTATGGATGATTTACCTGATGAGCTGCCACCTGTGAGAAAGATCAGCCATTAGATAGATTTTATCCCTAGTTCAAATCTACCAAATAAGGTAGCCTACATAATGACTCCCAAGGAAAATGAGGAAATCAGGAGACAAGTACAGGAATTGGTGGACAAGGGACTGATCAGAGAAAGTTTGAGTCCATGTGCAGTACTAGGAGTGTTGAGCCCAAAGAAAGATGGAGGCTGGAGGATGTGTACTGATTCTAGAGCAATCAATAAGATCACAATCAGGTACAGATTCCCTTTACTCAGAGTTGAGGATTTAATGGACTGTTTGAGTGGTGCTAGATATTTTTCAAAGATAGATTTGAAAAGTGAATACCATCAGATTAGAATAAGAGAGGGTGATGAGTGGAAAACTGCCTTTAAAAAAAATGAAGGACTGTATGAATGGATGGTAATGCCTTTTGGGTTGTCAAATGCACCTAGCACTTTTATGAGACTTATGAATGAAGTGTTGAAAGAATTAATTGGTAAATTTGTGATAGTGTATATGGATGATATATTAGTTTTCAGCAAAACTAAAGAAGAACATTTAAGGCATCTTAACCATGTCTTGAAAAAACTGCACCAGGATAAAATAATGATAAATTTAAAGAAATGCTCATTCATGAAAGAGGAGTTAGTTTATTTGGGTTTTGTTGTTTCTGTAGAAGGATTGAAGATGGACCAAGAAAAGGTTAAGGCAATTGTGGAGTGGCCTTCACCTAGGAATGTTTTTGAGGTAAGGAGTTTCCATGGACTTGCTAGTTTTTACAGAAATTTTATAAGAAACTTCAGTAAGATCAATGCACCCATAATTGAGAAAATAAAGAAGAGCAAACAGCCGTTTAAGTGGACTACTGAAGCAGAAAGAAACTTTAAACTTTTGAAGCAAAAGATAACTGAGAAGCCTGTTTTGATTCTACCTGATTTTACTAAACCATTTCAAGTAAAATGTGATGCCAGTGGGGAGGCCATTAGAGATGTGTTGAGTCAGGATGATAGGCCTGTAGCCTATTTTAGTGAGAAGATAAATTACACCAGGAGAAAGTATTCCTCTTACGAGAAGGAATTCTATGCAATTGTTCAGGCACTGAAAAAGTGGAGACATTATTTGATGTCTAGGGAATTTGTATTGTATTCTGACAATCATGCTTTGCAGTATATTGTATAGTAGCCCAAGTTGAAGCATAAGCATGCCAAATGGGTTGAGTATCTCCAAGGTTTTAATTTTGTTTTAAAACATATAAGTGGCCAAGCAAATAAAGTAGTTGATGCTTTGAGTAGGAGGCACATGCTTGTTCAAGAGACAAATTTTGAAGTTGTAGGGTTTTATTTTCTCAAAGAATTATATAAAACAGATTCAGATTTTAAGGAAGCATTGAGGCATGTTGTAACCCTATTTTAATATATAGAAGCTAGTGGCTGGATTATTTCTTGCAGGAGGACTTGTTATTCAGAAGAAACCAATTGTGTGTACCAAAATGTTCCATGAGAGAAAATTTGATCAAAGAGAAGCATAGTGGTGGACTTGTTGGGCACTTTGGTACTGATAAAACCTATGAGCAGCTGAGTCACTTTTATTACTGGCCCATGATGAGAACAGAAGTGGATAAGTTTGTGAAGGATTGCAAAATTTGTCAATATTCTAAAGGAAATAGCCAGAATACAGGATTGTACACTCCCTTGCCTATTCCAGACGGGCCTTGGGACATGGTGAGTATGGATTTTGTTCTAGGATTGCACAAGACTCAGAGAGGGAATGATGCAGTCTTTGTTGTAGTGGACAGATTCTCCAAAATGGCACACTTTATTCCATGCTATAAAACTAGTGATGCCACCCATGTTGCCAACTTATTTTTCAAAGAAGTTGTTAGATTGCATGGGTTGCCCAGGAGCATTGTTTCAGATAGAGACACCAGATTTGTGGGTCACTTTTGGAGGAAACTGTGGAAGAAACTTGGTACCAAACTGAGTTTCAGCTCAACTTATCATCCCTAGACTGATGGAAAAACTGAGGTAGTGAACAGGAGTCTGGGAAATTTTTTGAGAAGTCTTGTAGGAGAGCATCCCAAACAGTGGGATCATATTTTTCCCTAGGCAAAATATGCATATAATGACTCACCAAACGGAAGCACAGGGAAAATTCCATTCCATATTGTTTATGGAATGCACCCCAGAGGAATATCAGAGTTAAGAAATCTGGGAAAGGTAGAGCTAAGGAGCACAGATGGTGAGGAATTTACTTCAGAGATCCAGGCCATACATGAACAAGTGAAACAGCAACTACAAGGCAGCGGCATCAAATACAAAAGCAGAGCAGACTTGAGCAGAAAAGTAGTTCATTTTGAAGTAGGAGATCTGGTTTTGGCACACTTGAGAAAGGAGAGATTCCCAAGGAATAAGTATAATAAACTGAAGTTCAAAAATATTGGACCATGCAAGATACTTAGAAAGTTTTCTGCAAATGCTTATGAGATTGAATTACCTCCTAATGTTGGAATATCTCCCATTTTTAATGTTGCAGATTTGTACAAGTATGAAGATGATGGTGCGGAAGAAAGATCAGCAAAAAAGGGACAGATTGAGTGGAAAGAGCAACGACCCCAGCACAACCATTGCAACCAGAGAAGATATTGAACAAAAGAGTGTTCAAGAGGACCAGAGGATAGGAGTACTTTCAGTACTTAATCAAATGGAAGGATAAGCCAGAGGAAGATGCCAATTGGATGACTGAAGGAATTCTGCAGAGGATAGGCAGATCACTGGAAGAGCTCATGGATAGGATCCCATGAAGAAAATTTCCCTCAAGAGTCTGATGCAGGGGCATTAGACACTAGCCAGCAATGTAGAAGGTTTTTTCCACATGTTGTGGCTAGGAGGGTTCGAAATCATCAAAATTGTAACAACTAGGTGTCAATACCTCAGCTGACTGTATCATTTAGAGTAGTTAGAGTTGTAGAAGTGGAATAGTTCAATTAGCCCATCTGTCATATTTCAGTTAGGTGAATTATTGTAATTAGGCTTTTGATTTTCGAAACGGTCCTCATAGAGGAACTGAAGAGCACACTGTAATGTATATAATTTGTATTCTTCGGATGCATAGAGGAGAGGAGGAGAAGGAGAAGAGAGATTTCTGTAATAAAATCTATGTGTTCATAATTGCTTCCTGTTAAATAATTTCAGTACGCATTGGCCATGAATTGTCTCGAATCCTTATTGTGAAGAAATTTTTTAATTGTGAGGAGATTGAACTTTGTGCATGTACAATTAGTAAATTGAACTACTGTATAGATTCTGCATATCTTTACCTATTGGTTTCTCAAGATTTATTTGAACAAAACCCTGTTGAATTAATCCCACCCGCAGGCGAGGCCTTTGCAGAGAAACCAGGGTCGTGAACTCTATTAACAATAGTGGAATTCCCGTTTAAGAGAGAGATAAATTCGTTTACCATCGAAACCCTGACCTGAGTTAAGGAACCAAAAGGAATAGTGTAACCTGACTTGACCGTGGTTGGTCACTGTTCCAAAACTGTGAGCGGATTTACGAGGCCGGATTGCCCATATCGCACTGCCTTTCGGTGATAAGCGGTATTTCCTGGTTGGGGAGAGATTCCATAGAGCATTCGACACGTGGCGAGGTGGACCCACAGAAAACCATCGTTGTTGCGCGCCATCGCACGTTATCGTTCGACCAAGGAAGCCGAGCGATATCGTGGTACGCCGTTGATCTGGGAAGAAGCCATCGAATGGTGATCGTTTGATAAATATGCGCGGAGGATAACCAAGTATGGTACGAGCATTTGATTGGACCATTGATATATATGTGGTCCCAGGGTCGAAGGTCTATTGCGACGTCATTTGGTTATAAAGTGTTGGACTATTAATATAAAATTCAGAGATATAACCTAAAATTCAAAGGTTGAAATAATGTATGTTTATCAAATTCCACGAATTTGATAAATAGAATCCCAAGAAAAGAAAGAGGCCACGTGGAAGTAAACAAAGCTAATGGAAGGGAAAATGCTGACAGAGCAATTACAGTAGAGCAAACTCTCCTCAGGGCGACGTTTGGCTTTGTTGCGTATCACACTTTCAATTTTTTGGATCAGTGTCTTTTTCACATGTTCTTGAGAAACTATGAAAAAAACTTGATGATAGGTGTGAAAAATGCATATTTGTAGGCTATAGTGAGCAATCAAAAGCCTAAATACTTTACAGTCCTATTACCAAAAAAGTTTATTTTAAGCAGAAATGTAATTTTTTTCAAAAATAAATCTGGGTTTGATCATGTAGATGAAAATTCAAATTAGTATTTTTATCCACCACAGCCACCAAGGTTGCAGGTTCAAGAACAACCAGACCATTCTCAAAATGGTACATCATCAAGCAGTGATTTATCCAGTGATCAAACATCTTCAGAAGAGGGATAGAAAACAAGAAGTATCAGAGAGATATATGAACAGGAGCATGAATTTAACCAACATGATATGTTTGCATTTATTTCAACTCAACTAACCCATTTTGAAAAAGCAGTTAAAGAAAAGCATTGGGTTGACGCAATGAACCCAGAAATTGCTACCATAGAGAAGAATGAGACTTGGGAATTAGCTGATCTCCGAAGAGAAAAAACCAGAATTGGCGTAAAATGGGTATATAAAACCAAGCTAAATGAAAAAGGAAAAATTGGGAAACATAAGGCAAGGTTGGTTTCCAAAGGATTCTCACAACAGTTTGGTGTTGAGTATGGTGAAACATTTGCTCCAGTAGCAAGGTTAGACACTGTCACAACCATTTTGTCCATAGCAGCTCAAAAAAAATGGAAATTCTATCAGCTTTATGTAAAATCTACCTTCGTAAATGGTATATTACAAGAAGAATTTTATGTAGAGAAGCCTCTTCGTTTTGAAGTGCCGGGACATGAGCATAAAGTATATAGCTTGAATAAAGCTTTATATGGTTTGAAACAAGCTCCAAGAGCTTGGTACAGTGGCATCGACACCTATCTCATCAAAACTGGCTTTTCCAGAAGCAACCATGAACCCACTTTGTATACCAAATCTCATGAAGGTAAAATTCTTATTATATGCCTTTATGTAGATGACCTTCTTTACATAGGAAATATGATGTTAGAAGACTTCAAAGCGGCAATGCAAGTAGAGTTTGATATGACAGATCTAGGAATCATGAAATATTTCTTAGGCATTGAAATTCACCAATCTGCTAATGGAATTTTTGTTAATTAACAAAAATATGCCACTGACATCATCCAAAAGTTTAGAATGACCAATTGCAAATCAACTGATACTCCAATTACTCAAGGCACCAACCTCAACAAAGAAGATGTAGCACCACCCGTTGGTCCTCCATTGTATAAAAGTCTAGTTGGTAGTTTATTGTATGTCACTGCAACTAGACCTGATATTATGTTTGCAGCAAATTTTTGTCTCCAAGTTTATGCAGTCACCAAAGATTACTCATTGGAAAGTTGTAAAAAGGGTGTTAAGGTATATTGCAGAGACCATAGACTATGGCTTGTTTTATACATATTCTGAAATTTTTTCACTTTCAGGTTATATAGACAGCGATTATGAATGGAGCTTAGATGATCGCAAAAATACCTGAGGGTGTGTTTTTCATCTTGGAACGAATCTGATTTCATGTGCATCCAGGAAACAATCAATCATTTCAATATTCAACATCTTATCAAGCATTATGTTTGGGAAGGTTATTGAAAGACATTTCAAATATTCAGAAGAAACTAACTCCAATTTACTGTGATAACAATTCAACAATTTCTTTATAAAAAAATCATGTTTTTCACAAAAAGAGCAAACACATTGACAAACATTTTTATTTCATTAGTGAACTTGTCAATGATGGGGACATATCACTTTCTTTTTGTGGTTCCAAAGATCAGCTTACAGATATTTTCACAAACCCATTGGGAAAGAATCTATTTGAATTTCAAAGAGAGAAATTAGGCATTATTAGTGCCTCCACTTGTAACACTTGAGATAAGGAAGGGATGTTGAGATACTAATATCACTGTTAGTTAAGTGTCATTACATTTAATTCTCTTATTTACTAGGTGTTAAGTTTTACTTCAGTTTTAGTAAAATTCTACTTTACTCCTTTATTATTGATGTTTACAAAGAAATTTATTTAACCATTTTTAAATATTGAGAAGATTAATCTCTTTTTTCTTTTTTGTCATCTACAATCTACCTAATACCCCTCGAAACTTATTTATATTAAAAAATCAAATCATTTGATTCAACCAGGATTCTTTCCTATCATTGATGTCATGGAAACCAACGTTGCACTTACACATTCGTTCGTTTGACAAACTATTATGTACAAACAAAATATATATATTACATCCAACCAGGATTCTTTCCATCCTTAATGTCATAGAAGCCAACGTTGCACTTACACATTCGTTGTTTTGGCAAACGATTCTGTAAAAAATAAAAAAAAGTATTATTACATGATACATAGATATTAAAAAGTGAAATGATCGGGCCAGCTCCTTTCAATTCCCCGCGGGTTAGGTTTCCTCTCTCTGTTTGGGCAGACTAGGTGATGAAAACCGCATAAACTGTATCATCATTGATAAAAATTTGGATAAATTGTATAAACATGATGATGATTGATCAAAAACCCGAATAAAATGTAGGATCATAGGTAAATAAGTGATGGGATTAGACAGAATCAACTAATCCTAATTAATGCAAATTTATCAGGCAAAAACAAGCAGGCTGCAGCAGTACACGATGATAAAAAGCACCGGCTCTTTTTGCATTTCTTGTAAAAACTTCCACAATCGATTCTTGATTTGATTTGTGGTTTAATGGTAAGTTTTTTTGGGTGAAATAAAAAAGACTGTGTTTCAAATTCTATTGAATATATGGATTGTTATAATTTTTGCTGAAGGAGTAGGTTGCTGCATATACACTTGGTATTATAAGGAAATTATGACTGGTTATAATCTCAGTTGAAGATATAAATTATTTGATATACACTTGGTGTTATAAAGAAACTAGTAAAGTTGAAATTGATCTTGAACCTCCTATATTAATTCACCTCCCTATTTAGGAAAAAAAAAAAAAACATAAAAGCCAGACAGATTCTCTTCTCCACGCCTGGAATGAACTTGAGCTCCATAAAGAAACCTAATTCTCGCCATGAACCCAGGATCCTCCGTTTCATTGGAAGTTTTGAAACCTAACTCAAACCGATACAACTCAAAATGGAGATGAAATCTTCCATGCTTTTCCAGCCTTTCCTTTTTTCCCAAATCGTTGCAACGCAGGAACCACATAAAGGCTTTGAGCAGAAAAATGCAAGATCCCCTTCAGTATGTATAGGCCGGCCTCGAATCCCAATGCGTGTCAGCGAGGACATACTTACAAAACGTGGGAGTCCATTAACCACAGTTGTTCTGAGAGTGATACGCAGGACTAAAGGTTGAAAGAGTCAGAGAGGTTATAACTTATAACGCTGTCAACCCATGAACATAATCGAAAAAAGCGAAATGTATTGCTGCCACTGATTCCTTGCAATGAGGACTGGTCCTCGGGAGGAGATAGGTATGGAATCCTGTCAGTTAATGGAGAACCCGCCCTTTTTATAATCTCCAAGCAGTACACTAACCAAATGTCCACATCGCTTTCGGTTTCTTCATTTAAACGAACAAACGATGCAGAAGCATGTAACAAGTGGAGCATGAATTACAAGGAATAGGACAAGGGTCGGGAATCGGCCAGGATTGGCGCAGAATGAGGCAGAATGTTTTGTGCAAAAGCTGTCAGAAACAAAATCGTGAAACTTGATGATGGTGATAGACAGTAGGTTCCGAGCCAGGGTTTACTTTCGATGAAACTAATAGAGAGTCTGCGCACCAGAGGAAGATTCAGTGGACAAGCATATACAAAGATTGTGCACCTTGAATTTCAAGAACGGACAAATAAGTAAAGCGCTGTACAAGCTCTGGTAGATTGAACATTGGGAACGTAGTTGCGGGTGCGCACCCATTTGAATGAGTTGATAGTGATAGCTAAACCAAAAATTTGTGGAATATCTTCTAAATTTCTGTAGACATCCTATAAAATTGGAACACGATACATAGAAGATTAGGATGACCCCCTCTGCAAGGATGACAGGCATAGAATTGAGAAGGAAACTGAATTGAGAAATGGTTCATTTTCTTTATATCTGAAAAAGAAGGTATAGGAATGTTATTTTTATTTTTATTTTTATTTTTATTTTTATTTTTATTGTAGATTTTAAGAATATTTTGAATTTTGATAAATAGAGTTGATAATAAATTAATATAGATTATCTTAACTGCTATGTGGCCAGCAAAAGAGATTGTCAGTATAAGAGTGATCAAGCTGTTATCTAGCCAGTATAACAGTTAAGAGAAATCAATTTTCTTGAGATTGAAAAAAAGTTTGCATCTCAATAAATTTGATTAGTCTAGGAATTCGTCTTAAAGCCTAATAAATCTGTGGTTTATATAGATCTATATTGGTTCTGTGTCATTATCTCAAAATTATTTGTATATAGTTTTTACTCTTTAGTTTGCATTTTTTAATGCATAAATGGATTTAATACTATGAAAAATCTTTTTGGATATTTTCCTTGTGCAAACTATATAAATTTCAACAAACCTTTGTAAGGATCAAAATATAAAATAGTGAAATTAGTTTAAATAGTTTAGCTTTTCAATATCTTTATGATGATGATGATAATGATGGTTAACATCCACTGAGACCAAACTTTGGTCTATTGGACTTATAATTTTCTTAGTTCTTAATTGTCTGGCTTCCCGTCTTTCTTGGCGAGATTGTTGTTGTAGCATTCTTTTTCTTCTCTATGGCCTTCCAACTTCCTTTATCTTGCACCTCCTTCATCTCTTCTGATTCTTGGGACACTGATGTCTTATCTTCGGGATCTAGAAGATCTGCTTTTCTCCTAAATGAAGATTTCTTTTGCACGGTATTCAAATCCTCATAATTGTTAATGCTTGAGGGGCTGTCGAGTTCGTTTTTTTCTTGTTGGGCAGGGCTTTCCCCCTGCTTGTCTTGAGGGTTTTTTCTTTCTCGCCTGATTTCTTGTGATTCAGAGTTTTCTGGAGAGTATTCTCCCTTAATGACATTGTAATGTTCCTTTTTTGCTCCTTCCCACAATGTATATCTATGGTGATTCTATCTAGAAGAATTTTTCTGGGAGACTTTTGGGCAATTTTTGGCTAGATGGCCTATTTCAAAGCAGGATCAACATTTGAAGATGACACTTTCGTAGTCGAGTTTTTGGTTCCACACATAGTCTTTGCTTGTTAGGATTATTTTTGTTGGGAATCCGGCGCTGAAGTCAATTTCTACACAGATGCATGCATAGATTGTTCTGACATATTCCTCTATTTCTGGGCACCTGTAGTAAAATTTCTCAATTTCATCTCCAATGGCTTTTAGAGAGGAGAGATTCCAGAGAGGCAAAGGTAGGTTTTGAAATTTGACCCAAACTAGTGCTGAGGTTATCACTGTTGTTGAGGGATCGAATGATGGGTTCCATGGCTTCACGAATAGGCCCAAGTTTCCCAAAACCAAGAGCCGAAATCTAAAATGTGTTGTCTACTTTAAGAGTTTTCAAAATATACTATAAAGAAACCCTTAGCATAGGGGTAGATATTAATTTCATTAGAAATGACAAGCTTCCATACCTCCGAGATCCAACTGTGGAGAGCTACCAGTCGTGGCCAAAATCCATTAAACCTGTAGATTAAGGCACTTTCAGAAAACTTCAAGGCCTCACCGAGTGAGACCTTGACCACCTGCACAGTGGGAGTTGGGGCTTCACTGACAATATGGGCAGGAACTTGACTCTAAGAGGCAGACAAAACTGGGCTGGCAATTATCTTCGCAAATCTGGGAGCCATACTAGACCCAAAGGTAAAGAACCGTAGGTCTATAAGGCTGCAGAGCTAAATCGAGGAAGTAAACCAGGATTGGGAAAATCGAACCCTACGAACCCCTAGTTCGGAAGATATGCAAACCTTGTTCAATGGGGCAGAAGATATATATATATATATATATATATATATATATATATATATATATATATATGATCTCCACACCTGCCGTATAAGCGAGGCAATATAGTTCTCACCGCGACAGTAATAAATAATCAATTCTCAGAGCCAGATCACTGTAGAGCCAGATCACCGCAGAGCCAGATCACAAGTTTGATGAGATCACAGCAGAGCCGGATCGCCGCAGAGTCAGATCACTGCAAAGCCGCATCACAAATTTGATGAGATCACCGCAGATATAAGACTTTAAATGTATACAATTAAATGGAGTAGAAGATATCTGTTTTTTTTTTTTTATCTACATGCCTTCGGTATATGTGAGGTGGTATAGTTCTCACCGCAACAGTAATAACTAATCAATTCTCAGAGCTGGATCACCGCAGAGCCGGATCACACCTTTGGATCGCCACAAAGCCGGATCACACCCTCGGATCGCCGCAAAGCAGGATCACCCCCCTATAATATATAGATAGATTTTTTTTTCAATTAAACCATATATAATGTATTAATATTCATAGTTTATGTTGAAACATTTTACATAATATAGATATTGAAATATTTTATTTATAGACAACATTATCCATGTCAATTTTTTTTATTAATACATTTTTAAATAAGCCAATTGTATATTGAAATGTTTTATTTATGGCTTAAGTTGATTTATTATTATTATTATTAGTAGATTTTAAATACTAGATATTAATATTTGTCTCTTTCCCTCTTATTGTTTTTATTAGGAACTGAATGAATTATTTTTACTTTCAATTATTTATTGGGATCAACACTAAAATATATTTTTTAACTTTCTCTATGTACAAAATTGATATTGAAATAAGTTAATTAGACATATTGAATCTTGTGGTTTTCTATTAAAATATTTTTTAAAAATATACCTTCCTCACACACAAAAGTGAAAATATAAGGCATTTTTTTATTATTTTTAGCCGATATAAATTTATGTTATGTTATATGGACATTGAAATATTTTGTTTATGACTAAGGAAAATTTTAGGAGTTAATATTTGCAAGTGGGCTAATTTTCCATGATTTTTCCAAAAAAAAAGATTAGCTAATTTCCATCAAAATTTTATAATATAAAATTATATCAATAAACGTTTTACAGTTTGCATATTAATGAGTAGTGGTATTTTCCTAGATTTCTATACTTTTAGATAAATTTCAATTCTTAAATTTTTCCTAGATTATAATATGAACAATGAACTAAGAGAACATAGTGGGGATTAATGATGTTTTACAATGCTTGTGAACAATAAATCAACCATAGTCACATGGGATTATTTTTATAATCATTTTAATTAAAACTAACCAAAGACATATATTCATTTTCTTTTTCTATTATGTCTAATATTGTTTTTAATGTATAAAATATTTTATTTTCATTTTTAAAATGAAACATCTCAACTTGAGGATGAGCACAAAATAAAATTTACATGAATAAAAGCATATCTTCCATAAAAGTTTGATATCATTCAAAGTGTATCTTGTAATAGTTTTAATTAGGATTGTTGTTTATTGTATTAAGTTGTATTATATTGACAAGTGAAGTGAAATTAGCAAACTTGACAACAAAGTTGTTTATTCTTGTATTTTATGTTTTAAGAAATTATATTACGCAAGTTGTTATACATTTTTCTTTTAATGTATGAAGTTGTTGATCCCTTTTCCTATTAGGGGAAAATATCAACCTCTTAGGGCCAATATGTCCAAGATTCAATGATATGGATGCATTGAGTATGGAAATTTTATGAGGGATTGTTCAAACAAGAAAGATAAAAAAAGAAAGGAATGAAATAAAGCTCACATTGCTGAAGAAAAGGGAGAACTTGAGAAGAAGATTAAAGTAGAATATCCTAAGGATGTTTACTATTAAACAAAGCTACATCTCTATCAGTTTATTTATGAAGTTTGTCTTTTTTTTTAATTAATAAGTAGAGTAGCAGCCATTATCACATTCTATAGAGGATACCTGATTATTGTAATGCATCCCATATGTTGTACCTTGGAAGACAACCTCTCGTTAAGAAGTGATCAGTGCCCAAAAAATTTAGTTAAAAATGTAAAAGAATTAATTTCTTTTCCCATCATTTTATAAACCCCAGAATATTGATTAAAACCCTTTAGTCATCAATGTGTGAACAATGTCTTCAAAATGACCTTCTGATGTTGAATACAAATGAAAGAGAAAAAATAAAGAAGTGATGGTGGAAAGTATTAGATAACAAACTGCTTCAAACATAATCTTTTATCTTCAACTTTAGAGGAAATTATGATTAGCTTGAAATTTAAATAAACTCAAACTTCACGGAAACTCAAAATCACAGAACTGTAAAATAAAATCCCAAAAACTTCATTACTCTTTTCTAAGGAGAAAACATTAACAAAAGATGTGACAGAGAAAACTTATCATACCCAACAAATGCTGGTATCACTGTGAAAATTTTATTCAAATGCACATGAAGAGAAAAATTACAAAATTGTGGTTGCCTCTGAGGTCCAAAATTTTGTAACCCTCAATTCTTATTTGAAAGTCTTTTTATAAAAAATTTCAAAAGGACAATTACAAAAATTATCAACCTCCTAAACTACTTTGGGACCAACTTTCCTCATATTCGATCATTACATTTGAAAAATAAAAATTACACTGAAATAAAATATCTCTTATTAAACTTCATGAAATAAAAATGTGGTAAAAATGAAAGCACTTTGTTGTTGAATACTTGTGATTCTAGAATAGTAGAAGGTCCTGCTCCTGTATCATCTTCTTGGGGTGACATCCATTCCATGCACTTCTTCCAAAAATTTGTGTTTGTATTTTGGCTTTTGATAAACTTAACATGTGTCATTCTGAAATTGGCGACCTTGCTATATGTAGGTTTTTCATTGAAAAGAGTCTTCATTATCTAAAGAAGTTGAAAATATTTATGAAGATAATCGACATTAATTACTCCTTTGAGTACTGCAAATTTTTCATGTGTGGAGCCAATTTTCCTTTTAGCCTCCACTAGCAATGTTTCATAGGTCTCCCAAGGTATAAAATTCCCCTGTTGATCCCAACATGATGGTAAACCTGCCCTGTTACTTTAAAAAAAAATAACATTAAACTTCATCACAACTTCATTCACTTCATTCAAATTCTTCTCTACCCTTTTCCTATATGAATTTTTCAATTTCATCTTATTTATTTCTATCACATATTGAGTCCTATCTTCGATTCCAAATTCTTTTAATTCATATGCGGACTTAGATTTTAGAGAATCAATCATTCTCTTGGAAAATTAAGCCCTTTGCTACAATTTATGTTTTCTAGCTATGATTATACTTTCTAAATCTCTGAAAATTATTTTCTCTTCTTCAACAATAACTAAAAATTCCCAAATTTTTCTCAATGTGTTAATAATATCATTCCATAAAATCTCCCTTTCTTGAATAAGGGACATGTTCCCTTTTACCTTCTATTTTAATTCCTTAATCTCCCAGTAGGCAATATAGCAGTATTTCTTGTATTTTTCAACAGTTTCTTTTGACATTAATAATTTGCTCTCAGTAGCCTCAATGATCTTCATATCATTTTCAAAATCACTTTGATTCCTCTTCATCTCATTCTCAAAAAAATTTAACTCAGTCAGTGACCTGAGTTAATTTTTTGGTTGGGTCTTCTGAAACTATTGGTACCATAATCGTACAAACATGTGAATCAATTTTCTATTGTAAGACAACATTCATTTCAATTATCTTGGATACTTTTTCATTCCTTTGAAGAAATTCATGAGTTAACATGGCTTTCTCATTCTCAACATGTGCCACTTCTATAGCCATTAGATGTTCTACATAAGGTAACTCCATATTCTTCTTAAGCACTTGAATCTGTGCTTTAGCACCCTGTAATTATTTCTGGACTTGACTTCTATCTTCAGGGTTCACCTCAATCTTGAAAACCAACTTTTTCAATTCTTCATTTTGATTAGTCAATGCTATTGAATTTGCATTTTTTAGCTTTAATTGACTAACTACTTTCTCAAACATACTTTCACCTTTGATAACAACTGAAAATTTTGTATTCATGTCATTATAAATCAATTCTTGAGTTTGTCTGTGGAGATTAATTTTTTCAGGCAAAGGGATCTTCTTAGCATCCACTGTCAGATTAATAGTTTTAAAACTTGCAAAAGAGAAAACAAATACTGTAGAAGGATGATAAAATGAAATCCTTAGTTTATTCCTTTATAAATCCATAGACGATAATAATCTTGTTTGATAATCTGAAGAAGATTGGGCCTCGAACTGAGATTCCATATATTATCAATTTTTTTGGTTCTTGTCTTCAATTTGTGAAGAAATTTTCTTTATCATAGGGACAAATGTCTAAGCAGCTTCTTCTGGAATGGGAGAGGATGGTGTACAAATTGTCTCCCCTAATTGTAACTGAAAACCAGAAAATAATGATGCACTACCTTCATTAGATAAATTTTCTATCTTAGCTGCTCCAGCTGCATCTTCATCTAGATATATAATCTAATCATTACCTATCTTCATATTCTTCTCATTCTGTAGACGGGTTTCAACCTCTATTCCTCCTCATGAAACAGATTGTGCTCCATTGGCCATATTTGCAATTTCTGGTGAAGATTCATGCAAGAAAGGAACATAGCCATGCTCTACTCTTCTGTTGGAAATCACATGAAAAGGATCATAGGCTCATTTCTCTCCCAATAATAAATCCATCCCTCAAGAAATTTTTGTACTTCCTTTGTTGCTTGTATGGTGTTTACAATAAAAGGTCCAGCAGTTCCTGGAAATCTAAATAGACGTCCTCTCTTTGCTGGAAAAAAACGCACTTGGTCTACATTTAGGCGTTGCCTTATAAATTCAAAAGAAAACAACCTCATGGGAAAAAATGTTGGCAATTTGTAGGGTTCAACTTTAGCTCCATACAACCTAATTTCAGCATAAACCTCAAAACAATATCAGTCTCCTACTTTCATATCTCTACTCAACTGAAGAAAATATTGAGCTTTTGGAAATATACAGGGTCCAGGTGAAATATCAATAATTGAATATGCCATTGAAAGGAATGAGGAAGAAAAATCCCTAAGGCCCTCATTCCTTTGGTTTCTTCTTACCACATCAGTCCAAAAAACCAATGATTGTTTATTCTTATTAGGATCCATGATGTTTAATTCCAAATGCATGAATATTTCAACATTAGTATCCATGAAAAGATAAGTAATTAAGGAATGGAATCTAAAACAACCAGTGAGTGAGAGGTTTACGAATTGAACATTGGCTACCCCCTCCCAAAATGAAGGTATATCCAAGACAACTTTAGGTTTCATCATCAGACTAAACAGACCTAAAGTGACTTTATCAATAACTGAAGCATCTTCTCTTCCAAATATTTTAGCTATAATTTGAAAGACAGGTATGAAATCTTCAACCAAAAACATATAAAGGGAACTAAACTGATTCCAAAGAAATATTTTTTCCAACGGGAATCAGGTGAAAAATAATCTTGGCATATTCTGAACCTGATAAATTTTCAAAATAAGTTAACCATATTTCCACAAAAAAATAAGTACATGTACTTGTAGAGGGGAAGCACAATGCTTGTTGAATTAGGAGGGAAGACACCTGGAAAATATTTTCTCCTAACCTCTTCATCACAAACACTTCTGTGGGTACATAAATTAAACTAACCAGTGAAAAATTCAAGAAATAGGCGAGTTTCTGAAATAAATGTTGAAAGAACACCAGACCTAATTGGAACAACATAAATTAGAGAATTGAATTGATTGAGAAGGACATTCTGGTAAGTTTCAAAGAGATTTACACTGCATACTGTGTCAAAAATATCTCTTTCAATATCCATGAGCAGAATATGGGAAGATGACCTCGTCAAAACATTTTGAATAATTGAAAGAATGGATGACTTTATAAATACCTGACGTTGGTATATGATGATGACTGGGATGGTAGCTGCCATATTCGAGGTCCACGACAGTGAGAGAAGAAGAGGAATATGAATGAAAATGAGTTAGAGACATGGTTTTATTGGTTAAATAGAAAAACATCAGGGGGGAAAGAAAATTAAATTCTTCCATGGAAATTTTAAAACTTTGCAGGGTGAATTTAATAGATTATTTGACACATTAGGCGACAGGTGGAGGAGGGAATGATGAAGTGGCGGGAGGGATGGTGGGGGAAGGCTCGCTTTTTGACACAATCGGATCACTTGCTGACACAACCACGAAGGCAACCTCTCGTACATGATAGTTTCAGAGGAGTGTCTCTGTAGTTGATATAAGTCATTGATCTGGAGTCAGCAAGCCTGCAAATTTCATTGTATAGGCACTATTGGAGTTAAACATTGGACGAATTGTGGTGGCGGGTTTGCCCCATATTCTCGGTCCTATTGCATAGCTTCATCTATGCTGTCAAACTTACCTGATATTTAATTCTTCTTCTCATAATTACATAGTCCCACTATTTTATATTTATTGTTGTAGTTATTTTCTGACAAGTGCTTAAACTTGGCTATTAGCCATTAATCCATGTTGGGCATGGCCCAACTTGGTCCGTTTTTTATCAAAATACTCTACAACTTAAGGAGTGGAATGGGCAGAACCACAAAGTTAGTTCTATCATGTGGTGTTTAGGGGCTTTGGGGTGGGTCAAAGCCCCTCATTTTGTAATGGATAAAGGGTTTTATTATATTATTTTATCTACCCATGGTATGCAGACCATGGTTTTGAGTCGATGTAAATTCTATATAAAAAAATGTAATGTTTTGTCGAAGTGGTATGTATAATGTAATAGTTGATGAGAAAAACAAATTTATCTACCTGTGTTAGTCTATTTTAGGTCTTAGGAAGGCTATGCTACTGTGTGCACAGAGGCCTTGAAGAGTCTGTAGCTTTGTGTGTAGACCACTTGCAACTATTTGTGCAGGCCGAAGAAGTGAATGTACAGAAGATACTTATAATAATAAAGAAGAATAGTTTTGAAGGCATCTTTATGTCCATGCATTGTATTTGATTAATATATGCATGGTTAATTTTTTTATATGCTTTATGTTGTTTTTTAATCATAAAGGCACAATGCGCACAAGTATTGATTAATGAATGAAGTATAGACTGTTAAAGTATATAGATGAATCTACGCAGTTTTGAAGTTTAACAGTAGATCCACACTCCCTTGTCCCTCTAGGTGAAGAACCTTGGTTCTAAAATCCCCCAATATTGCCTCAGGTGAGACTACAATTTGTGCAACAGGTCGTTGCTGAAAGGGTCGGTAATAGAGGGTTTGGTTGGTGCGCAGCTAACTCCGAACTTTGGTCAAGCCCAAACATAGCCAACAAATGGTTTCTTTTCTAGGACTGGGATTTGTTTGAGGGATATGTAGATGTGGCATCCATTAAGGAACGAAATACAAGATGGGTAGATCTGAAAGAGTGAGAGTTTGCAGTTCAAGAGAACAGAAATCTGCGATTGTCGACTGAAGCTTGGTTGTAGACCTATCTTTTTACAAAACAACACGATATTTTCTTCATGAAATTTGCAAATGAATTGCATGAATGGTTATCAAGGATTACTGAGAATAAGATATATTTTAATAAGGAAAATCCTACTACATGGAAATCTGAATTTTTACAATGACTCAAGGAGATCGATAACAGCATATCAAGAGCTATTAATTTTTGGATCGACAATATTTTGGGATGATTTATCATTGAGTTCGTGATAGACACATATGTATCTTACAAGGAAACTGAGTGAATATTTTTCAAGGGTCCCCGAGGTAATTATATGACTTATCTGAAACTGTGGATTAAAATGCTTTTATGTGAAAAGGGCATACTACGAATGCAGTCAGATTAATGTTTGGAAGAATTAATTCTGGAGCTACATGAAGTGGAAAGAAATATAGGGTAGATCACGAAAACTTCATAGAGACTTATTACATCCCCTTGTTAGAATATGAAAGTGAAGAATAAATCAGTAACCTTGCAACCCATAGAGGTGTGTTGTAGTTTGGAGTTGAGAATAATAAGGGCACCTCTGGGATTCCCATCCTGCTACTCCCCTTACCCCCCATACTCCTCCCCATACTTTCCCTCCCCCTCCACCTAATTCACCTCCAACCCTAACACCCCTCCCCCAACCCTAAGAAACATTGCCAACGATATCAAGTTACCTATCTTTAGAGGACTTAGAACAGAGGATCCTGAGAAATTTTGGATTTTAGTTGAAGCAGTATGGAAAGAAATATATATTATTTATGAAGATATAAAGAAGGTGAAGATTGTCACCACAATGCAGGAAAGAATTTTGACATGGTACATGAAGTATTCTACAACAAATCAAGTTGCTTCACTATATGATATGAAGAAAGCACTGACTGTAGAATTTGAGAAGCCAAAATCCCTATCATAGTGTATTATTGAAATAAAGGAGATCAATATTATAGCAAATGAATCTGTTTTGGACTTGGATCAAAGGTTTAAAATGTTAATGGGAAAATTGATCTTTAACATTCCTAAATAACAACATAAGGAGTGATTTATAGCTGTGATATTACCACATATCAGGCTATGTTTGACACAACAAAAGATATCAACACAGGCTGAAGCTCTGGAAATTGCGATGAAGTTGGAAGCTTCTCTGGTCGCAGATACACATATAGGCATACCAAAGATTTAGATCTAAGTAGTAAGTTTTCAATTAGATCTACTGGATCTGAAGAGAGGTAAGGAATTCAGGTCATATTTTCAATCAGAAGTGTGGTGTATAAAGTATAAGGCAAAAGGCCATTATAAGGAGAAATGCCCTAAGATCAGAGAATACACTACTAGTGGAGCATCGAATCCATTGAATCGAGGATCGAGCATATGGTGTGACATATGTAAAATTGTAGGTCAACATCGCTTGAAGGAATTTTATTTTTACAGAATTATGTGTAGACTCCAAATTATTTGTTTTGTAACTTATGTAGATTAGTGGGGCATGATTAGAATAACTATCATAGTTATTATTTGATGATGAAGCAAACTCTAGGAGCTTATAAAATGCAAGCTCAGGGACGTGCACATGATGATCAATATTAACATGCTTGTCATGGTTGTAGGAGATAGTATGTCCAACGTGTGAAAAAACACATATACCCATTCTGGTTCTATATCTTCTCCACAAGCTGAATTCCAATGAAACATATGTTCCTGGGGGCCAGCCTTGCCATCGTATTTTACTTTGACTTTTGTTTTTACTGGGAAAAATCTAATATTTATCAGCCCACGATATTCTTTCCAACTCTCTATATGGCACTTTATGAGTATCCCAACATCTAGCAGGTGTAGACCTCAGGGCTAAATCCAAAACTTGGAACCTTTGTTTTTTTTTTACTTCCTTTTAAAATTTATCAAGAAAAATACTTACATCACCTATCCCATCATAATAAGGTAGATCACATACCTTTAGATTTATGTAGTGAAGTGATCTTTTTTTTCTATTACATCGCCTGGTGGATAATTCATGTAGCCTATTCTGCCAATTTTCTAGCTCTTCCTTATAACTTGAAGTAAGGGAACTATCTTGTTCTCAGCTTAGTCTTCCTTCTACAACTAAATTAGTCCAATATTCCTCCTTAGGTGGTGTCTTCCTTCTAAAACTTGGACATACTAGCTACTATGTAAAGTTTATAAAGGTGTATGCGTAGGTAACTGTGCCAATGAAAAATCTATTGAAGAAAGATGTTACTTTTCACTGGGATGAAGAATGCCAAAAGAGCCTTGAAATACTAAAGGAGAAGATGGTAATTGCATCGATTCTATTTTTCCCAGACTAGAATAAGGAGTTTCATGTACATGTCGATTCCTCTTGCATAGCATTGGATAAGTCTTGGCACAACCAGGAGAAGGATAAATTGATCACCCCATATCTTTTCCAAGAAGAAAATTGTCCAAGGTGGAGAAGAACTATTTTAAAATAGAAAGAGAAGGGTTGGCTATGGTTTATGCATTACAAAATTTAAGGCATTGTTTGTTAGGCATGCACTTCAATATGTCAACTGATCACTCTCCACTGAAGTATTTGATGAATATGCCTATTTTAGGAGGAAAATTATGTTGATGTTTGTTTTTGTTCCAGGGGTATGATTTCGTAGTGGTAGTCAAACCAGGATGATTGAACTCCAGGCCTGATCATCTATCAAAAACATAAACAGGAGAAGAACCCAAAAGTATCGAGGATAACCTGTCAAGTTTGCAGTTATTAGCAATAAGGGTTACAGATGATCACTTCACTGATATTATTCAGTTTTTGACCACAGGGATGGCACCCGTGGAGTACACTATGAAATAAAACGATGATCTAGTAGTTAAGGAAACTGATTGTTTATTGATTGTGGTACATTTGTACAGGATGGGACTAGATTAAATACTTCACTGATATGTCTCTGAGCATGAAAGAGAGAGTATTTTGGCATAAGCTCATGGAGTTGTAGGAGGACCTTATGCAGGAAAGGCCATTGCACATAATATTTTGAGAGTTGGGTTATGGTGGGCCACAATGCATATGGATGCAAAGGAGTTTCGTAGAGATTGTGATGTGTGTCAAAGAAAAGGGAGGCCATCTAGGAGGAATGAAATGCCCTTGAATCCCCAAGTAACATTGCAGGCATTTGATAAGTGGGAAATTAACTTTGGTTGACCTATCAATCCACCAGGAAAGAAGACCGGGGCAAGGTATGTAATCACTGCAATTGACTATTTGATGAAATGGGTTGAAGCACAACCCATGAAGGATTGTAATGCAGACACCACTACGAAGTTCATATTTGAGTATATTCAATCCAAATTTGGGTGTCCAAATATCTTGATGATGGGCAGGGTTCCACATTTCCTGCATAAGACTATTGAGGCAATGAAAATTACACCATATCATCCTCAGGAAAATGGGGCAGTCGAAGATTTCAATAAGATTATGGAGAATGTGCTCACCAAAGTGTGCAATGTCAATAGAAATAAATGAGATCCGAGAATTCCAATGGTGTTATGGGCATATAAGACAACATGCAAGAAAATGACAGAACATATAGCTCTTAGGTTGGTCTATGGATAAGAAGAAGTTGTGCCTATGGAATATATAGTGCCAAGTTTAAGAATTTCAACCTTCACAAATCTAGCAGACCACAGCCCAATGGAAGAAAGGATGGAGAAATTACTTGCTTTGTAGGAAGATATTTTTATCACAATTTTTCATCAGCAAGTAAAAAAGGCAAGGAAGAAAGCTTGGCATGATAGGCACATCAAGAAGTAGACATTCAAGGAAGGAGACCTTGCACTATTGTATGATATCAAGTTTGCAAAGATCTCTGGAAAGTTCAAAACACATTGGTTGGGACCCTACATCATTATAAACAACTTCGGTGGAGGTGTGGTTTAGCTCGTGAAGTTATATGGTCAATTAATGCCAGGACAAGTGAATGGTAATCAATTGAAGATATATAGGGAGGAATCTGTCCCTAGAACTTTGCACTGAAATAACTGAAATGAGAACGACTTAGTTCCACCTGCAGTTGAAAGTGGGCATTGGACTATAAACTACTATGCAGAAAGGAGCTTCTATGAAGGAATATTACCACTTAATAGTTAGGAGTATGGTGAAGTCCGAAAGAACCGCATTGGTGGACGATTGCAACACGATAGCTAGGAGTGTGTCAAAGTCCAACAAGAGATTAAATGTTGTGGCACAAGGAAAGGTTCATCAAATTCTGCCAAAAATATGATCGTTAAAAGAAAAAAAATTACGTGAAAAGAAAGTTTCCATTAAAAGGAGCGGGGGGAAGATATTTATTAGGCACAACTGGTTGACTCTACTACCATATATACATTAAATGAAACAAATATAATACATTCATTGGATTCAAAATTCAAATCTTTTATAAAAGCAAGGTCTTGCTCCACATTTTGACACTTTGTTTCCTGAGAATTCAAATTGTGAATTTGCACCTAAGTGAGAACAGAGAAATTGTTGTATGTTTGTGAGGGATTTTGAAGAAATTGCCAAGAAATTTATCAAGAAGTGATTAACATGAATCATGATAGCTACACCACCAACTATAACAAGTCCGAGTTCGTTGCGGAAGCAAACAACTCCAGGAGAAGTGTAGTCGATGAAGAAGCAGGTCAAGAGACCAATTGCGTCCCATGGAGTTAGACAATATCTAAGAAATAAAATCACTAAGGATCAGCACACCAAGAAATGATAGGACAAGAAACCAAATAAACCAATGGAAATTTAGGATTGTGAGAAAGAAACCGACATCCGAGAAATAGAGATACCAGAAGATATGGAGGACGAGGATGGAGAAGTTCTCTCTGTGATACCACCATATGTATCGCCAAGGAAGCTAGGTGCTAAGCCAGTGAAAGACCCTGATAATGTGAAGTATGGTGTATTCACTTTGTTGTTGCCCGATGATGTACCTTTTGAAGGAGAACTATTGGTGAAAGTGCCATAGATGAATATGGAGGATTGGGACTTTAAAAATAGAAGTAAGTACCCACAATTCGAGCCTAGATAATACCTATACCAAGTTTATTACCCAAATAATAAAGTCACTAGATTGGAGCCACAACCATGAGCAGAAGGTTTGTAGTGAGCAAGCTTGTTGAATATGTTGAACATCTCACACTTTGGTCGAAGTGTTACCAACATGATATTTGTTCAACAGATTTTATCGTTAGTACATGATGGAAACCTATGGGTAGGAGAGAGGATCCCAATACATGAGATGTTGATTAGAATAATAACCGCACTCCCATACCAGGGCAAGAACCCCACTGAGGATTTCATGGGCAAGAGTTAGGATAAGGCAGTCACTAATGAGATGAAGAAGAAGTATGACCTGATCGAGAATCCAAGGGGATATGATATCAATTATATAAATTACCAAGGAGTGTGCTTCATCGCACACATTCTTGTGGGAAACATTATGTGCAAGTGTTGGGTGAATGAAGTCCCAAAAATCATGGTATCTTTAGTCATGCAGTGCAGTAAGGGGGTCTTATTTAACTGGGCCAAATAGTTATGTAAACAATTTTTGGAAGATTGTCATGAAGCACAAGAGGAAGGGAAAACCCTCCATTATGGATGGTTGTTATTGATTATTGTGTTGATGGCATGGAAGGAGCCAACAGAGTCACAATTCCCTATTGTGGAACCACATTTTTACGAAGCTGTGAGGTACGCATCGCTTTGGCTTACCAAGGAACCAACGTGCGCTATGGAGAATACGATTTTTTGGGTTTGGATGGAGATGGATCTGCATATGGTGGTGAATAATCTTCCTAGGTTGTCACCTAATTTTTTTGAACAATATAGGAATATCCCATAGTTTAAGGTTGATTTCCATAGAGCATACATCAAGGCACAAAATGACCCTATAAGAACATGGAATCCTTTGCCATATTTGGTCATAGAGGTTGATCTTTTAGATGTACTCAATACATGGTCGACATATTGGATGAATCCATCCGTTAGAGGTGCTAAGATAACAAAAGATACCGTGCAGCATGTAGGAAATAGTGGTAAGGACACAGATACAAGAAAATATGCATAGCAAGAAACAGAGAAGGATGGGGCAAGGACTAAAGGCACAAAGCTAGATTAGGGTGGTCGAGACCCTCCTAGCGATACAGGGTTGGTCACTTCCCCATTTATCATAAAGAAGAGAGTGCCTACATCATCTACACCAAGTGCATAGAAGAAGCAGAAGGCTGATCGATCCACACACACAAAGTTTTTGGTCCTCACAGAAGGGGACTTTGATAAAATGGGTGAAAAGGTACATCAGGTCACCAAAGAAACATAAAACAAGATCAAGGATCATTAAAAAGTAGTTTGGACATAAGAACATGGAAGTATGCAGGAATTCAAGATGTTGGCACAAAAAATGCGACCACGGGATCAGCCAGCCAACCAAATAGTATAGACAAGTCAATCAACGCAACCAGAGCACCGACCCAAGGCACAATTTGGCTTGATAATTTTGCAGGTACCTGGAGGAGAACTACAGTTTGAGGAAACTGAAGACATGGAACATGCCAAAGGATGGTAAAGAATCATCATGAACCTCTCCACACTCCTTACTCCAACGTTGCATGACTTTCACCAAGGGATAATCAAAGAGTTGAAAGGGTGGGAGCATCGTATGTTACAGTCCAAGGAAGAAGTGAAAAAGGACATAACTATGATGATTAATATGCTTGATCGAGTGCTCAAGGAAAGAGACGAGGCATGTCAAAAAAAACAACAGTCAGTTGACGCTCTAATTCAGACTTGCAGTGAATTTTTAAACGTTTAGGTCCACGCAGAGGAACCACTAGCTGCAAAGGTTGAAAATATCACTCTTGAAATCAAGGAATCCAAGGACAACACTGAAAAAATTAAGTTTGAATATCACGTCCAGATCAGTGAGATGAAAATGAGGCTGCAGCCATCCATGCCACCATAAGTCATAGAACATAGGGAAGAGGACATAAAAACAACATTTAAAGGAATTGATGACTCAGTGACGAAGTGTGGGAAATTTTTGGACAATACACTTGAGATTTGGACCTCGCTGCAGGAGGATCCAAAAATTCTAAGGATCGAGGAAGAAATGCAGGAAAAGTAGAAGAAGTTAGATCAAATCTAGGAAACTGGGAGGACCCTAACAATCTTGCAAAGGCTCACAAGGATAACATAAGGCAATAATATTTAGATCTAGATTGAAGATATTCGAAGTTAGGATCAGCTCGTCACAACAAGGACTCAACCCTAACAGGAAGATGTCATCCATATTTCGCAGAAAATGGATGACAAGCTCAAGGAGATGTGATAGAGGTAGGAGGAAGTGCTTCAAAAAAAATTCGGACCAACGACAGAAAATTTATTAGAGGATGTGTGCCAAGAAGAGAAGTATTTTGCAGAGATGATTGAATAATACAATTCTGCCTACACCAACATTGCAGATAAGGTTCAATGCACACCAGATGAGTGACTCGGGATGAGTCACATGTGAGTGTTGGGGGCCTATTGGGCATGGCCCAACTTGGTCCATTTTTCATCAAAAGACTCTGCAACTTGAGGATCGTAGTGCACCAAATCGTGGAGTTATTTATACCTCACGGTGTTTAGGGGCTTCACAGTGGGTCGAACCCCCTCATTTTGTAACAGGTAAAAGCTTTTAGTCTATTATTTTTTCCACCCATGGTATGCGGACCATGGTTTTGAGTCTATGTAAATGATATATAAACAAATGTAATTTTTTTTCGAAGTGGTATTGTTATGAAACCAGCTCCAAAAATAGAAGAATAGAGAGATCAACGCCTTAGAAATCATACACTTCGATGGGGAAACCTACTTTACATTAATAAATGAAAACTTTTTTGATGATTCAAATGAAAAAACCTCCTTTCTATATATATGATTCCATGGGAACATAATATAATCCTATCCAACCTAAAAATAATAATGTAAGGGCACAAAAATAACAGTAGTGGAGTTTTATGGGGCACAATAATAACAATATGGGGACTATAGGGGTACAAAAATAACAAAAAGGGGGCTACAGTAACAACAATATGGGACTACACTAGTAATATAGGGAAATAACATGCCCCTTTCCTTCAAAAAAGTGTTTCCTCAATGCTTGAGTAGCTCTAGATGCTTCTGTCTAAAATTCTCATCCTCCCATGTGGAATATTTAGTGGGTAAGTTCTTCCACTTGATGAGATACTCTGGAATTGATCGATTTCGTAGCTATCGTGTTCTTGCTTCTGTGACTGCTTTAGGTTCCAATATGATTTTTCCTTCCTCATAAAGTTCTCACAATACTGTTTGAACTGGAAGTTTTTCACCTATAACCTTCTTTAACCATGAAACATGGAAAACTGGGTGCACTCAAGGAGAAGCAGGAAGCTACAATTTGTATGCCATAGTACCAATATTTTCCAACACCGTGTAAATACCATAGTACTTTGGAAATAATTTATTACCATTCTTAGCTTTCTTGAGGGAAATTTGTTTGGATGGTTGTAGCTGTAAAAATACCTAGTCTCCTACATCAAAACTTCTCTCGTTGTGATGTTCATATGCCTGTTCTTTCATTCAATTTTGTGCCAAATTTAGGTTATCATTTAAGAGTTGGAGAGCTTGTTTTTGATGCTCAACGTGACCTTCCACTACTTTAACCTTATAATTTTCTCTTAAAGAAGATTTGATGGACGATGGATGATATCCATAAAGTGACATAAATGGGGTCATTTTTTTTGCAGTATGGAAGGAAGTGTTATACCACCATTCAACTAGAGGTAACCACTTGATCCATTGTGTTTTTTTATCAGATACAAAAAACCGAAGATATCCTTCCAAACATTTGTTCACTATCTCATTTTTCCCATCAGATTGAGATGACAAGATGAGCTATGGGTTAGTTGAGTACCCAAAGAAGAAAATAATTTTGTCAAAACAATTCCAGTGAAAATGGGATCTCTGTCGCTTACAATAATCTTTAGGTTTCCATGTAGATTTTGAATTGTTTCCATAAATGCATTATCAAGTGTATTTTCTTTAAATGGATGAGATAATGCACAAAAGTGTTCATACTTGGTAAGTCTATCAACTACCACCATGATAACACTATTTCCTTCGGACTTAGGTAAACCTATGATAAAATCCATTGAAACCTCCTCCCAATTTTGACTTGGAGTGGGTAAAGGTTGTAGCAGACCCAGGGTCTTAATTGTCTCAACTTAATTTTTCTGGCAAACCAAAAATTCTACCACAAATTTTTGAATCTCAGGTTTAAGGCTGCCCCAAAAAAATGCTTTATTCACCGTGTGGTAATTTTTTAAAAATCCCGAGTGTCCTCCTACGGGAGAGGTGGGAAATTCCAAAATAATATTTTGTTTTAGTTGGGTATTCTTACAAATATATAAGCAGTATTTGTATCATAAGGAATCATATTTCCAACTAAATGTATCAAATGTATTGGGATCTTGCTGCATCTTTTGAATGAGTTTCCACACTTTTTCGTCATTCTTCAATTCTACCCTTGCTTCAGTGATCCAATCTGGTTGGATAATAGAAATGGCACAAAGAAATGCTTCCACCTCCTCATCCTTTCTTGAGAGTGCATCTGCAATAACATTTAGATTCCCTTTTTTGTAGATGATTTCAAAGTCATAACCCAACATATTTATGACCCATTTTTTCTTCTCTTCTGAAGATATTCTTTGTTGCAAAAATTATTTAAGACTATAATGATCATTTTTTACCTTGAAGTGTCTTCCCATTAGGTAATGTCACCATTTATATAATGAATTTAGTATTGGCAACATTTCCTTCTCATAAATAGCTTTCCGTAAATACTTTCCTTTGATTGGATAAATTTCAAAAGAAATGGGTCTTCCTTCTTGAATTAAAACAACACCAATTCCATTTCCTCAGGAATTACATTTCATAATAAAGGTTTTTGTGAAGTTTGGCATAGCTAAGACCGGTGCTAGGCACATTGCCTCTTTAAGATGTTAAAAGACCTTAGTTTCTTCAGGATTCCATGAAAATGCGTCTTTGTTCAAGAATGTTGTTATAGGTGCTACTATTCTCCAATAATTCTTAACAAAATTGATATAATACCATGTTAACCTGAGAAACCCTCACAACTACTTTATGGTTGTGGGGAATTTCCATTCCTTAATGGATTTAATTTTGTTAGGGTCTACCTTGACACCCTCTTGAGATACAATATGACCAATATATTCCACCTCTTGTACTCCAAAGAAACATTTGGAGGTTTTTTCATATAATTGTTTCTCCTCCAATAGTTTGAGCACCTTGTCAACATTTTGAACACGATCCTTCCAAGACCTGTTGTAGATGAGTATATCATCAAAAAATACTAACAAAAGTTTTCCAAGGAAGGGTTTAAAAATGGAATTCATTAACCCTTGAAATGTAGAAGGTGCATTGGTAAGGCCAAAAGGCATGACCAAAAATTCATAATGACCCTCATGAGTTCAAAATGTTGTTTTCAGAATATCTTGAGTCTTCATTCTAATTTAATGATATCTTGAGCAAAGATCAAACTTTGTAAAGTAAATTGGTCCATGTAATTCATCAAATAATTCATCAATCACAAAAATGGGAAATTTATCTTTAATAGTGAGCTTATTGATCTCCCTATAATCTGGACACATGCGTCATGATCCATCCTTCTTGTGCACCAACACTATTCGAGAAGAGAAAGAACTTTGACTAGGTTGAATTATACGAGCCTCTAACATTTCTACAATCATACGTTCAATTTATCTCTTTTAGACATAAGAATATTTGTAAGGCCTGATGTTTGGAGGAACACTTCCTGGAATCAAATGAATAGCATGATCATGATCACGAATAGGAGGGAGTCCTTTGGGATTTTCAAACACCTTGAAATTATTGTCCAAGGCTTTTTGGAGATCTGGAGAAATAGATGATTTTTATGTTGGAACTTCTAGTGACAATAATTGTGAAATTACGCCTAAATTTTCTTTCTTCAGAAGCTTTGTCATGAAATTAGAGCTTATTATATTTCCCAGCTTCCCTATGATTACTAGTAATTCAACTTCATTTCCTTCCGAAAAAAAAAAAAAAAAAATCACAAAAATTTCTTGAAAATTAAAAGCGACCATCCCCAAATATTGTAACCATTATACTCCTAGTACAACATCAACACCTCCCATTGGAATGGAAATGATTGGAATATTCAATACTTATTCCCCCATGGTTAGCTTGATATTATGGCATTTTCCATAGCAATTTATAGTCCCTCCATTTGCAACCATCACTTGACATTCTAGTGTTGGGTGTAGGAAGAAATTTGATTCCTTGGCTACCTTACATTGAATAAAATTATGGGTACTACCTGAATTAATCAACACTATTACATTTTTCTTCTTGATATGTCCTTCTATCTTGAGAGTTTTAGGAGTGGTAATTCCCTCCAATGCATTACAAGACATGGTAAGACTAATTTCTTCTTTCTCTAAGGTTGGCCCCTAGTGTATATCCTCTTATTTTGAAGTTTCTTGTTCATTTTCTTCCTCCTTTTCACAATCTATGTAAAATAGTTTCTTCGTAACAGACTTATGCCCTTTAGTGTATTTTCTATCACAGTTGTAACAAAGCCATTTTTCTCTTTTTTCTTCCAATTGTTGTGGTGTCAAACTTGTAGGTTGTGGAAGTATAGGAGTAGCAACACTTCCATATTTATCGATGTGAGTGGTAGGCTTCCTTTTCTCCATAAATTTACTTTCAATTTTCTTTGCCAACCTCAGTGCCTTCTCCAATGAATCAGGTTACCAAAAGCAAACCTCATGTTGGATGTTATCCATTAAATTCCCTATGAAGACATAAATCATGTGTTCCTCTGGAATATCAACTACCCTTATATTCAATTTTTGGAGGTCCTCAATTTTCTCCACCATTGAACCCTTTTGTTTGAGATTTATTAGTTGGCTAACGAAGGTGTTTCTCTTTGTATCCTCATAATTTCCGATCATTTCCTTTGTAAAAATTTACCAAGTGACAATTGTTTTACGAGAGAAAAGCCATATATACCATAAAAAAAAAATTTTGTTCTAAATGTAAAGTTGAAATGCATACCTTTTGTGTGTTTTTCACATTATGGAGATCAAAATATTGCTCCATATGTAATATCCATGTTACAGGATCCTTGCCATCAAACTTCCTCATATCGATCTTTGGAATATGGTGGGTCATCAATCCAACATTAGAGTTTATGAAATCACGATTAACATTTATTTTGTTCTCATCATGAGTTTCCTCTACTACCTTTTTTCCATTAGGAATCATTTCTTATATCAACTTTTTCAAACCTTCCTTCAAATCGTCCATGTCCACTTTTAGATCATTCTTCATGTCTTCCATGTTGTCTTTCATTTTTTCATCGATGTCATCCATCTTAGCTTCCATGCCCTCCATATTAGCTTCCATGCCATTCTTCAAACCATCCATCTTAGCTTCCACACCTTTCTTCAAACCATCCATCTTAGATTCCATGCCTTTATTTAAAACATCCATTTCATTTTTTGTTTCTCTTTGTGAGAGTGAAATTTGGTGCACTTTGTCTTGTAATTTTGATATATCATGTTGCACTTATTCCTCTTCATGAGTCATAGTAGAGTATTTTGGGGGCTTAATGGGTTTTGGATTCTGTTTAGGGTGGATTTTGGAACCCAATACTAATATCTATGCCTCAATATGCCCTTGGAATCACTTCAAACTGATTTTTCAAACAAGACTTATGCAATTTGAAAAACAAAATACATGCCTTTTTCTTGCTTTTGAGGATCTCGATATTGAAACCGATGTATCTATGTAATTTCAGATCCTCAAAATTTTATCTGCGGTCCTTTAGTATCCCTATTAATCTTCTTTCTAATTCCACAGGTCTGCACTAATTTGGATTCTTCAAGGAAAATTTATGCCTAATCTCCCACAATGACCTAATTATGGACTGGTTTAGTAGAGTGAACTTGTACGGTGTGTCACATGTCATTGTTTCCTCCTTCAGCTCTGAAATGGATAAATAAGAAACTATATTCCATTTAATTTCAATCAAATTTTATAGAATTTCAATCTGATGCTCAGAGAGAGAGTTATGACACTTTTCCCAAGATCGCCTCTTTGAGTTGAAATTTGGGATCTTGCAAAAACCCTAAATTCCACATAAAATATCTCCAAAAATATTGCGAACGAAGCTCTAAAATTTTTACACGATGTTCCTCAGGATTTCTTTGAAAATGGGTTTTTTTTAAAGCTTCTGAAAATTCGTAGAAAAAAAATTATAGTGACAATTCCATGATGTCCTGTTTGAAGCAATGAAACCCTAGAATCCAAAGCTCTGATACCAAATGTTATGAAACCAGCTCCAAAAACAGAAGAAAAGAGAGATAAACGCCTTAGAAATTAGCCACTTCAAGGGGGAAACCTCCTTTACATTACATAAATGAACAATTCTTGGATGATTCAAATGAAAAAATCTCCTTTCTATATATAAGAGTCCATGGGGTCACAATATAATCCTAATCGACCTAACAATAATAACATAAGGAAACAATAATAACAATAGTGGGGTTTTATGGTGCACAATAATAACAATATGGGGACTATAGGGGTACAAAAATAAGAATAAGGAGGCTACAATAAGGGACTACACTAGTAATATAGGTACCTAACAGGTATGTATAATGTAATAGTTAATGAGCACAAGCACTTGATCTCTCTATGTCAGTGTATTTTGGGTTTGAGGAAGGCTCTACGGCTGTGTCTGTGGAGGCATTGAAGAGTCTGTAGCTTTGTCTGTAGACCACCTGCATATATGTGCGCAAGTCGAAGAAGAGAATGTACTGAAGAGACATATAATAATAAATAAGAAGAGTTTTGAAGGAATCTCTATGTTTATGCATTGTATTTTCTTAATATCTGTATGGTGAACTTGTTTATATGCTTTATGTTGCATTTAAATCATAAATCTGTTGTGCGCACAAGTGTTGATTAATGAATGAATTATAGAATGTTAATGTAGACAGATGCATCTGGGAAGTTCCCAATAAACCTAAGAAAGAATTTTAGCAGTATATCCACACTCCCTTGTCCCTCTAGATGCATAAACCTGGTTCTGACATCCCCCATATTTTCTCAAGTGAGACTACGATATGCGTAGCAGGTCGTTGTCGAAAGGGCCGATAATAGAGGGTTTTGTTGGTGTGAAGCTAACTCTGAACCTGGGTCAAGCCCAAACATAGCCTGCAATCCACCATTTAAAAAAAACTCAAAACTTCAACCGCTTTTGTTATGAAACTTGCTACAAAAATGGAAGAAAAGAGAGATCAATGCCTTAGAAATCAACCACTTCGAAGGGGCAACCTCCAATACATTACATAAATGAAAAATTATTGGATGATACAAATGACAAAACCTCCTTCTATATATAGGGGTCCATGGGGTCACAAGATAATCCTAGCCGACGTAAAAATAATAATGTAAGTGAACAATAATAACAATATGGGGTTTACAGGGGTACAACAATAACAATAATGGGGCTACACTAATAAAAATAAGGGACTACACTAGTAATATGGGGACCTAATATGCCCCTCTCCTTCAAAAATGTGTTGTACTCAACGCTTGAGTAGCTATGGATGATTATTTATAAAATTCTCATCCTCCCATATGGAATCTTTAATGGGTAAGTTCTTCCAATTGATGAGATACTCTCAAATTGATTGATTTCGTAGCTGTCGAGTTCTTGTTTCCATGGCTATTTTAGGTTCCAATATGATTTTTCCTTCCTCATCAAGTTCTGGAAATATTGTTTGAATTGGAAATTTTCACCTATAACCTTATTTAAGCATGAAAAATGGAAAACTGGATGCACTCACGAAGAAGTAGGAAGCTCCAATTTGTATGCCATAGTACCAATGTTTTGCAACACCTTGTAAGGACCATAGTATTTTGGTGATAATTTATTATACTTATTAGCTTGCTTGAGGGACATTTATTTGTATGGTTGTAGCTGTAAAAATACCTAATCTCCTACATCAAAACTCCTCTCACTACAATGTTGATCTGCATGTTGTTTCATTCAATTTTGTGCCAAATTTAGGTTATCCTTTAAGAGTTGGAGAACTTGCCATTGATTCTTAATGTGATATTACACTGCTTGCACCTTAGAATTTTCTCTTAAAGATGATGTGATGGATGGTGGATGATATCCATAAAGCGCCATAAATGGGGTCATTTTTTCTGCAGTATCGAAGGAAGTGTTATACCACCATTCAGCCAGAGGTAACCACTTGACCCATTGTGTTTGTTTATCATATAAAAAACAATGAATATATCCTTCCAAACATTTGTTCACTATCCCACTTTGACCATCAGATTGAGGATGATAATATGAGCTACGAGCTAGTTGAGTTCCCAAACAAGAAAATAATTTTGTCCAAAAATTTCCAGTAAAAATGGGATCTCTGTCCCTTACCATAATCTTTGGGTTTCCATGTAGCTTTTGAATTGTTTCCATAAATGCAGTAGCAACTGTACTTTCTTTAAATGGATGAGATAATGCACAAAAGTGTGCATACTTGGTAAGTCTATCAACTACCACCCTGATGACACTCTTTCCTTCGGACTTAGGTAAACCTGTGATAAAATCCATTGAAATCTCCTCCCAACGTTGACTTGGAATGGATAAAGGTTGTAGAAGACATGGGGTTCTAATTGTCTCCACTTTATTTTGCTGGAAAAACAAACATTCTGCCACAAAATTTTGAATATCAGATTTAAGGCCATCAAAAAAAAAAATTATTCACCCTATGGTAAGTTTTTAAAAATCCTGAGTGTCTTCCTAAAGGAGAAGTATGCAATTCCAAAAGAATATTTTGTTTTAGTTGGGAATTCTTACAAATATATAACCAATATTTGTACCATAAGAAATCATTTTACCAACTAAATGTATCAGATGTACTAGGATCTTGCTTCAAATTTTGAATGAGTGTCCAAACTTCTTCGTCCTTCTTCGATTCATCCCTTGCTTCGGTTTTCCAATCTGGTTGGATAATAGAAATTGCACAAAGAAATGCTTCCACCTCTTCATCCTTTTTTGAGAGTGCATCTACAACAACATATAGCTTCCCTTTTTTTATAGGATTTCAAAGTCATAACCCAACATCCTTGTGACCCATTTTTGTTGCTCTTCTGAAGATAGTCTTTGTTCAAAAAAGTGTTTAAGACTATCATGATCAATTTTTACCTTGAAGTGCCTTCCCATTAGTTAAGGTTCCCATTTCTTTAGTGCATAAAGTATTTCCAACATTTCCTTCTCATAAATAGCTTTCTGTAAAAACTTTCCTTTGATTGGATGACTTTCAAAAGCAATAGGTCTTCCTTCTTGCATTAAAACAACACCAATTCCATTTCCTGAGGCATCACATTCCACAATAAAGGTTTTTATGGAGTGTGGCATAGCTAATACTGGTGCAAGGAACATTGCCTCTTTAATATGTTCAAAGGCCTTAGTTGCTTCAGGAGTCCATGAAAATGCATATTTCTTCAATAATGATGTTAGAGGTGCTAATATTCTCCCATAATTCTTAACAAACTTGTGATAATACCCTTTTTACCCAAGAAATCCCTGAAACTGCTTTATGGTTGTGGGGACTTTCCATTCCTTAGTGGATTTAATTTTGTTAGGGTCTACTTTAGCACCCTCGTGAGATACAATATGACCCAGATATTCAAACTCTTGTACTCCAAAGAAACATTTGGATGTTTTTGCATACAACTGTTTCTCCTCCAATAGTTTGAGCACCCTCTCAAAATCTTGAACATGATCCTTCCAAGACCTATTGTAGATTAGTATGTCATCAAAAAATACTAGCACAAATTTTCTAAGGAAGGGTTTGAAAATAGAATTCATCAACCCTTGAAATGTATAAGGTGCATTGGTAAGGCCAAAAGGCATGAAAAAAAATTCATAATGACCCTCATGAGTTCGAAATGTTGTTTTCGGAATACCTTCAGTCTTCATTCTAATTTGATGATATCCTGAAAGAAGATCCAAGTTGGTAAAATAAATTGTGCAGTGTAATTCATCCAATTATTAATCAATCACAGGAATGGGAAATTTATATTTTATAGTGAGCTTACTGAGCTCCCTATAATCCAGACACATGCACTATGATGCATCCTTCTTCTGCACCAATACTACTCGAGCAGAGAACGAACTTTGACTAGGTTGAATTATATTAGCCTTTAACATTTCTGCAATCATACTTTCAATTTTTGCTCTTTTGGACATAAGGATATCAATACAACTTGATGTTTGGAGGAAAACTACCTAGAATCAAATGAATAGCATGATCATGATCACGAATAGGTGGGAGTCCTTTGGGAGTTTCAAACACCTTGGAATGATTGTCCAAGACTTTCTGGAGATTGAGAGACATAGATGATTTTCATGTTGGAACTTCCAGTGAGCATAATTGTACAATTACACCTCGTTGTTATTTCTTCATAAACTTTGTCATGACATTAGAGCTTATTATCTTTCTCGACTTCCCTGCAATACCCCGTAATTCGATTTCCTTTCCTTCTGAAAAAAATTTCAAGAAAATTTCTTGAAAATTAAAAGCTACCATCCACAAATATTGTAACCATTGTAATCATAATACAACATCACTCACCTCCCATTGGAATGGAAAGCATTGAACTATTCAATACATATTCCCCCATGGTTATCTTGATATTATGGCATTTTCTAGAGAAATTTATAGTTCCTCCATTTGCAACCATCACTTGATATTCTGGTACTAGGTATAGGAAACAATTCAATTCCTTGGCTACCTTACAATGAATAAAATTATGGGTACTGCCCGAATCAATCAGTACTATTACCTTTTTCTTCTTGATATGTCCTTCTATATTGAGAGTTTGAGGAGTGGAAATTCCTGCCAATGCATTACACGATATGGTTGGAATCATTTCTTCTTCTTCCAGGGTTGTTTCCTGTTGTATATCCTCTTATTTTTAAGTTTCTTGTTCATTTTCTTCTTCCTCTTCACAATATATGTAAAATAGTTTCTTCTTACCACACTTATGACCTTTAGTGTATTTTCTATCAAAACTATAGCAAAGCCCTTTTGCTTTTTTTTCTTCCAATTGTTGTGGTGTCAACCTTGTAGGTTATGGAAGTCTAGGAGTAGCAACACTTCCATCTTTATAGATGTGAGTGGTAGGCTGCCTTGTCGCCATAATTTTACATTCAACTTTTCTTACAAACTTGAATGCCTTCTCTAATGAATCAGTTTGCCAAACACGAACTTCATGTTGGATGTTATCCTTTAAAGTCCCTATGAAGACATCAATATTTTGTTCCTATGGAATATCAATTACCCTTATGTTCATTTTTGGAATTCCTCAATGTGCTCCACCATTGAACCCTTCTATTTCAGATTTATCAATTGACTAAAGAAGGTGTTGCTCTTTGTATCCTCATAATGTGATATAATTTCCTCCGTAAAAATTGACCAAGTGACATTTTTTACCGGATAAAAGCCATCGATATCATAAAAATGTATTTTTTTCTAAATGTAAAGTTGCAATGTGTACCTTTTGTGTGTTTTTCACATTATTGAGATCAAAATATTTCTCCATCTGTAGTATCCATGTTACGGGATCCTTGCCATCAAACTTCCTCATATCCAACTTTGGAATATGGTGGTTCTTCCATCCAACATTAGAGTTTATGAAATCATGATTAACATTTATTTGTTCTCGTCATGAGTTTCTTCTACTATATTTTTGCCATTAGGAATCACTTCTTGTATCAACTTTGTCAAACCATCCATGTCAGCTTTTAGATCATTCTTCATGTTTTCCATATTTTCTTTCATTTTTTCTTCCATGTAATCCATATTAGCTTCCATGCCATCCATCTTAGCTTCCACGCCATCCATCTTAGCTTCCACACCTTTCTTCAAAACTTCCATTTCATTCTTTCTTGCTCTTTGCGAGAGCGAAATTTGGTGCACTTGCTCTTGTAATTTTGATAGATCATGTTGCAATTATTCATCTTCATGAGTCATGGTAGAGTATTCTGAGGTCTTAATGGGTATTTAATTCTTTTTAGGAGGCATTTTAGAACCCAATACTGATATATATGCTCAATAGGCCCTTGGTATCACTTAAAACTGATTTTTCAAATAAGACTTATGCAATTTGAAAAAAATACACACCTTTTTCTTGCTTTTGAGGAGCTCGATATAAAAACTGAATTATTTATGTGATTTAGGATTTTCAATATCTGAAACTCTGCACTATATTATCCCTCTGAAGCTTCTTTCAAATTCCATAGGTATGATCTGATTTGGATTCTTCAAGACCAAGTTATGCTCAATCTCCCACAATGACCTAATTATGGACTGGTTCAATAAAGAGAACTTGTACGGAGCACCATGTGTCACTGCATCCACCTTCAGCTCTGAAATTGATACATAGGAAACTAAAATCCGTGTACTTGCAGCCACCTTTTACAAAATTTCAATCTGATGTTTAGAGAGAGATTTATAACGATTTTCCCACGGTCACCTCTTTGAGATGAGATTCGGGAGCCCGAAACAACCCTAACTTCCAAAGATCATATCTCTGAATATTGTGAATCAAGCTTTGAAATATTTACATGGCATTCCTCAGGATTTCGGCTTCACTCTGTAAAAATTTCAGCTTCTAAACCCTCATAGAAAAACAGTTATAGTGAAAATTCCACGATGACCTGTTTAGGTTAAATTCAGGAGCTTGCAAAAATCCCTAAATTCCACAGATCATATCTCCGCAAATATTTCGAACCACAATATAAAATTTTTCCATGACGTTCCTCAATATTTTGGCTTCGCGCTGTAACAATTTCAGCTTCTGAACCTTCATAGAAAAGAAGTTATAGTGAAAATGCCACGATGACCTATTTGGAGCAGAGAAACCCTAGAATCCAAAGCTCTAATACCAAATGTTATGAAACTAGCTCCAAAAATGGAAGAAAAGAGAGATCAACACCATATAAATCAGCCACTTTGAGGGGGAAAACTCCAATACATTACATAAATGAACAATTATTGGATGATACAAATGACAAAGCCTCCTTCTATATATAAGGGTCCATGGGGTCACAATATAATCCTAGCCGACCTAACAATAATATTGTAAGTGAATAATAATAGCAATATGGCGGTTACAAGGGTACAACAATAACAATAAGGGGGCTACACTAATAACAATAAGGGAATACACTAGTAATATGGGGACCTAACAATTTGTGCCTTTTCAGATTTTTATTTTCTTCTATTTTTTACAATGACATAATGTATACACATTCATAGGAAAATTTAAAATGAGCTACAATATCTTGCTCCACTTGGAGATAAAAATTTTCAAAAAGAAAAACACTAAGAACCGTAGATTAGTGCCTTCACATCTGGCATGGAGTCAAACTACATTACAATGGATATCTCACCAACATATTTATAATGGTCACACCAAAACATACAATGATGAAAATAATTGCAAGTGAATGTTGGAAGTGATGTTTGAGGTACTACCCATTCGCTAGAATTTGTATATGCTCACCATCTAGATTTTCCAGAATAAAAGTGTTTTTTCTCTTTCATTTTCTATCTTGAAGGGACCAAACCACAAAGGATGGAACTTTCCATGTTTACCTTTTTCTTCTCTTCTAGTATCCCATCTAAGAACTAGATCTCTAGGATGAAAAAGAATATCCTTGGCCTTTTTGTCAAAAATCAAATTCATTTTCTCTTGATAACCAATTAATTTCTCTATGAATCTTTCTCTTTTTCCATTCACCTCTATTATCTGGTTCATTCTTCTGATTAGGGAACTTGGTTCTTCTTGAAAATCTTGAACAAATTCTGCAACAAGTTTTAGCAACTGGCTAGGAAATAAATCAATTGTTCCATATACAGGCTCAAAATAGTGGCCTCCTAGTTGATCTTCTAGTAGTTACTCTACTTGCACATAAGGAAAATTTTAGCTTAATATCCTATTTTCTTTTATTTTTTGCAATATTTTTCTTGATTATCCTCACAAAAGGTTTTTTAGAATATTTTTCTAACCCATTCCCCTGAGGGCGATAGGTAGTAGACAGAGACAAAATTACATTATAATTTTGAAAGAAATCAATCAACCTTGCAGATTTAAAAACTTGAGCATTTTTTGTTACTAACCTTTTGGGAAAACCAAACTCATTGAAGATATTTTACTCCAAAAATTTGATCACCACTAAATCATTTTCTCTTCTTGTTGGGACAACTTCCACCCATTTGGTAAAATAATGTGTTCCTGTCAAAATCCACTTATACTTCCCACTAGATGGTGGATTTATTTCCCCAATGAAATGAAATCCACATTTCCTAAAAGGTTGCTTCGTAAACACATGAATTAGAGGCAATGGTTCCAGCCTTTTCTTCTCAGAAAAGATCTGACATTTTTGACAACTTCTTACCAATCTATAAACATCTGAAAACAGAGAAGGCCAGAAGAATCCATCTTTTAAAATTTTCTGAGTTATTACCTTCCATCCATAGTTACCACCACAAATATAGCCATGATATTCATTTACTCTTTCAACAATTTCTCCTTCTTTCATAAAAAGTAAAAGGACACCAACTCGATCTCTCTAATATAATTTTTCCATTTACTATCACATTTTTTTTAGCTTTGAATCTCAAAGCATAATACTCTGATCTATTTAAAGAAGAAGGACAAGAAAGGAAACATAAATCATGTACACCATCTTTGTACCACTCAGAACATAGGTATTTATATTGAATTTTTTTATCAGTTTCTGTATCCTTACCTTTTTTTGTTGTGGCTTTCTTTTCATCAACTTCAGCCAACAAATTTATTCCCATAGCCTGAAAAAATGTTTCTGCTAAAATATTCACTAAACCTTATCCTTTCAAGAACTTAGTTGGTATTATATCCATGTCATATTCCTGAATCCTTTCTATCCATCTTCTCCTCTTTCCTTCAACATCACTTTGTGTCAATACATCTTTTACAACAACAATTGGAACATAAGTAGTAATTTGAGATTGAAGAATGTTGACCTTGAAGGACTTTATTGCTTTCAATAGAGCATAAAATTGTTTTTATAATATATTATATTGAAATTATGCATCCCTTAACACCTTGATAAATAATTCCATGGGTTTTTCCTTTTTCTCTTCATTTATTTGCAAAATCATTATTGCAATAGTAGAAGAAGAAGTAAATCAAAAAGCGTAAAATGTTTTTTTATAATCGGGGCTTACCAGCACAGGGGCTTCATGAAGGTCCTCCTTGATCCTTGAGAAAGACTCTCTGAAATTTGTAGTCCATCTAACTTTTGTATCTTCTCTCAACATATCAGTGATCTCTATGATATTATTTGCATAATTTGGGACAAATATTCTAAGGAAATTCATTTTTCCCAGAAAACTTTGAATCTCCCTTTTGCTCCTTGGCAGAGGTATGTTTTTAATTTCTTCCACACTTTTTGGATTCATTTTAACTTTTTGGATTCATTTCTTCCACACTTTTTTTGTTGTGGCCCACAATTTTTCTTTCTTTTAAAGAAAAATGAGACTTTTTTGGATTTAGAGATAGGCCATTCCTTATACACTTTTCAAAATTCTACTGACAATGCTCCAGATGCTCCTCATTTGATCTATAGAAAACTATAATATCATCCAAGTAAATTACTACAAACCTCTCTTTTTCTCCTACAAAGGCTATATCCATAGCCCTTTGAAGCTGCAAGGTGGAAGGATTCGAACACTTCCTGCCATTCTATATATTCCTACATTAGCTAGAAATCTAATTCTTGTAAGAAAGATGCATGATGAAGGTGTAGAAATAATGTTCGAGAAATATGTCTGCAAGATGGTTCGGGGAGCACTGGTATTGATGTCGGGAGTTTAGATTATAATTTTTAAAAGCTTATAGGTAGTACTATTATTCATGGGTGCAACAATTCTGTGGTTCCTAAAAGTGGAGTAGAAAGCCTAGCGGTCTTTGGAGAAAATGCCAAGTTATGGCATCAAAGGCTTGGACATATTAGAGAGAAGGGCCTTCAGATACTGCATGGTAATGGTATGGTAGAAGGTATGCCTAATTGGTATCTAAATTTAAATTTATGTAAACATTGTATATATGGGAAGCATAATCGAGTGATTTTCCCTTTTGGTGCTAAGAGGGCGAATAAGATATTATAGCTTGTGCACAGTGATGTTTTTGGACATGTGTCAGTTGCATCACTGGGTAAGTTTATTTACTATGTTTCATTTGTAGATGAATTCTCAAGGAATAAATGGATATATTTCTCGAGGAAGAAATATGAAGTCTTTGACAAGTTTAAAGAATTTAAGGCCCTGGTGGAAAACCAGACAGAGAATAAGATCAAGGTGACGAGGACAGATAATGGAGGAGAATTATGCAAGAAGGAATTTGAAGATTTTTTTAAGAAGTGTGGCATAGCATGGCATAGGACTACTCCATACACACCTCATCAAAATCGAGTTGTAGAAATAATTAATAGGACGATAATGGAAAATGAAAGAAGCATGCTCTGTGGTATCGCGTTAGGACGAGAATTCTAGGCAGAGGCAGTGGAGACTGCATGCTACCTAGTTAACAGATCATCTTCATCAACATTGGAGGATAAGACTCCACATGAGGTTTGGATTAGTAAGAAACCATCCCTTTCACATATGAGGGTATTTGTATGTGATGCATATGTACATGTTCCAAAGGAGAAAAATACCAAGTTGGATAATAAATTTGACAGGCACATATTTATTAGGTATAAGGATGGTTTAAAAGGTTATAAGCTTTGGACCCCATAAATAAGGAAGGTTGTGTACATCTGAGATCTGGTGTTTAGAGAGGTGAAATATGGTGTTAAACATGAAGTCCTACCAAATGAACTTGATAATAAATATTTTGAGCTAAATGAGGAATAATTAGATGCTACAACATAACAAGATTCAAAAGAGGAAGAACCACAAAGTTCAGTTGTGAGAAGATCAGTTCAAGAAAGAAGGAAGCTAAAAAAGTATAGTCCATCTAATTTTGGTTCAAATTTCACTTTATTTATCATTTATGATGATCCCAAAACCATCAGGGAGGAAGTGGATTCAGAGGATGAAAAACTCTTGAAGGAGGCCATGGTTGACGAAATTTCGTCCTTGCACAAAAATGAGGAATGGGATCTAGTAGAATTGTTAGCTGGAAGGAAACCCATTGGAATAAAATGGGTGTTTAAGAAGAAGATGAATGCAGAAGGAAAGGTGTATAAATACAAATCTTGTTTGGTATAAAAAGGTTATTCCCAGGTGCCATGAATTTATTTTGGTGATATTTTCTCTCATGTTTCCAAGGTAACTTATATCTGATTACTTTTATTTATTGCTACAACATTTTATTTTCAGGTAGAACATATGGATGTGAAGACAACATTTCTTCATTGGAATCTGGAAGTGGATATCTACATGAAGCAACTTGAAGGCTTTGTCGTGAAGGGTAAGAAAGAACTAGTATGAAATTTAAAAAAATATTTATATGGGTTAAAACAATCACCAAGGATGTGGTATCAAAAATTTGATACATATATATGGTGACTTGGTTTCACCAGAAGAAAATAAGATCACTGTCTATATTTTAGATTAATTGGTGACAATGTTATTTTTTTGGTCTTGTATGTGGATGATATGTTCCTGGTTGGAAATGACAAAGAATTTAATGTTAAGTCCCTATATTAATAGTGTAGTCCCTTATTATGTTAGTGTAGCCCCCCTTATTATTATTGTTGTACCCCTGTAACCCCCATATTGTTATTATTGTGCCCTTACATTATTATTGTTAGGTCGGATAGGATTACATTTTGGCCCCACTAGGATTATAATGTGGCCCCATGGAATCCTATATATAGAAGCAGGTTTTGGTCATTTGTATGATCCAAGAATTGTTCATTCATGTAATGTATTGGAGGTTTGCCCCTCGAAGTGGCTTATTTATAAGGCATTGATATCTCTTTTCTTCTATTTCTGGAGTTGGTTTCACAACATTTGGTATCAGAGCTTTGGATTATAGGGTTTCGCTGCTCCAAACAAGTCATCATGGAATTTGTGCTATAAAATTTTTCTACGAAGGTTCAGAAGATGAAATTTTTAGAGTGCGAAGCCAAAATCCTGAGGAACAATGTCACAAAATTTCAAAGTTTAGTTCGCAATAATTTCGGAGATATGATTTGTGGAAATTAGGTCTTTTTGCGGGCTCCTGAATTTAACCTTGATAGGTCATCATAGAATTTTCACTATAACGTTTTTTCTACAAAGTTTAAGAAGCTAAAATTTTTAGAGTACGAAGCCGCAATCCTAAAGAATATTGTCGTAAAATTTCAGATCTTGGTTCACAATATTTTCGAATATATGGTCTGTGGAAGTTAGGTATTTTTCAGGCTCCCGAATTTCATCTCAAAGAGGTGATCGTCGGAAAATATTCATAACTCTCTCTCTAAGCATTGGATTGGAATTCCGTAAAAAGTGGCTACAAGTATACAGATTTTGGTTTCCTGTCAATAAATTTCAGATCCAAAGGAGGAAATAGTGACACATGGCAAGTTGTACAAGTTCAGTCTACTGAACCAGTCCATAATTAGTTCATCGTAGGAGATTTGGTACAACTTTGTCTTAAAGAATCCAAATTAGGTTAGACCTGTGGCATTCTAAAGAGAATTCAGAGGGCTACTTCAGTGCCATATTTCAGATATTAAGTATTTTAAATCACAAAGGTAATTTAGTTTCAATATCGAGCTCCTCAAAATCAAGAAAAAGCTATACTATGACACATGAAGAGGAAGAATTACAATATGAGATATCAAAATTACGGCACCAGGTGCAACAAATTTCGATCTTACGAAGATCAACCGAAGATGACATAGATGGTTTAAAAGAAAAATTGAAGGATAAGTTGTATGGTTAGAAGGATCAAATAATAGCTAATATGGATGATAAATTAGTGGAAGATCACATTGAGCATCAACAACAAGTTCTCCAACTCCCAAAGGATAAGCTAACTTTGGTGCAAAATATAATGAAACAACAGGAAGGTCAACATCACATTGAAAGAATTTCTGAATTAGTCATAGAAACAAGAACTCGACAAGTACGATCAATTTCATAGTATCTCAGCAAGAGGAAGAACTTTCCTGTAGAAGATTCCACATGGGAGGATGAGAATTTTATACAGAAGTATCAAGAAATAATCAAGCGTTGAGGACAGCACTTGTTTGAAGGAGAGGGGCATGTTAAGTCCATATATTAATAGTGTAGTCCCTTATTATGTTAGTGTAGCACCCCTTATTGTTATTTTTGTACCCCTGTAACCCACATATTGTTATTATTGTGCCCTTACATTATTATTGTTAGGTCAGATAGGATTACATTATGGCCCCACTAGGATTATATTGTGGCCCCATGGACTCCTATATATAGGAGGAGGTTTTGGTCATTTGTATGATCCAAGAATTGTTCATTCATGTAATTTATTGGAGGTTTTCCCCTCGAAGTGGCTTATTTATAAGGCGTTGATATCTTTTTTCTTTTATTTCTGGAGTTGGTTTCACAACGTTTATCCAGGATTTGAAGACCCAATTATTCCACAAATTCGACATTAAGGATCTTGGTGCTGCAAAATTTATTTTTGGCATGGAAATTAAATGACATCGGGAAAAGAGAAAGCTTTGGTTAAACCAGAGGAAGTATGTTGAGACAATATTGCAGAGGTTCAATATTCATGATAGTAAACCAATGAAGGTTTCTATTGTTGTAGTTGTAAATTTATCTGTTGAACAGTGTCCCAAGGCATAAGAAGAAGAGGAGGACATGTCTTGTGTTCCATATGCAAGTGCAGTGGGTAGCCTAATGTATGCAATGGTTTGTACTATACCAGACATTTCACATGCAATGGTAGTATTGAGCAGGTTTATGTCAAAACCAGGGAAGGAGCATTGTACATCAGTGAAGCGGGTTTTCACGTATTTTTGTGGCACTATTTATTATGGTTTGTTCTACCAAGGAAGACCAGGATTGGATAGAGTTTTAGATATCTGTGGCTTTTTTGATGCATACTTGGATGGAGATATGGATCAAAGAAGATCTACAAGTGGGTATGTGTTTAGACTATTTGGAGGTGAAGTAAATTGGATGATTAAAATACAGTATGTAGTGGCTCTTTCAACTATAGAGGAAGAATACATGGCAGCCACTCATGCAAGCAAGGAAATAGTTTGGTTGCAGAGATTGTGTTCAAGTATGGGTTTGGTGCAACGAGGTATAAGAATAGAATGTGATAGCCAAAGTGCAATTTTCCTGGCTAAGAACCCTGCTTATCATTCAAAGAAAAAGCACATTGATGTTCAGTATCACTTTGTGAGAGATATGGTTGAGGATAAAAAGGTGTTGCTGGTAAAGGTGGACACTATGAAGAATGTTGCAGATGAATTGATGAAGTCTATGAGCACTGAGAAGTTATCTTGGTGTAGAGAAACAATGGGCATTGCAGGGCAAGACCAATGACTAAGCTCTCATGTGGCCCCTGTGGAAAGAAAACAACAAGTGGGAGAATGTTGGTTGTGTGTTATATTCTTTCTATGAATGGTGGACCTACCTATGGTTTTGTGCATGGGTGTGCACATGGTTTTGGGCATGATGATTTTCTGCCCATGGTATTTTGTAGAGCTGGTCAAGGCAACTATAGTTATGTTCTAATCTAGGGTTCATGGATTGAGTTTTATGAATTATTCAGCATGTATATACATGTGTTGTAATACTAAAATGAATATAGTTAAAATTCCAGCTAGTAGTCCCAGTCTTGGCATTTAGGGGAAAATCTCTCTGTATATTTGTTTTATGTTTTATTCTCTAGCTATTGTTTACTTTCTATTTTAAGAGTTCGTTTGTAGATAATTTTTATATAGGATTAAATCCTACATCATACAACCATATCTCTAGTTGTGTCTCTCTCTCTCTTGCTACCCTCTAACTCGACCTCCTTATGCTTGGGCTATGGCTCTTTGATTCCCCTAAGCTCACTTTCTTGGTGATAAAAATGAAATGTCACATCACGTATTTATAATTGTCGAATGGGATAAAATAAGCCAAGTGACATGCCCATTCACTTCGTAGGGCGAACTTGATTTCATGGGCCAACTTACATTCCAAAAATAAAATAATGATTTTTTTGGGCCAACTTGGAGACCTCATTGGCATGCATGAATACCTCTCGTTGCTACAAAGAATCAACAAGGAGGTTTCACTTAAGGTTATTTTTTCTTCTTTTTTTACTTATTTTATTTATCTTTTTTCTAGTCAAGGACTAAATGAATTAGGATATTTGATTCTCTCAATTAGATTCAGTTCTTACTTATTGAATTGGTAAATTAATCCCTAGAGAGGAGATTGTTATAGAATTTTAGTCAGTATCCATTGATTAAAAGTAGAACTTGTTCCTCATCTATAGTCCTAATTTTGATTAATTTGTTATCATAGCAATTCTCAGCCAAATAAGTGTTGGAGAATGTACCTAAATTCGGTCTTCATAATTTTTACCATTATGTATTTTATGTAAAAAGAAAAAAAAGAGAGAAGAAAAGTATTATTATTATTTTTCTAGATAAGAATGTGCTTCATGCTTCTAGGTTTTGGGTAAAAGATTCAAAGTCCTATTTTAGACCTATTGTAAAAGAAAAAGGAAAAGAAATCAAATTTAAATGCAATTTTGGGATAGAACCCCTCTAGATGCCAAGTTGGTCTACATGACAAGTCGGCTCTTCCCCAATGGACGTGTTTATTCACACCTCCTCTAAACTATATAAATAGAGGAAATATGGAGCCCATTTTGATACACACACTTGATGGATTGAGGTCTGAAATATCACAGAAAGGGCAGAAGTGAAGAAGAGGATGAAGTTTGGAAGAGAAGATATTTTCTTGAGCTAGAGTTTGAGGAATACTTGTCTTGGCACATCTCTTGTTGTTGATATCTTGCTGATGAATCTCCTGGAAAGAAGGAAGGTTTGACTTGGAATCTATATGTGGATTTTTTTGAGTTAAAGGGTCTTGGATATCTCATTTGATCTGATACTATGAGAAGATAATTTTGTAGGTTTTCCCCTTGGAAGTGTTTTTCCCTAGCTTGGAGCCTATATCTTTTTTTTTTTTTGTAAATTCGGTGGGACCTTGCCATTTCTATTTATATTTTAAGACAGGTTACAAAAAAATTAAAGTCATTCTTTGGCCTCAACCTACGCGAGAGGGAAACCAGGTTTGTTGGCCTTCTGAAAACATGATTTGCATCCCAATACTGAAATTGTCTCTTATGTCTATAATTTTCTTGCACTACCTGTTTCACTACTTTAATATGTACAAACATAACATCTTTAAAAGTTCAAGATTAACAAAAAACCATCAAATCTAACAAGGCAATCTTCTAACCCTCAGATGAGGAGACTGGGGCAGGGTCTTTGACATTAGACCCTGGCATTTCTGCTTGATTGAGTTGCTGAAGAATCTTCTGAAGGATTTTCTCCATGCGCCCCACTTTGTCATCTAGTCTGCTAACTCTGTCTGCAGTCTGGTATTGAGTGATCTTTAGATGCTGCTAGTTGTCCTAAATCTCCAAGAGTTGAGCCTGGGTACGTAGGTCTGTCTGCATTGCTTCAGTCTTTACTTGAACTGGGTGATTACTCTGTATTGCTTTTGCTATCATACATTTTACAATCCAATATGTATGGATTGTCTAATTAAACAATGTAAGCATGCCCCGTGTATGACCTGGATCAGTAATAAAATCGAGGATCTCTGCCTCTGTCTCATTATCCTCTGGTTCCTGCTGAATTTCTTTTTCCCATCCATGGATATCATTTCTGACTACAGAGGGATTGCCCATGACATAATTAACTGCCAGTGTTTCCAGGTGTTCCAAATACGTTTTTCGCCCCCTTTTCTTAGGAGCTGGCTCAGTCTGAGCAGGCTTCTTTCCTTTATCATTGACTGCCCTGTGATGTCGCTTTCCCATTGCTGAGTGGGGTTTTTGAACTAACACTGGCATACAGAAGTGAACAGAATAAGAAAAAGTATTAAGACAAAGCATGCACCTTACGGTGCCCTTGGAAGTTTGTTTGTCTGATCTGGGTAAATGCCTCTGCTTCTTATCATTATTATACCTCTGAAACATAAGATGAGGTCGAGATTCGACCAGCTTATTATAACTGGGAGAGCTCCTATCTCGGGAATTGGTTTGACTCTGGACATTATCCTCAGGATAAAACGAGTTTTGGTCTCTCGACTCAGGCAGGCGCGAACACTGCTCGGGTGACCATAACCACTCTGTCTTCCCCTTCATATTATAAACATTAACACCCTTATAATTTAGATTTGCTACGCCCAGACATGGAAATAACATAGTATGGCAGAGGTTCTCTACAGATAAGTAGATGAGGCCATGACTCTGATTGAGGGAGTCTAGCCTACTGTTAATGTTTTGACTCATCATATTACCATGGCACCTACCAGAATTAGACACAAGGGGTTTTCTATTTAGGAAATGCCTCCCTATGAGAACCTAGCTATCGCGCTGATTACACATATAACTGAGGGTTTTACTCCCATACATTCGAATAGAGCTTACATCAGGTACAGGGGAGTAACAAGGGTCACGGAAACAAGGAAGGACCGGATTCAATTCTGGTTCCAGACAGTTAACAAACGACAGAAATGACAGAATATCTAAACTACCATCTTGACTATAGACCATATCTGATGCATATAACATCATAAGAGCTAAGATTATCGTAAAAATATACTCGGACAGAGTCACGCTATATCTTGGTTGCAGAGCTGTAGCTCTCCTTCGCTGCCTCCTCCATTCTTTCGCATGCAAGAGATAATACATGCAAGATTGAAAGGGCGGAGTTAAAAGACTTACCAAGTTTGCAACCGCTTTTCCACTGGCCTGACATACACCCTGTCCATCATGCACCATCATTCCTTTGCCGGCGCTCGCACACTCCACTCCGCTGGTCTGACAATTCATATTAAATGATCGTAATTATCATTTAAGGGAGCGCTTGCCAAGTTGCCGCCTCCCCTCGTCATGATGGCATGTGTACACCCCGATCGGGGGGGCTTGGAGCCTATATCTTGTGTCTGTTGCTTTTTTATGATTTTCATGTTTGTATTTTGGTAATTGTTTGATGAAAGAAACAAAAATAAATTAATAAGAAGCCAAAAAATATTCACAATGGAAATTTAATGATGAGTTGAAAATATCCTGATTTCCAATATGATATTAGAGCCAAAGTCCGGAATAAGAGGTTGAAGATAAATTATGTTGCCTTGTATTGATGGTTGCATAGCTTCATTTTCTGTGTTAGTGACATCGCAATTCTATTTTGACTTACCTTGGATCGCAATTATTCTTTGGTTACTCACAGCGGCTTGTACATCTCAGTTTCTATGAATCCATTATATGTTTATCTTAAAGTGGCTCAATTACATTAAATTAAGTAGAGGTTTTCAACCCTATTGTGAATCTAATTATGGATCATTAAGGACAGATCGCACTTGTCAGAATGATTCATAGGTAATTATATTATAATACCTTGGTTCACATAAGTGTGGCTAGCATCAATCACATTACTATATTACATGGTCTCATGGCTCTTGGATCTCACTTCTCTTATGGCACTATATGGCCCATCGTCACACTGAAATATTTAGTGTGTTATGATACAGTGGCATTACATGAACACTGTCACACAAAACATGGTGGTATGATAATATTATATGGCTAGTTGTTGTGCATACATAAGAGTAGCATATCTATAGTGAATGAAGCAAAGCGATCGAATTACAGGGTGAGTGGGATATCACATATATGGCGGAGCTCTCTGAATAGTATCAAACAATATTAACTACGTAAGAATCTACGACATATGACTCATATCTATGGCTCACAATAAAAGGCTCAACATCAATACACTCAGAACTCATATGTATACATATGTCAGTCAATGACATTGTGATCGTGGCCACCGAAAACTCTAAGTGATGTTTATATAATCGATATTTTGTAGAAATTCAAACTAATTGTAAGCTTTGTCTTATCAACTAGAATTAGCATGGCTTGCATATTACAATGACATTTATTCTAGACATCACATTAATTTTTTTCGCAAATGGCTTGATTGAAGGATTGCATTTTGTCATAAATAGCTCATGGAAAGACTCAATGTTGAATTCATAATTCTGTATGACTGTGATTCAAATTTTATGTGGATCATGGTGCGCTACATGAATTTTCATCAAGTCCATGGCATGGTGATATAGTGAAGTTCGATGTTCAGATTTACAGTGACAGGGAGGTTCTCAAAATCATAGCGGTGCTTACCATTGTTGTCGTGTTTTTGACAAACGTTATGGTTGGATTGTGCATCATTTGTGCTCGCACTACATCTATCATTCCTACAGTTGGAATATCAGTGGTGGTGATCCCAACACCCTGTTAATAGCCATGTTTGAAAATGGTCTTATGACTTGTTCAACGACTTAAAGGGAGTTGAACTACCGAGGCTGCAAAGTAGAGGATTGATGCTTTGAACTTAACTAGATACAAGTGACATGATATTTTTTGTTATCTTGGGAAACGACATGTGTTTAGATCTAGTTAGCTAGCAGCTCAATAAAAGGATTCCATAATTGGAAATGGAAAGGAAAATTTACTGGAAGATTAGACTTACACTTGAAGAGAATCCAGATCTCTACAAGAAAGAAGTAAGGTAAAAGGTAAAAAATTTAGAGGTAAATATAATATAATTGTGATATGCATTTCTTGATTTTGGTCAAGCTCTTGTTGAATTTAAAGGGTTTATAAATTCTTTAAGTTTTTGCAGATTCTACCGTTTTATAAGAATTTTAAAAATTTGAAGAATTTTTGGTAACTTGTTTCTAAACCTTAGTCTACATTAATCTAATCCTATGAGTAAAAACCTTAAACCTTATTGGTTGTTCCCTCTAAAGAAACCCTATCTATTGACATATAGGGTTTGTGGATCTATATCATGCAATGATAATCTAGGGTATATGGTAAAACCCTAGCAAGGGATTTATTTTTTTGCTGAAAGTAAAAACCATATCAAGGGTTAGATCAAGAGGGTTTGTACTAAAACCATATAATTACACCCTCTATGAAACCATGGGAACCCTATATTTACATAGTTGACATCATGCTTTTGTCTTTGTATATTTTTCTTGGTCGTACTTGTCAGAAAAAAGTGAAGGTACATAAAAAAAGGAAGCAAGATGAGAAGGATGGAAGAACAAAGCTATGCAAGACTCATGCTGGAGGATGATGAGCAAGATGGAAAGATGAAATTGTAAATACCCTAAGGAACATAATGTTGAAGCTTCCAGCTAACGAGTCCATTGAAAAAGAATCTAGTTGCAATATGAATATTAAGTGTGCAAAGAAATGTTGATTTTCAGAGGGAGCATATGCTAGAATTTGACACCTTTTCTAAGAAGTTGTTATAATTTGAGAACTCTAATTTTGATGATGTGTTTGGATATGACTTGGATCCCTGATAGGTCATATTACAAAATCAAATGAAGAGTATAGAAGGAGAACTCATTTGATCAACATTAGATATGGTCTCTTGAAGAAAGAAAGATAGTTGACAATGAAAACTCCAAGGAAAAAGATATTGTAGCTTGGTAATTAAGTTTTATCCATGGGAACCCTGATTAAAATGAATGCATGGAGAAAGACTCTTACGCAATATGGAGATGGATCACACGAAAGGATGTTGATCTCAAAGGATTCAAGTAAGAAAATAGTTTTATGAAAGGGGTCATCATGATAAGGTAAGTATAATATTAATTTTTGATATTGGTTATTTGGTTGACATATTATTTTTCTACTGGGAAGGATGTTCCAGAAATACATATTGACAATTAAGGAAAGTTCAATCGTTGGTATTGAACTCAATTCAAAGAACATATGGATTGAGTGAATGGTTTTTCTTAAGGGATTATGTAGTCAAGATGTTAACACAATTATCAGCTTCGGATTGAAAGGTAGCAATATGAGATGATAACTTAATGTTCATGAAGATCACTTTCATATTTAAAAGGAAATATGATAAGGCTCAATATAATTCCTTTATTGTTGATAATTAAAGGAAAGTGATACAAAAGGTTCATGGCCTAAATCCTATCACAATATTGAAGGAAAACGATGGCTCCATAACATCTAGGAAGAAAGAAGCTTAATATGATGAAATACAAAGGAGCAAGGATTCATGTAGCTATTATCTCCATGAATAACTAGTAGTTGGTACATTATGAATACAAGCTAGAGAGCTTGTGGTCATGAATTCCCAATTGAAAGAAAGTAAAAGAATATCCTCTATGTTTTATAGGGAACTCTCCTTGAAGAGTATCAAGGATTTATTCCCTGATCAAGTGGGAATGAGGATATCCTCCCAGGTTGAGAGGGAGTGATGATGGACATTGTATTCTCTTCTATCATGTGACATGCAATAGGCCAGGACTAAAAACCATATGTCTAATTGAAGGCCATGGTAGGTAGAATGGAGGATTGTATAAGAATTTGTGATCCCCTTGAGGATACAAAATCCAATATAGGAAGTATTCTTGTTGACCGAAAATATTTAAGAATTGGATAGGTATCCAATATAAGAGTGGTCAAAGAGGACAAATATTCTTTGAGGATTGGGAATCCAAGGCAAGAATAGTCCTATAAGGACATACAAAGTAAACATTTGGATGGGGTATGTACCTTGAAGAGGTAGTGTCGTATCTCATGTAAATAATCCCAACATTATGCTTTGATATATGAAGATCTTGTAAAGTTAAGGCCTTACTATGTTGACAATTTTGGCCATCATGTTGATGCTTAACGATGGCTTATCAATTCGACTCTTCTTATGGGAATATTTCAATTTGAGAGTATCCTTGTACTAGGTGTACAATTATGAATACCTCCCTAGGTAAGAGGGAGTGTTGGAGATTGTAACTAAGTTTGGTCTTCATAATTTGTACCATTATGTATTTTATGAAAAAATAAAAAGAAAAGAAAACGAATTATTATTGCTATTTTTCTAGATCAACATGTTCTTCGTGCTTCTAGGTTTTGAGTAAAAGAGTCAAAGTCCTATTTTGGACCTATTGTAAAATAAAAATAAATGAAAAAAGATATTTTCAATTGTAATTTTGGGACAAAAAGCCCTTTTGATGCCAATTCGGCCTACATGACAAGTTGGATTTGCCCCAATGGAAGTGTCTATTCACATTCCCTATAAACTATATAAATAGAGGAAATATTGAGCTCATTAGGACAAAAAAATTTGATGGATTTAGGTCTGAAATATTGCATAAAGGGCAGAAATGAAGCAGAGGAAAAATTCTAAAAGAGAGGATGTTTTCTTGAGCTAAATTTTGAGGAATATTTGTCTTGGCACATCTCTTATTTTTTATCTCTTGCTGGTGAATCTGCTAGAAAGAAGGAAGGTTTGAATTCGTATTTATAGGTGGAAGTTTATGAGGTTATGGGTCTTGGATATCTCATTTGATTTTATTCTATAAGAAGATAATTTTGTAGGTTTTCCCCTTGGAGGGGTTTTACCCTGGCTTGGAGCCTATCTCCATTATTTTTCTGTGATTTTCATGTTTGTATTATGGTATTTGTTTGATGAAAGAAACAAAACAAGATTAACAAGAAGCCAACAATATTCACAAGAAGTAATTAATGAAATGGAAATTATTTAATGATTAGATGAAAATCTATCGATTTCCAACAATAAGGTCCCAACCATCTCATCATGTGCTTATGCTTGAAATCCTTAAACCTAGAGTCATATAGGATGGCTCAATCATCCTCTTGGAAGGCTATGGTTTTGATGTGATTTTCATGCCATATTTTTTGTTGTAGATGGACTACTTCAATGTGAAATAAGGCGTACATTCTATATTCATTTAGTGCATTGAATTTTTGCAGCCTATTATCCTATGCTTTAGTTAAATCAATGTCATGTTGGGCCACGATCCTCAATATGTTGTACTCAAATTCATTTGAAAGCAAGTCCTTCTTACCATAAACTAAATCATAGGAGGTAAATACAATGGTGTCATTCTAGGCGGTGTTGTAGGCCCAAGTGGCCTCAACAAGTCTTTCTTCCCATGCATTTTTGTTGTTGTTGATCACTTTGGTCAGAAGTATCTCCAATGCTTTATTGGTGACTTCCTCTACTCCATTTTATTGAGGGTAATGTGGATTTAAATTTCATTTTATAATATGGTGTTACTCAATTATCCCCTTGATTAGATTGTAGGTGAATTGGGAGCTTTGTTGTGTCACCAACTCTCTTTGAAAACCAAGCTTGTAGAATATATTTTCCATTAAAAACTTAGCCACTATCTATTCTATTGTTGCTTCCACTTTGTTTACTTTAGCCTGCTCGGTGAGGTATTCAATGCATACAATTATGTACTTCTACCCATATGGGGAGTCAATGGGACTAATGAAGTCTATTCCACACTTCTCCAATGGCTCAAGAGACACCTAATCTCGGAGGGATATCTCAACATTCCGAATAGGTTTTCTCGTCCTTTGGCACTCATCAAAATGTGAAGTATATCTCTGGGCATCCTTGTGAAGGGTTGGCCAAAAGTATCCTTCCTGCGGGATTTTATATCTTTTCCTCTTTGTAGCAAAATGGCCCTTATAGGGTCCATCATGGAAAACTAAAAGGATGTCATAAACTTCATCCTCCCTCAAAAATCTTCTTAGAATCTAATCAAGTCCTAACTTGAAGATTTCCCCCCCAATACAAGTGTAGGTGGCACTCTTTTTAGGAACATTTATTTTCTCCTTTGAAGATAGGTAAGGATGGAATTGAATATTAGTTAGGAAATTGGCAATGTTGATGAATAATGGAGAGAGGAGTGAGATGGAAAAGAGATGCTTGTTAGAGAGGTAGTCATCCACTGCTTATTCATCTATAGACAAGGTTAGTCGTGTGTTGTAGCCGCTACAAAAACACCCAAAAATTTTGGGGCACATCCAAAATTTTTAGGTCCCCCTCTGCTTTCCTAAGGATTTAATGGTTGTTATCATGTTTTGAATTGGTCAATCTCCCTATCAACCTTTTCTATCAGTGCCCCACTCATGCAATTCATATCACATTAATGAATTAGGATTTTGACGGGGGTTGCTCTAATAAGGTATTACAAGCCTCATTCACCCTTAAGCTTTCTCTTTGAAGGAGCATTGCACTGAGGTAAAAGTACCCTATATTAATGAACACAACTTCTATCTAATTGTGTGAGGGTTTAGGGAAAAGTTACCTTGCTATCACACACATGAAACCATAGCTTTCCATTATGAAAGTTATAGCCATGTACAACCTAACACTAGCCTCCAAGATGTAGTCTCACCAGCATTGCAAGGTTCTTGGGCTATAATTATATCATGTCATGAAGCACGTTGCAAAATCACCAAATTCATGCATGCACTCAAGTGAAAGGTTATGTGTGCATGAAAGTTTTGGTCCTCAAAATGCCACTAAGTGAATGGCCTCTCACAATTTCGAAAGGGACATTGGGCACATTTGCATATCCCTTGAAGCTTACGTGCAGTTTCTTTATTCTTGTTATGCATCTTAGGTTTTAGATTTAAAATATAAACATTATTATATGATATCATTTAAATAAATTAGGACTACTTTGTGCCGTGCAGGGCCATCAAAGACAATGCACTTATGATTCTTATTAAGGCTCAATTAAAGGTTCTTTTCCCCTACATATGCGATGGAGATATATATGAAATACAACAAAGATGTGTTAAAACATATAGCAAGAATAACACATCTAAAGCATAGTCATGGATAATACATGTGTGCATATTGTACTCATTAAAATATAAAGTGTGCAAGCATTTTCATCTTATTAGTGTGGGATGTATTTGAAGGTCACGTAGTATTTTAATCACGGAGAAGGGTGTACAAACCACGCATGTGATATCGCACCATCTCTATCAACTGGCAAGTGTAAGGGTGCCTTCATTCCAAACAACTAATTGATGATTGCAGTGCATGTGCATATATCAAAGAACAGTGACAAGCTCCACAGTTCTCAAATCTTTAATGAAGTACATCATTTACATCTTGTGCATTCAGTTGAATGCATTACATTGCCCCTGTAACTTTAATGTGATGATATAAATAGATAAAAAATGGTGTTAAAATAACTCTAATTTGTTGCCTGATCAATGCGCTATGGACGGAAACGCATCTCCAGAAAACTCACATTTTGGGGAAGGATGATAGAGGAATTCCATTGGTCGAATTCCTAGGTGGCTATAAGCAAACGATGCATACTATTGAGTAAAGGGTACATATGTCACTGCTTCTAAATTTTGGCTTAGAGAGCACTGTCGTGGGTGCATTATGCGCACAAAGTAAACACGAGTTGGAGGATGTGACTTATGATCCCAAGTGACAATGAAATGGATGGCAAAGGTTGTAATAGAAGAGGTGAATGCATTATAGAGGGAGAAATGCCACGTTCTGGGAATATGATTCCCGATGCTAGATAGCGACCTAATTTGAAAGGCCACTTGTGTATACCTTAGATATGTGACCTTTCTCCTTTTGTAATGCAAATCTCAACGAGCCACTGGGTTCTGAAAAGGGTCAAAGCACCTTTAGAAGGAATTCACATGTCTTCAATATCTGGCGGGCCTCGAAATATTGCTACAGTAACTTCTACAGGTCAATGTTTACATTTGGTGTTTTAGATCATGAAAACCATCAAAATTTTGCTTCGACCTGGAAAGTATTATCACCTAAAGGATTATAAACTATAAGAGTAGCTCGTGGAGTATGGCGCGCTGCTGCAATAGTGGAAGTATTGGGACTAGAAGCAGTGAGTTGGTGCATTGGGGGTTCACAATTGAAGCACTTTTAAATGGTGTATCAACGCAAACCTAGTTATGGGAATGCATCAAAAGACTATTGTGCGTAAAGGCATAACCCATTCCCAGTCTTTAGTTTTGGAGCCTCTATGTCTAACCTTTGCAACAACGTCGGCGTTTTTTGTCGAACAATGGGAAAAACAATCCCGTGCTGCCTTGAGGGATATAATATATCCCGTGCACCGAGTACTGAGATGCTTATACATTACAATGAGCTAGAGCACAAGTGGACAGGTTTAAAAGGATAGTATGGTTATTACAATGGCACTATGATGCATAAGTTCAACATTGCAATGGTTGCCAAGATATTGCGGCAGCCATTGTATCAAAATAATTAATTGTTATTCATGGGGCCCACACTGAAGATAAACGCATAGTGAGTAACACGCTCTGGGTTCATATGAAGAGCACGAAGGGTTGGACAGAAATATGAAACATATTACTGCTGCCAGAAATTACTTATGAAGAATATGTTAATGTGCTTGGAAGGTTTATTCAACTGATCCAAAGGCCTCCGTTTAAAGGGCTCCATCTAATGATGAAAATTTACATATAAAGGTGTCGTGACACACATTCATTACATCGAATGCAACCCCAAGGTCAAATTCATACACAAAGACATATTGAATATAATAATTTAAAAAAAAACTATGGAAGACCGAGCTATCTTGATGATTATATCTCAAAGATATAAGTTCTTATTATTATTTTTGATATTTTCTCATTTCATTAAAGCGTATTTGTTTGGATGTTTGACCAATGCTCATAATATGTGCTTGCAGGATTGATGTTTCAAAACAGTTTCTCGTTGTGCTTCTTAGACGTATAGGCAGTAACGATATCAAGAAAAGGAAAAAACATCATCAAGTCTTTAAAAGCACTATGTCTTTTATGTATGATCACGTAAAAGCTCAAAGAATTTCCTCCATTTAAAGCGTAAAGGAAGAGGAAACAAAAATGAAGGATGTCATTGAGTTGAAATCTACACAATCATGGTTTTGACCAGAAATAAAATTGGTTCCAAGACCATGTGACAATACCCAAAGCACAACAAATTGGTTGGGTGATGGTTTCCACTCCATACTGTAACAAAGCAATGTTGCTGCATGACCTAGAAACAACATTCTCTAGGGTTTCCAAAAACCCTCTTTATTCTCCTCAAAATTTCTCTTATATCAATATGTACATATCTCTCATCGTAATTCCCATAACTATGCAAATACCAATTGGGCATGTAATAGTCATTAAACACGAAAGAATAGTGAGGAAGGTCTACAATCATGAGGGTAGATGAAAGGTCACAGGAGGAGGTGAAAGGTCATCCTCTTCACCTCTATAAGTGTACTTATATCAATTACGACCACATTTCCTCATCGTAATTCTACAACTATGCAAATACCAATTGGGCATGTAATAGCCATTAAACAGAAAGAATAGTGAGAAGGTCTGCAATCATGAGGGTAGATGAAAGGTCACAGGAGGAGGTGAAAGGTCATCCTCTTCACCTCTATAAGTGTGTACTTATATCAATATGTACATATCTTCATCGTAATCTCTACAACTATGCAAATACCAATTGGGCATGTAATAGTCATTAAACATGAAAGAATAGTGACAAGGTCTACAAATTAGGGTAGATGAAAGGTCGATGGTGAGGTGAAAGGTCATCCTCTTCACCTCTATAAGTGTACTTATATCAATATGTACATATCTCTCATCGTAATTCCCATAACTATGCAAATACCAATTGGGCATGTAATAGTCATTAAACACGAAAGAATAGTGAGGAAGGTCTACAATCATGAGGGTAGATGAAAGGTCACAGGAGGAGGTGAAAGGTCATCCTCTTCACCTCTATAAGTGTACCCTCATGGCTCATTTGGTATGTGTTATATAGGAAATGGCCTCCTCATTAGCTCAGAGGAGAAGAACACTTTAGCTCAGAGGAGAAGAACACTTTGGACTCGAAGAAAACCTAAGTTACCTGCCTATTTTCCAGGGCATCACACCCAAGAAACAACACTTTGCGTGCTAACGTGATTTATGACCTAGCAAGGTGTGTTAATCCCTAGGTTAGTGCTCTGTTTTGCCTAAAGGGAAGCATTTCTAGATTTTTATGAGATTCTGAAGGTCAAACTGCAAGTTTATTGACTCACACTTTGTCTTACACTCCATATAAACTCTGAAAAGATGGAAACATCTACCTTAGACCTGTCAAATGAAATTTCTATTCCTAACAGAGGCATAGGAAGGAAGAAAGAGAAATAAAGCAGAGAAAACATATATATTTTTCCCGAATGGAACTTGTGCATAAATTGGCAAGGACTAAGCCTCTCATCACCTTGGACGTTGGACGTTAGGCCATAGTAATCAAGATCGAAATTTGAGCATTGTTATGTTGTTGAGAGAGAGAGAGGAGCTAAGAGCTAAGGGAAGCTTTGATATAGCAATCATGGTTGTAATCATTCTTCTCACTTCTGATAATATAGATCTACTCTTGTTTTTTCTATGTGATTATATCAACACATTATTTCTATATGTGTTGATTCAATGGCGAGACTGATGTTTATCATTGATGCATGCTAAATCTACATGTCATTATATGTTGATGGACTTATTTGATTAAAGTTTTATATGTTGTGGATATTACTTGGTATATTTTCTATGAGCAGGTCCTAATCTAAGAGCAAGTAGAGGTTTCCTCCTCCATCACACTGAAAAATCCAGTGGATCTGTGCGAAATACGAACAAGTAATCTCTCTTGGTTTCTTTTTCAAATTTTAGATTCACTTGATATGTCTACATCTATCTTTTAACGGTTGCAAGTCTCTTTATTTCACCTACCTCAAGTTCCGGGAAACCTGGGAGGGTTTATGTCCACCACCCATGCATTAATCCCTATAACAGATTTGGCGACGATAATGGGGATGCTCTTAGTTCCCGACTTTGATCTTGTCGTTCCTAGATCTCTGTCTCTCTCTACTTCTTTCTGTCCTTCGCGATCTATATTTTGATCACTTCATGTGCTCTTAATTACAATCATTGTTCATAGACTCTGTTCAGATGCTAATTTGACCCTTTCTGCAAACCAAACTTCTGTAACGCACCCTCCTATTGCTTTCCAGAGCGTTATAATGCTCTCCATAATTCTGAACATAGTTTTAGTGTGGCTACTAACGCACTGTGTACCTTTCCCGAAAATGTTATCAACTCGAACTCTTGACATCCAACCAGTCCTATGGATTCTACTGTTGGATACGTTTGTTTGAGGTCTCGCCTTGGCATTTACAATTGTGAAATCAGCCTAGTTGATTCCTTGCATGGTAATTTTTCATTTTGAAGAATAATTGCATTTGATTTTTGAGAAATGAAAAATGGAAAATTTTTAACCTTTCCATCATTTTTAGCTGAAGATGTTCTATTGTATTGGGTTTGTTGTAAGAGAATTGTATGTCTGCATTTCTTTTCTTGTGTTTGGACTACATTGGGATTTGTGGTTTCTAAAATGGCGTGTAGTTACTCTTTCCTTATAAGAACTTTTATTCATCGAATGAAAATCTAAAATAATTTTTCTTCCATGGTTTGAGTCAGAGTCTCACCAAACACCATACGTCAACTCCCCCTCTCAAGACATTTATCAAGTTCAAATAAAATCAACCATGTAATAAAATTAATCCGTAAATCTTATCTAGCATATGCAAATATTAGTTTAAGCTAGATTATTGGGATAGGGTGTTGTGATTAAATTGCGCAAGATTTTGAAACTGAGACTAATGTCATTAATGGAAGTAAACTCCTGCTACACTCACATCGTTCGGGACAAATCCTTTCGCAATTGAGTTAAGCACGAGACAAAATCAGAGTGTAAGAGAAAGTATCAGGCCTTTAATTGCATTTTGGTGGGTATTTTGTGTACCGGGGATCCCCTCACAGATATCAGAGCTGAGTCGGGGACTCAAGTGTCCTGTCCACACAGTGTATTATCTATGATAATGACCCCCCTAGTGGTGTCTATGATTTGAGGTAACCTTAGTGTCTAGAATTTTTAGGGATGAACACAAGGTGACTGGAGCGAGCTACCTTGGTACCTGTACTTGGCCCCTCCTTACATAGGTTAGGGTGAAGCTCAGTAGTAATCATAACTATACATTTGGTTGGCTCTCTCTTTTAGCCCCTTCAATACTCGGTTTCATCACTAGCTATTTCTGCCTATTCAATAGAGTTATGTTCCCTAGATGTATGTTGATTTCCTTTAGAGTATATTTTTATTTTTATGTGCTTGCTTTTTTACACTTAGACTGTAACATATATCACATTTAAAATTTTGGATTAAAAATATCCGTCATCGTGGCTACATTCGACCCTCATCGTCTATGTAGATGACAAATAGGTCTTCCTCCATTGACTTTGGCTAAGCTCCAGTGAATCATACTCTCCTACCTAATAAGGAGAACGGTCTTGAGTGTCAAGCATTGGATCAAACAACACTTCCCAAGAGACTATGTTACCTAAGTACTTATTTACTGAAGGTGTAGTACTGCACTTAAATCCTGCACTCACTGATCCTCTTAGACATTTTTTGGTTCAAGTAGCACCTATACATTTTATGTCTTCATCAGTGTCCACGTCCAATGTGCCAATAATGACCAGTGGGTTGTGGCCTTTTGTTGGAAAATTTTCTTCCACCACCACCTCCCCTGCTTATTGTCACTCCCATAGAGTTGATTGGTCACCATTATATTCATTGTATGCCTAGTTCGAGCAACCCCATTACTCATATTATGAGTGGATTTCAGTATCCTCCTATCTCCACCCCTTTCATGTCAACTCCTCGATCTCCGGCTATCACCCCTAGTGGTGTTGTTAACATGGCTACCTCCAAAATCCAATTGGGTGGAATCCCTTGCTAAGTTCTAACCCTCAGGCAGTTTTTCCTGGGGGGAAATGTTTCTAGTGTGCGCACATTTCTTGGGGGCATGTCAGTCCCTGAGCCACTTACAATACAACCTGAGCCTTCGTTGATCAATTTGTTTCCTCTCGGCAGACACTCTACTGGTGTCACTCCCGCACCTACTACAACTTATCTGACCAAAAATATCCCTCAACTAGGTCATGTTGTATGTAGCCCCTCCTTAACCACTATTGAGTTAAGGGGGGAATTTCTATCTAGTGGGGAACCAGTCTTTTGTCACCTAGCCTAGTATGCCATATGGCCTACTATTTTACATGACCACACAGTCACCGTCAGGAATCTATTATCTGCTTCCGTCTATGTATCCTTATGTAAAACCATTGATGGGGGGAACTGCTATTCCTTCAAGTCATCCTACAACTCATTCGTCAGATTCAGGGGAACCTACACATTTTCCCTTTTTGGAAACTTTAGACATGTCGGATCTACATAAGTTGACTAAAGACACTGTCAATCATAATTTTCTTTGGCCTCCAATCCCATATGAAGTCCATGCATATATTATTAAGTTCGAAAGAAAACAAGGAGATCATAGCTAAAGACATCACAACTTACCATTTATGTTGTGTATCAAACTCCATGATTAACGATAGTATCCGACTCAAAATATTCCCCCAAACCATTACTAGAAATGCTTCACAGTGGTACATTGAGTTACCATGTGCTTCAGCCAATACGTTTGGTTCCTTTGTGATGGAATTTCTAAAGCACTTCCAACTTCATATCTACTATGAAACTGGAACATAACTCTTTACTACCTTATGCTAAGACACTTATACCCACATATCTGATCATATCCATGAATGGAGACATATATGGAGGCTTTTCAAGGCCCCCATTTTGGATTACCTCTTAGAAGATTGGTTTTGTAAGTCTCTCCTTCAACCCATTGCAAAGGAAGTTATCGTGGCTAGTATGGTTATCGAAGACCAATCTATCCAATGTGCCCAACATTTAGATTTGACCTATTTGCAATCTGTCATGCTTTATGGTTTTCTACCTAATACCCCTTGAAGCCCCAATTCTCCCACTACTCAAAAGCTCGATGACATACTAATGGTATTGTCGGCGCTACCTCTGGGGTTGTTGTAAAACAAATGAGCATACAAGCTTCCTAGTGATCTGTTACTACTGATACCACTCCTACTACCCAATATGTTGCTCCTCCAACCGTTGCGATCAACTCTATGTAGTCTACCAAAAAAACCAGCGGTAAGAAAAAGAAGAATAAGAAAAATCCCACTCCTTTTGAGGAACAACAGACAACCTAGAACAATCCCAATCAGAAATTCAATGCTAAATCTGAGAAACTAAAGGAAAAAAATGTCAATTTTCCTTGTAAGATATGCGTTGAGGACCATATGACTTATAATTTTCCTCATCTTTAAGAGTGCACAGATCCCCTTGCACAAAGGACACTGACCAGACCCCTGCTTTCCTTAATAACCCTTTTCCTTCTCAACAACAACAACATATTTTATCTAACACACCACCACCCCCACAAGGGGGAAGTGGTGGTTCACATCCACCTCATTTTGGAGAAGGATCATAAATTGTTTACACCTTTGAAATGGTTGATCTCCAAACCTAAGCCAATAATTATGGAAATCCAGCCCCTAACGCTTCACACATTATCTCGAGCTCTATTCCACCATCACCTTATGATATTCATATTGAAAGGCTTGTCGTTGACCTTGTGATTCATACCCCTAAAGGGACACTTCGGCAAACAATGCATAATACCTCTACACGTATTGCCCAAAACTACAACATTGTAGAAGATATGGCACAAGCACCCTCTGTTATGTCTACCCTTGAAGTATTACAAACTTTCCTATCACAATTGAAAGCTTTTCTTTTGACCATTGGTGGAATTGATCCTCAGGACTCCAATATACCATTTTTTGACATGGAAAATATTAAGCCTCGCCTCTCCCATCAACTTGCATTTCAAGTGCATGTCATGATGAAAGGAAAAATCATTCACTACATTGTCAAATTTGATGAAGGTGCATCAACCTATGTAATGTCTACCTCTTGTTGTCTCGTGTTAGGTTTTCCTACTCTCTCACCACCATCATATTACCTCAAAGCTTTTGATGGTCACACTTTCAATCGAAAAGGAAACTTTTCTAGCAATCCCATCACTTTGAGTGGAAAACTATAATGGTAGACATTCAATTCGTAGATTTCCATCTTGACTATAATATGCTTTTGGGCCGCAACTGGACTTATGCCATGACTACCATTGTTTCTTCAGTCTTCTAACTCATCTTCTTCCGTTTGGATGGAAACATTGTCACAGTAGATTAGATATCCTTTTGTACCCCAGATTAATCCCCATTACCATGTAACAGCGTGCCCTTAGTGGGTGGCATACATGACTCCAATGTTAATGTCGATACCAGTTTTCTAAAGGTTTCCTCTATTTCAGATCTTTTTCCTCTCCCACCTCCCAAGGTTCCATAGATGGCCTCCATGGTCTCTACCATTTTTAATGCCCCAATCGATCCATGGATCCTTCTAGCCCCTTATGCCATTTATTCCTATGCAACACAGATTTCACTCTAACCAGTTGAACTAGCTTATCAATCCATTCAATCTGCATCTAATTCTCTTACTACTTTGGTTATGACTGATGATACAACTTCCTCTCCCATCGTCTCTGCAAATATTTATATCCTTAATGAATTCTTGCCTTCATATCAATTTATCTGGGAGATCATGTCTCTAGACGAGCGACCCTGGGATTATTTTCATCAGCGCACTTCAGTCTCTACACAATCTAAATCGAACACAACAGCTTTAAAAATACTACCTTTTGACCAATCTCACATTGTTCCCTCTTCCTATACGACTATCCAAACCTTGGATGTAGAAGGTAACTTAGGTAACCTCTCCAAAACTTTACTCATTGATATCTTGGTCAAAATAGGTATCATGGAAAATATTCAGACTTGGAGCCAACTGCACTCCTAAGGAAACTGCGAGGTTGACCTACCTCTTTAAGGAATTACACGATGTCTTTGCTTAGTTTTATCAAGAAATCCTTGGTATAGACTCATCTATTGTTGAGAATGAGATCAAGAATTTTTAGAATGCCAGGCCTATTCGGAAATGAATTCAACGTGTCCACCCTCACAAAATATTTGCCATCAAAATTAAATTCGAAAAATTGTTAAGCGTTGGTTTCATCTACCTCGTTCCTCTAACAGAATCGGTATATAATCTGGTCCCCTTCAAAATGAAACAAGGTACCATCAATGTATGTGTTGACTAATGTGATTTGAACATCGCTTGTCCCAAAGACTATTATCCTGCCCCATTCATTGACCAAATTACCAATGATTGTGCCAATTATGAATCTTTCTCCTTTATGGATGACTTTTCGGGATATAACCAGATCGATATCAAACCAACCGATCAACATAAAATTGCCTCCATTTATCCTCAGGGCACCTTTGCATATCATAAGCTCCCATTTGGTCTCAACAATGCAGGTGAAACTTTTCAGAGAGCTATGGAATATGCCTTTCATGATATCAAACACATTATTTAGGAATACTTGGATGACCTTCCTTCCCATTTCAAGAAGCGAGCCCAACAACTAGCTCACCTCTAAGCTATATTTCTGAGGTATAGGTTCTATAACATCCATATGAATCCACATTAGTGCATATTTTTTGTCAAGTTTGGGAATATTCTTGGATGTATTCTCTTAAAACACATGGTACCATTTGATCCCGATAAGGTCAAGGTGATTACTCAATTTCCCGCACGACAATCCATTCTTCAACTCCAAAGTTTGCAAGGGAAGGAAAACTTGTTACGTCATTTCATCATCAACTATTCAAAATTAACGAAAGGTTTCATGTGCCAACTAAAGAAAGGAGCACCATTCTTGTGGGACAATCAATCACAATGATCGTTTGACACCTTGAAAAAGGTGCCAATTTCATCCCCACTACTAAGTCCTCTTGACTATACGCACAAATTTCTTATATATGGTAGCCTCCTATAGGATTTGTTTTGGTTCAAACACATGATGATTGATGGGCCTCTAAATTAGACATAGATTAAGGCCCATATAGTCTTTCTTAGGCAAATAAAATATACATTAAATCTCTCCTTATACCCTTAATAACGTTTTTATTCTTTCGTATGCTCTTAGGAAGGTTTAGAGATAATTGCATACTTTTTCCTAATATTATTTATTTTTGAGGGATATTGTGAGAATATTGGGAAGATTATGAAGATTTGGAGAAGGATATAATTTAGGGACTTTCTCCCTACCACTGGAGGATCAATATTGGAGAATAAATGAACAAAATATCATGAAATAATTGAAAAATTCTGGAGAGATTCTGGAACTCCAATGATTGAGAAGATCTAGGAATGTGTTCCTTGTCATTTACTGCAAACTCCTAGTGTTGGGAACTAGATCCACTATTTGAGGGATTTTTGAGGGTAAAGCTTCCTCCTTTCAAGGTGAATGCTTCCTCATCATTTTTTATAAGTAAAAATTCAAATTGGCATCTAGGGGCATGTATTGTTTGGTCTTATTATGGAGAAAACTTGTTTTCTGGCAGCTCCACTTTCTTTTCTCGTAGGGATGTACTTGGATTGATTCGAATAATGAATATTGGTGCCATTTTTAGCTTCTAAGTCTTGTTTTATTCCATGGGACTCTGAGCCTCCTTGGGCTAGGCCATCCTATGAGCCTTAGAGCCCTCTTGCAAAATTTATTTATGTTCTTTTTAGATCTTTTCTTTCACAAATGAAAAATTCGTAATTTTATTAATGAAAAAAAAATTACAGGTTACATTAGCTGGTAGTGTCAAAAGACAATCAAGTATGCCACAGATAAAAAGACAATGAAGAGGAAATTAGGCTTTCCTCCCTTTTTTCTTTTCAACTTTCTGCCAACCACCTTGTGTTGGTGTGGTCGATATAAGGACGAGTTGGTTCTCTTCCGCATCTGCTCCAACGTCCTTATCAGAGTCCAATGTGTCTAAGGTGTGTAGTATTTTGTTTCCCCCGTTGTCTGGTGCCTTGGGATCCATATCCGACTGTGTCATGGTAGTGGCATCAATGGGTTCTTGCATTTCCTGTTCTTGTGCACCCAAAGCGGTATCTGTCTATTTACTATCTTTTGGGATGGGTTCTTCCTCTTCTGATGGAAATTGCCATCCTTTGGAAACTTTTCATGTTTTCTTCTTTCTCCTGTTATCTCTTGTGGCTGTCGGGAAAATTTTTTGTAGATGACCCGTGTTCCTGCAGATCCAACTGCAAAAAGCGGTGTTCTCATAATCTAAGTGTTGTGTCCATCTCTACTATTTGTGATTCAACATAATGCACTCTAGTAGACCTTTTCTCAAATCCACTTCCACATAGATTCGTGCGAAAGTGTAGATGCGCTCCTCCATTCATTGTATATCAGTTTTGATATATCTGCCAAGGATGTTACCAATGCCGCCAAGAACACTTTCCTGCCAAAAGTGAAGCAAAAGGTTGTGAAGCCAGACCCAGACCGGAATTCTGGTCACCTCCATGGTATTGGCATCAAATTCCGGGAACCATGGTGTGATGAAGAGTCCAGTAGATCCCAGAAACCATGGCCCCTCCTGAATAATCATATCTTTGTCTTCAGCGGATGAAAACTTGACAATGAAAAAGCCTTTTGAGCATAGGTTGATTTCACAATCCATGGTCCAGTTGGAAAAAATCCATTGGAAGAGTTCCACAGGTTTGGGCCAGAATCAGTTGAATCTGCATATTATATCTTGAGATTCGAAAACGGTTCTATGCATATCTATGTCAGGAATGTCAATGTTTATTTCAGGCACACAGTTCTGCTATTCCATAATGTATGGATTAGGGGAGTTTTCTTCCTGGGCCACAGTCATTGTAGTAGCTTTGTTTTTTTCCCCTTGTAGGACATTCCTGTATGTGGGTCCTTTGGGGTGGGCAGTGTTGGACACACTAGCACCTGGGGTGTTTCCATAAGCTCTGTTCTGTCCTAACTTTCCTCCCCTCAGTCGTAAGTTAAGGCAAACAGAGGATCCAGAAGCTATGGCATATTCATTTAGAGAGATGGAATCTGCTAATGCTTTCCCCCCAAATATCAAGGACTGAAGGTGAGCTGGGTAACCAGCAGCAGATTAGATTTTGTTCTTCAAATATATTATGGAGTCTGTGTCTTGAATTCATATGATAAAACTATTTCCTGTAGGAGGTTTAATCAAGATTTTAAAAGACACAGAGCTTACCCGAGTATCCTTAACAGAGGGGAAATCGTGGTTCTGATAATCATTTGCAGAGGTAATGTAGCAGTTCCTTTTTTTCTTTGGTTCAACAAGCAGGAATGAAGTACCAACCGGTGCTAGCAGTCAGGATCCCAAAGCACCATAGTAGTCGAAACCCGATGGATTATTAGCCCACAGGTTGCCCTCTGGTTCAAGTAATAGCCACCCCCCATAATAAACTACCAATGCCGCTACAGGTCCGTGGTGATTTGAGAAGCCATATCAGCCACGAATCTGAGCAAAGCCGGTGCTCTATTTACGCACAGCATCGTCAACCGGAAGTGGTGGAAAAAATAGTGAAACAGAGCATCACTCCAGTTTGCAGGGGGTCACCACTGTAGCTCCAGAGTCCTTTCCATCCGATGCGAAGGTGCAGACAATAAGAGTTCGGTTCCAAAGCCTCATAGATAAGCCGCCTCGGAGATCAACATGAGAATCGCAGTGCCAATGGCCATGGTAGCACCTCCAGGTCGAAAACCAGTGTGCGGCGGTGGAATTTTTGGTGGCAATAAAACCTAGGTCAAATGAAAAATCACCAAAGCTCTCCATTGCACCTTCGCATATCCATGTTCTTTTCACATCTTATTCACGTGCATCTCTTATTTCTCTTTTGCATATTTCTGTATTAAGTATTGCTTCTTTTCTTACTATAGGATTTAGTTAAATGATTTAATTGAGTCCTTTTGTAGGTTTTTTAAAGGTTAAAAAGAATTAGTCATCCTTATAATAAATTTGGAAGGTCATTTTAATCATTAAGCTACTTGGATTTGGTTACTAGTCCACGAATATAAGATTTCTAGAAATGCCTTGTAGTGAAATAGTAGTAAATTTATGCTAATTTTTAGAAGGGGTTAATGAGATCCATTTGACTTGATTACACTTGGATTAGATCATAATAATGTTAAATTGAATAAAAAAATTTATCCCATTGCATTTTCACTTGATTAGGTCTGGTATTTGATAAATTATCTAGCTCACTAGTTTTTGAATTTCCAGATTTTAGAGTAGTAATTTTTTGTTATTTTCTAGCATGTGTGAACATGGGTATTTTGGAGTGATTCCACTTGGAATTGAGAACTAATAAATAAAAATTAATAAATAAAAATATCACATCCCATTTTTATTTGATTTAATTAGTCATTTAGTGAGTTATTTCCAAAACAGAGTTTCCTGTAGCACTCTTGTAGCATGTCTAAACTCGGCCAGATTTTCTCCCAAACGTTGTTTTTTGTCTCTTAGGCTTGAATCATGACCCATAGGATCAAAATACATGATTGAGTAATAACAAACATCACTTAGGACATTCATTTTCACAAATTATATTAGGTTTTTTTATTTGAATTCACGCTCTTAGGATTTCAATTACAAATTGTTGTTCTTTTCTAGAATTGATTCCTTTTCAAAACAAAACTTCCATTTCTGAAATTATTTTAGGCTTTGATTCCATAACATTCACTCCATTACATTAGAGCAACCAAAGAAGGACACATTGTATGCTGCACACATTGTGTTGATACCTCTTAAGTTTGTACAATCCTCGGGTTGATAATTAAACTTGGTAGCCTTAGTAGTTGCAGCATTCTTGTTGCAATACTGAGGCTCATCACTTTTTGGTGCCATTTCTGGGGGGGTGTCAAAGTATGCATTGTTTTCTTCCCTAGTTGATTCATTTATTTTATTTCTCCAAACAAAAAAATTAATCGTTAGGCATATTTCATTTCAAAACTGAAAATTGCATTGCATTAGCATTCTTATTCAAAAAAATGTTTAAAAATACTTCTCCAACACCAATCCTCCCCCATTTGATCTTTGGTGCAATAAGAACCATATCGCCATCCACTTTTGTAGGTAGAAGAAGAATGTGTGGCAGAAGAAGGCAGAAGAAATGGATGGAGAGGATAACAACGAAGAAGATCCTCTTGGATTTCCCATTCAAGATACTCATGCGAGTGTGCATATGAAGAGAATCCCCCCATATTTCCTTCCCAAATTCCATGGTATGAGGTCAGAGGATCCAGAAACCGTTCTCTTTGAATTTGAAATACTTTGTAGATATTATGGCTACTTGTCACACATTCAAAAGTTGAGACTATTTCCTGCAACATTGAAGGATAAAGCTAGTAATTGTTTCATGAGTCTAGGTACTAATTCAATAAGATCATGGAATGATATGCAAAAGATATTTCTATAAAAATATAAATATGATGATATTAAAGAAGAAATATTTAGAATGAATCAAAAACAAGATGAGAGCCTTGAAGATGTAATAGGGAGGTTCATGTTTAATGTTAAGAGGGAGGAATTACAACATTTAAGATTTGACACACTAAAAACCATCTTACTTTGAACAATTAAGGATGAGTGGATAGATCTCCTTGATCTCATGAGTAAAGGAGATGTATACCAATTATCATTTGAAGAAATTTGTAAAACATGCAAGAGCATATAAAGAGAAAGGGAAAGAGTAAGTAAATCAAAATCAACATTGATAAGAGAAGATGAATTTTGAAATTATATTGATAACTTAAAAAAAAAAATTATTCGAAATCTAAATGAAAAAGTAGAAATGTTAAGAATGCAAAATGAGGAAAAAAAAATATGTTGATATTTGTGTTATCCATGCATAAAACTATGCTACTAAATATTTTCCATCATTACCAAGGTTTAAGGAAGTTTACCAAGAAGACAATAGAGTAGGTCAATCACCACAAAAGTTATTTTATGTAGCTCCAAGAAGACCATGGTAGCCTAGTCAACTTGATATGATGCAAGGACCTACTTCACAATTTCAAGCTTATTCACATCCATCTCAAACTAATTGGAACAAACTCCCTCCTTTTGAACCTTGGTTATCTCAACCCCAAAACCAATCTTGGAAACAATGTTGGCAAGGACCTTATGGGAAAAATCCACAATATCCTCAATATCCTCCATACCTAACTCCATGTTATCCCTCCCATCCACCTCCACCACAAACACAACCTCAACTAAACCCATCTCATAGATCCACTCCCACTCAACTACCTGTACCACCATTTCCAAACCCACAAAATTAAGTATCTCAACCCACTTACAATGGTGAGGTACGATACTACCAAAGATATCCTCTTGATCTAATCGATGTTCATCTTAGTTCAAGAAAGGTATTGCAAAAGATATATTCTCTTTATGTGATTGAAGGACAACATCCAAAAGAAGAAGATTCAAGTGAGGAGATCAAAGGATCAGGGGCTGCACTTGATGAAGAGCAGGCATCAAAATCAGAGATTGATAAAGTTACATTATGTTCACCATTATATCATCCATGTGTTCAAGGCCACAATCAACAAAAATATGAATATTTTAATGTCATGGTATAATAGGACAGAAAAAGAGATCCAAATTTGAAAGTGGACCAGGGGCATCACAACTATATTGAAATATGGTTCCAGATAGTCATTAAGTTTCACCAACACAATCTTCTTCAAAAATACTTGATATCATCTCAGTCAAAGAAATTCATCTCTAATATTTGGGTACATGTCAAAACATGTATTTCAAATGTAGACATGATTTTTTCTATCATATTGATGTGCACATGGCTTCATTGGAAGTATTCCTATACTTGAAAGAGATTTTATTTTTTCAAGTAGGATAGAAAAAAATTTAAAAATATGGAAAAGGAGAAAAAAGAAAATAAAATCTCAGATGAAAACCTCCTTTGAAGTGCCTAATATTGGCTCACTAATTGAAAACCTCCATGAGGTGGTCAATGGGTTGAAAAAAGGATAAAAATAAGAGAAAAATAAAATATCCTAGGTGAAAACTTCCTTTGAGGTGCCTAGGCAGACCTACTAGTTGAAAACCTCATTGAAGCAGCTAGTAGGTCTAAAGAAAAAAGAAAAAAAAGTGAAAAAATGAAAAGAAAAAAATTTATTTCCTCCATGTATCTCTCTCTAATGAATGCAGGTGCTCTCCAACCTTTGCAAGCAGCAAAAAAACAAGCTGGCACCAAAAGAAAAAGTTGGTCAAAACCCTAGTCAAAGGAAGTCAAACTTGGACTTCCTCCTCCTTTTATCATATGCTCCAAAAGGACCAAGGTCATGCAAATCCACCACCCTCATCCATTTCCAGCATCCACCCATCATTTCCAAGCTTTTATCATTCATTTTCCTCGTTGTCCTAAAATGTTATAGGAAACCCTATTTTTGCTACAGGAAACTCCTATTTTTTAGTAGAAAATTGCTTTTAATATATCTAAAAAACTGTGCATCCATTTGTGAGTTGTTTCAGTGGGAGATGCATATTTATTATGGTAACATTCTCAAGGAATTTCGGTAATTTTTGGTGAACGATTTGTGAGAAATCGACTTCCATCACCTACAACCATTTTTAATTTTTATCAATATTAGTACATCTAATGGTATATATTTTTTATGGGGAGGTTCATAAGGATGATAGTAATATGATAAAAATATTTCAGGTCAATCCTGTCTACCATTTAAGAGATATGGATAAAAAAAGTCTGCTACAAGAAGTTGTTCTGAACTACTACATGAAACTCTGTAATTGCTACAAGAAGTTACAACAAGCTACATGTAGGTGGATAGAGGAAAAAAAACAATAAAAAGTTGTATTGATGTGTAAAAAATCAACTAGGAGAGTCTTCCCATCATTTCCTTCCACCTTCTCATCACTCCTCCATCTCAAGCACAATGATTTTTCACTCAAACCTTACACTTTGTCACTTCTGTTAAAAAAATAAATAAAAAATTGCAAGAACACATATTTCCTTCACATCATTATTCCAAGACCACACTACACCTTCCTAGCCTTGCCACACTCTCCCGCATCACCCCATTCATATTGTAATTCAAACAAATAAAAATAAGACCTTTGACAAAAAGGAAACATGTTCCTCTCGCAAACCTGCGTAATCACCAAAAATAATTATAAGTGGTTTTATCAATCATCCAAGAAGACATGAAAATTTGTGAGGTGAGTATGAAGACCCTATGGCACTCCAAGGATGCATTTCACTAGCAGCAACAACCTAGACATCAGAGAGACACTTACATACATACCGCAAAGGTATCAGTGAAGCATGCAAACATCAAGTCAATTATCAACTTCAACACTCACATCATGAGCATCTCAAAAACAACATTTAAGTCAGGGATGTGAAGCAGCAACAACAACAAAAAAATAAACCCTATAAGAACTCCATATTCAAGGCTATCAACAATATAACCTCTAGCATATTATCACATGTAGCTTCAGTAGCAGCTTCAGAACCACCAAGATAGCTTCAACAGTCATATCAACAACTTCAATATCACCTGAAAAAACAAATCAAGGGTAAGGTGCAGGTATCCAATCATCTAAACCTTTCTTAGAATCTATTCTAGCTTAAGAAAACATTAAAAGTGTAAGAAGGAAAGCTTTTTACAGCCAAAATCAGTAGTAGAGTAGCCTTGGCCTTATGTATAAATCAACTTCATTTTTCCATCAAGACACACACATGTGTGGGAGAGGAACAAGGCTAAAGTAAAGAGGACTTGAGAAAGTGGGTGGTAAGCAGTTAGTTTTGATGGAAGACAAGAAGTGCCAAGGGGCCATTGAGGGCAAACACAGTTAACAGAAAAAGAACTATGAGCTTATTTTGCATCCAATGGAAAAAAGAAAAAAAATTGAAAAAAAAAGGAGAAGATAAAATGTGGACCCACCACCTTTCGGCATGTGAAACAGAATTCCTACAGGCGAAATAGGGCTGCTACAAGCACAAAATTTTCTACAAGAAAAAAAAACTTTCTACAGGAAATTTTTTTTGATCAAAGGTGGCTTTCCTCCTCTCTTCTCTCGCTCCTTTACTTACACACTCCATGGAAAACTCCAACATGCATCCATTCACTCATTTCACCTTTCAAGTAGGCAAAAAACTCCACTTTTACTCCTGACTGTAATTGCTACAAGAAATTCCTAGCAGCTATAGGATTCTTGTAGCACTCGGGAAACCCTGTAAATTCTACAAGAAACTTACTTTCAAGGAAATTATTTCTTTAAAAGGTTTCTAAACTTCAAAAAGAGCATGATAGTTTTTTTTTCCTATACCTACCACTCCTAACCCTCACTTCACTTCATGCACAAGGATTCACTCCCTAAAACCTATATATGTTGCGCCACTAGGAGCTAGATCACCTATACCTTGGCATGGGACCTCTCTCCTTACCTCCTCATCACTCCAATCATTCCATAACTCCATCCCAAACCTATATAAACCATTTTCCTTCATCTGTAAGCAATCTAGAGCCCTAAGAAGCAGAGAGAATACTGCTGTAAGAATTTGAAAAGTTTCTTGTAGAAATTTTGTATATGGCACAACAAGGTCAAAATCTGAGAATAAGTTAATGAATATGGCTTCAAAGGAACACCATAAGAGTCCAGGAGGATTTAATAAGAGAAAACCCATCAACATAGATATAATCCATCAGCATCCTAAAGTGCTTACCATTTTCTGAAATTAGAAGCAACTTGAACCTACATTAGAAGTTCAATGGGAGACTGAGATAAGGGAACAAATGCAAATAGAAGATTAGAAGGAAGAGCAATAGGAGGAGCAACACATGGAAAATAAATAGAGGATGAAATAGGCCAGCATATATGAAGAACCACAAGGCAAGGAGGATGAATAGGTTGCTCAGAGGATGAGCAACAATTTCAGTAGGGGGGTATGATGGGCATCTAAATGAGAGCTAAATTAAGGTCCATTTAACATTTCTTAGGAAAAAAAAAATATATTAAATCTCTCCTTCGACACTTGATAATTTTGTTTTTATGTTTTAATATATTCTTAGGAAGTTTTAGATATAATTGCATATTTGTGCCTAATATTATTTATTTTTGAAGGATATTGTGAGAATATTAGGAAGATTATGAAGATTTGGAGAAGGAGATAATTTAGGGACTTGCTCCATACTACTGGAGGATCAATATTGGAGAATAAATGAAAAAAATATCATGAAATAATTGAGAAATTTTGGAGATATTCTAGAACACATATGATTGAGAAAATCTATGAATGTGTTCCCTATCATTTACTGCAAACTCCTAGTGTTGGGAACCAGATCCACTATTTGATGGATTTTGGAGGGGAAAGCTTCCTCATTTCAAGGGGAATGATTCCTCATAATTTTTTATAAGTACCAATTTGAATTTCTCTCTAGGGGCATGTATTTTTTAGTCTTATTGTTGAGAAAACTTTTTTTTTGACAGCTCCACTTTCTTTTCTTGTAGGGATGTACTTGGATTGATTCGAATTATGAATATTGGTGCCATTTTAAGCTTCTAAGGCTTGGTTTCTTCCATAGGAATCTAAGCCTCCTTCAGCTTCGCCATCCCAGGAGCCTCAAAGCCCTCTTACACAATTTATTTATGTTCTTTTCACTTCTTATTAGCATGCATCTCTTATTTCTGTTTTGCATATTTCTGTATTTAGTATTGTTTCTTTTCTTGTTGTAGGATTGAGTTAAATGATTTAAGTGAGTTAGTTTGTAGGTTGTTTATAGGTTCAAAATAATTATGCATCCTTAGAATAAATTTGGAAGTTCATCTTAATCATTAAGCTACTTTGATTTGGTTACTAGTTCACGAATATAAGATTTCTGGAAATGCTTTGTACAGAAATAGTAGTAAATTTATGCTATTTTTTAGAAGGGGTTAATGAGATCCATTTGACTTGATTCCAATTGTATTATGTCATTATAATGTTAAATATAATAATAAAAAAATCACCCCATTTCATTTTCACTTCATTAGGTCCCACATTTTATAGATTAACTAGCTCACTAGTTCTTGAATTTCGAGATGTTAGAGTAGTAAATTTCTATTATTTTTTAGCACATGTGAAAAGGGGTATTTTTGAGTGATTCCACTTGGAATGGAAACCTAAGACATAATACTTATTAAAAAATAATTCCCATCCCATTTTCATTTGATTTACTTATTCATTCAGTGAGTTAGTTCCAAAACATACTTTCCTGTAGCAAAAACAAAGTTTCATGTAGCATTCCTACAGCATCTGTAAACTCGACCAGATTTTCTCCCAAAGGTTGGTTTTTGTCTCTTAGGCTTGAATAATGACCCTAAGGATCTAAATACATGATTGCGGAAGAATAAAAAGCACTTAGTACATTCATTTTCGCAAATTAGATTAGGTATTTTTATTTGAATTCATGCTCTTAGGATTTCAATTACAAATTGTTGTTCTTTCCTAGGATTAATTTCTTTTCAAAGAAATAATTCCATTTCTGAAATTATTTTAGCATTTGATTTCATAAAATTCACTCCATTACATCATATCATCTAAATAAGGACACAATGTATGCTGCACACATAGTGTTGATACCTCTTAAGTTCATACGACCCCCTAGTTGACAATTAAAGTTGGTAGCCTCGGTAGTTGCAGCATTTGTAATATCCCAAATTGGGAATGGCTACACTATTGGGAATAATATGAGTTATTACCAATGTGAAGCTTCAGCAAACCATGAGCATGGAAATGAGGAGAAGCTCATTAGATGTCAAATAACATCACACCAGTAGATGAAAGAACCTTAGCAAGAGATTGGCCTATATTCTCCTTCACAGGTGGGAATTGCAGCAATACAGGGCATAAAACTGTTGTCTTTATAAAATAACACTATGTAAGTGATAAACGGGATTTGTATCTCTTATAAGACATGGTATAAAACTTACATGAAGAATTAGAGGTAGAATAAATCACTCTAGCTCATATAAATAGATCTCCCAAGTCAATGCAGCTAAAATAAGCCCAAAACCCCATAGTCTAGCTCATGCAGCAACTACTGAAGCAAGGAAAACGTGATTCTAATGAGTTTTTCTGCATTAAATGATGATAGAATTATGATATACATTTTTCATTAATCACGCAGCAAATAAATGGAGGATTAAGCACTTATATAGTAGATACAAGACACCGGGCAAAGGTTTCCGATAAAATGCATGAACAACAAACAGTACTGTAGAAATAACGCAGTTACTGCATCTCTGTATTATACATGGCTAAATATGACATTATATTATATAATAATACAAATAAATGGCCCTTGGCCTCTTATTAACACTCCCGAAGGGAAATCAACACCTCCTCCTCAAAGACTAGCACACAATCAAAGGATGCAACACTGTTGTTGATGCCCCTACATCAAGGACGCAATTTTCTGAAGGAGACTACGCTGTGGCTGAGTATGAATGAATTTCCCGAAGCCAAGTTCTGAAATGAAGCTCAAATCACTCCCCTTTGATCCCTTAAGCAAGCTGATCTAAAGAGAGGATGGAATTCCGGCATAGGAATTCCTTGCACTAAGCAGTGCAGCAACTCCGGCTAAACAGCTGAAGCATGCAAGTGGTCTCAAGACCAAAATATATGAATACATGAATGCCTCTCCTTTGATGCTATGCCTTCCTTTTATCTTTGGTGAGCTTCCTCACCCCAAACCCCACACAAAGTTGAGGTGACTTCTTCATGAAAAACTGCGCTGCCCTAGTTAGCTTCCCTCCTCTTTGTGACAGCGATGTTGACTTGGTCAACTGGAACCAATCCACCTGCAATGCCTCTGCTCACACCAAGGGATCTTCAATCCAGTTCTCATATGTGTGTTTAGGCTAATCCTTTTTCACATTGAGCTAGTTTACTTGAGTATTTCTTCCTCCTCAAGAATGGTTGTTGACTTAGTCAAACTTGACTATGTCTCCATCTAAAATGTCCTTGTTTACAGTTTGAAGTGTAAAACCAGCTCCTAAGGTGACCTCTTCCATTACTAATGTGGCAATTATTCATATTTTATTGTTCATGGGCCTCATTACCCATTTATTCCTCTCCTAGGTGAAAGTAGCAAAATCTAATATTCCAATTTCCTTATGTGCAAATTTTGAAATATTACAGTCCTCCCCTCCCAAATGTTACTTTTCCTCAAGCAACTGCAAGGATAGGACTGAAGAGCACCCCCTTCTCCCCTGCAAAAACCTCATAAGATGAAATCCTCCAAGGATCAAGGTTCTGCATCATCAATATATCTCCAAGTTGCCCCTCCAAAGTGTGCAAGCCATGTTTAGGGAAGCATCCCAAATTGCTAACATTGTGTGACAATGAAACATCCATGGAAGCAACAATGGGATGTTTGTGGGTACTCTTGAAGCATGAGGGCTGATAGAGATTGGGATTCATCATCCCCATTTGAATCTCTCCACCCCAAGCTATCAACCAAACAAAATGAGTCACCCTCCAGTATGGAAACTCATGAAGGATCTCTTCCACCTTGAGCTCCTGCAAAGAAGGTGGGCTGCATAGCTTATTTTGTGGAGTCAAGATGTACATCTCTTGTTGATTCTCTCTCCACTCATTATATATATAGGGCTGCTACTGATATATGGCTGAGATATAATGGTATTCAAGAAAAACCCAAGCCTCCCCATCAAATCCAACACCCATGAGGTGTCTCCTCAAAGAACTCAAACCTCCCAAATGAGTCCTCCAATTTGAAGGCAAGATGTATAGTATGGAAACCAAGGTGTGCCCATTGTTCTTTCTGAAACATGCAGCATGTGTAATGTGAAGAAACATATTTTCATTGGGCCTCTTCAACTCTTGTGCCACTCCTCCAATGGTGCTTCCTACAATCAATGTTTTAGCAACATAATATGGAAGCATAAACACATGAAAATAAGGAGGTAGAACATAGTCCCAAACATGGAACCAACATAGGGCATTCTTTGCCTGCCTCAATACATAGTGCAACAAGTGTCTTTTTAGCCACTTGTTTTCTGCCACATTCATTTTACAAAATGGAAAAATGAAAGCATAATTTGGTGCCAATGATGCACACCGAAAACCATGTGGCATTCCTCCACAATCCGCAAATAGAATGGTCATCATAAACGCTGCAAGTGGCCTCAAGTACATAAAAATATAATATGCAAGAAGGAAAGACCCTTCTTGGTATGATATGCTTCTCATATAGATAAGGAAGTGTAAAATACCAAGCAAAATGTTACCTCCTCCAACATGTACTTCGGTCATTGAGTTGAAATGGCTCAAGTGAAAATTCTCCCTTGCTGCAAGTGAGTAGGGAAGTGGTTGTGCCAACATTTTCTTCATCTTCTAGGCTGTGCATCTCTCCATATGTTGATATAAATTCAATTGAATTCCCTCCCAAGTGAACTCCCCCATTAAGGGATGGTATGCATAAAAATGCATGGAAGGAAAGTCCACAAATGTTGCATGTAGATCTTTCTCCTTGTGCTTGTGAACGCAAGCCAAGAAGGTAAAAACATAGTAAGGGATGCTTCCATCCATTACTTCCTCATGTTCACCTTCCACATGCCTCCAAGGTGTATTACTTGTGAAGTGGTCTTGAGAACACTCCAGCAAGCAATCCAAGCTCCCAAGTGACAGCACTGCTAGCCTTTGGAGTAGGGCCATTGTCAACTCAAAGCTCAATTCTTTGACATAGATTGTGTCAAAGACTCTTCCCAAAATTCTGTTGTGTATGTAGAGATCCTCCCAAGATGGAGGTGCTTCTCTTTTCACTATTCTAGTGCCTTCCCTTACTCCTACAGCATCATGCCAAGTGTGAGAGCAAATCTTCCCTTGCTCTCTCCCAATCCTCACTACAAGAAAAAAGGACATTGGTGAGGGGAAAAAAATTTCACCATAAGCTCATTGGTGAGGGTCAAAAGAGCCTTTGTCACCAAAAATTGAACGTCAACAAAGGTGGCGTCGCCGAAAGTATAGGTGTTGTGGTGACAATCAAGATCCGTCACCAATAATGATATAATGACGGATAGTGACCGTCACCATTTCATATGAGCAATGGTGATGGACAATAGCTTCCGTCACCAAAAAACTTAATGTCACAAAAGGTGGCATCACCAAAAATATGTGTTGTGGTTACATTCAAGGTCCGTCACGAATATTGATTATAATGACAAATAATGACCGTCACCATTTCATATGAATAACAACATTTTTTTGTGATGGACCTCTCATGTCCGTCACTATTGGTGCATATATATGGCGACGTTCATTGACCGTCATCATTTCATATTTGGTGAGGGTCAAAAAATATCATTATAAGCTTATTGGTGACATCAAGGTCTGTCATGAATAATGACTATAATGATAAACAATGACCCTCACCATTTCATATCAACAACAATTTATGGTGACAGACATTTATTGGTCATCACTATTGATGTGTATATATGGCAGAATTCGTTGACCATCACCATTTCATATTTTGGTGAGGGTCGAAAAATGTCACCATAAGCTCATTGGTGATGGTCAAAATAGCCTCCGTCACCAACAATTAATCGTCGTCATTCCATATAAATATTAGGGCACGATGGAATCGAACCACCAACCTCCTGCTTTTAAAGCAGGTGCTCTTCCATTGAGCTAGCACCCTTTAAAGAATTAGACTTTTAAAAAATCTATCTCGAAACTTTATAGATTGTAAATTCTACAACTTTCAATAAATTATAGTCTCGACAATATTTTACTAAACAAACAAAACATCATCAAAGCTGCAAGTCTCTAGCCAATGGTTATGAAATTTATGAAAAGTGGGTGGAGAGAAAAATAGTTACGTATAAGAGACTCAATATGTTTAGTTGAATACTTAATTATAATTGAAACTTTGAAGACATTTATAGCCTAGAAATGACCTATAACTCGCAAATGCACCAAATATTGCAAAGGAAATGTCATAAGTGGATAGCATATGGAAGAAAAGCATTGATGAGAAGAGATGCAATATGTTACAGGTTGAGTGAAAGAAAATCTCAATGTTTTTGTTGTTGGGTAACTTTTTATAATTGGGACCTTTGTCTTTCCTTTATCACGTAAATATTAAAATTAAAAATTAGAATGATATCTAAAATTTTGTGCAAGTGTGACACAAATCTCTAGGGATATATATATATCCCCTTCACATAAAGCAACATGTGATTTTGAATTTCACAAGTCCGCACTCAAAGCATGACATCAACCAACAAATAAAAAATAAATTGAAACTTATGATAGTAAGAGTTGTTGACCACACTTTGTCAAGGACCCCATAGCAGTACACCCCCATTTTTGCAAATGGGACTTATCATATTCGAGGCTCGTGTTATCCAGAATTCATCACCAAACGAAATTTTTTATAAATGATGTAAACCCATTCTGTGTGTTATGATGTAAATGATCTGAGTAAGACCATTAATGTATGTAACAACATAGGTAAGCCTAGTATGTGGTTGATGATTTCCATCCTAGGAGGTTTTTTGTCTCACTGATTCACGTAAGTGATCAAAAGAGTTTTTCCCTCCAGCCTCACCCCAAAGCTAGGGTGGATTTTATCATCAGCATGCTAAGTGAGTCCTAGTGTTTTCTATCGAGTCCTTGTAAAAGTAGTTTGAGCTACTTGGTCTACTAGATCATGTTTTGAGCCGCAAAATTGGGTATTTATTTGAGGGTCTATACGAATGGGTATCCCCCCTTCATGTATGTAAATGTATTATCTTATGTAAAAGAGGGTTGGAAAAATAATTATAATCCCCTCTCAGTCAATTAATTAAATTTTTTGGTCAATTAATTTAAAAAAATCTTAAACCAGACATTTAATTAATTTAGGGTCCTAAGTTAGGATTAAATCTTTAAAGGCAAAATTTGTGGCCCGGGCCAAGGGAATATTGAGAATTTTAAGAAATTTTGGACCCTTGGGCCTTGGTGGTTAAGTCAAAGTCAAAATTTTGGGGTAATTAACTCAAAAATAATATTTTTGGGTTAATTAAATTTGAATTAAATGATAAATTCGTTTTTTCCCCAAAATTTTAATTTCAACGCTCTGGATTAAAAGATGATTAAATCTTTTGGACGGTTGAGATTATTTTGACAAGGATCATCCAAACTAGCCGTTGGAGATTTTGTCCTATAAATTTAGAGGTCTTTGTCAGTATTGAGTCATCCGATCTCAGGATCGTGCACTTGTCTTGGAAGCTCTTGTAAATTTTTGAGTAATAAAGCATAAAGACTTTGGGGTTACAAATTTTGATGTTCCTTCTCAGATCTATGTGGCGAATTGTCTCTAAAATCTGCTACTTTGTTTCTTGCATTTTATGGTTGATGGCCTTCATGGATTAATCTGCATATAGGTATCTTGTGCAATTTTCTGGGTTTATAAAATGACATTCTGATTTTTCTGAAGGATCTCATGTTGTTTTCTTAAATCTTTATTGATCTAAGGTTCAGATCTAAGTGTGCAAGGAAATTTTTCTTAATATTGGGCATCTGGGGAAGTCTTCGGTTGGACCAGCCAACTCTCAATAAACATAAATTTGAAAAGCTCATTATTTGTTAAATTCCAAGTCTATCTTACGAAATTGGTGGTTTTGCAGGGTTTTCTAAGGCTTGTGCCTCTCACTAAAATTTTAAATCTCTAAAAATTGTGCTAAAATGGAATTAAATCTGGCCATGAGGGCCTCAGATTTGTAAACTAATTTGTAAATTTGTAAATTTTCTTTTAGGACTGTAAGGGTTTAATCGTTTCTTGGTGTGTATCTTCAGATCTGGCTGGTTTCTTGCAGATTCAGGGTTCAAATCGTAATTTTTTTAACATCTGAGGTAGATCTAGCCTCCAAAGGCTAGATCTAGCCTGAAATTACAACTATGGACGAATCTAGACATTGTTTCGATTTAAGGGAGCATAAAATCTAAGCGTAAATTGAAGAAAATTTGAATATATCTGGGCGAAATTTTATGTGTACTAATTTTTTTATCGCAGGCCTGCTGTCCAAAGCTTTTAATCTCTGTCCGACGTCCTCAAGCCTCGACCTCTCTCTTCACCATCTCACGTCAACCTACAATCGAATGAACGCACCATAAAAAAAAAGGTTGAATATATTTGCGTTGATCGATTTCATTTTTTAGGTTTAAGTAGATTTCTGTCACTGAGTTCCAATCCTCCCCTGCGTTATCTCTTTCATCACCATCCAATCTCCATTTGAATTTCTTCAAATCCTCTGCCAGCCGCATCCATACCCCTCATGCCATCTTTTTCCTCTTCTCCTTCACGTCAACTTAACCCTTGCTTTCTTCAATCGACTCTGCGATCATCTACTTGCTGCCCATCAATCCACCGGCCTCCTTTTTGTTGTCCCATCTCCGCCCTATTTCTGCCGTCGAAATTTCCTCTACCCACGCTAGCTGCCACTCCCATCTGCATTGTCTGACCTAACCTGCAAAACAAATAAAATGACAAACAAAAAACACACACGTTTCTACGTTGATTTTTTTTTTAGTCGGATTTTTATGATAGCGATTTTTTTTGTCTTTCGATATCGTTAGTTTAGCATAGTTGTAGAGCTAGGACTTAGGGTTAGTTTTAATGTAATTCGATTTTAGTTTTAGTTTTAATTTTCGTTATTTAGTTTTTAGTTTTATGTTTTAGATTTAATTCATTTCTATTTTGTTAATTTTTTATTTTAAATTAGTTTAGATTTAGTGTTAGCGTTAATTCATATAGATTTTAGTTAGGTTGTAAAATTAAATTTGGTTTAGAACTTTATTAGGATTTAAAAAAAAAAATAGTTTATTTTAACTTAGTTTAATTTTCGGTTTGTTTAGCTTTAGATTTTAGATAGTTTAATTTTTTGTTTAAATTTAATCTTATTTTATATTTAAGTTTTGTTAAAATTAGAAGCTTTTTACATTTAGTTAGTTTTAGATTTAGATTTTGATTTTAGCTTCCCTTTAGAATTAGCTTTAATTTTTGTTTTAAAACAAAAATAATAAAAAAATCATAAAAAATTCTCAAAAATATCTTTTATAGTCAAATGAGCTTTTGAAATTTTATCTTAAGAGTGACTATATAAAATCTTTGATTTGTCTGGATCGAAATTAATTGAAACATTTTATATCCTGGCATTTTCATCTTATTGCTTCATGGTTGTGGTGTCTTTCAATTGAATATCATTGTGATCAATCGTGTTTTAATAAGAAGAGGTTAATCATCACTTACTTGTTTATAATTGCGTAACGGGATCCTGTTTGACTCCATAAGGCACTGGTCTTAAATGTGAAATCTAATTTAGATCTATGGAATCTCGTTCATTTGATCAAGTATTTGATGTCTTAGCTGTGTCTCCTGGATTCTTCATCCTCATTTCTAACAGGGTCTACCTCCCTTAGCTTGCAAGGAGACAACTTAAATAGAGAGATTGGGGATAAACGTGACAGCCCCCAATCTGAGTCGTTGTCACGTTACCTGGACAATCTTTACGACAACAAGAGTATCTCTTTTCAGCAGTGAACACCAAACAATAATACAATAATTAGTTCACTTTAAGACTACAACACATTGGAAAAAAAAAATGTGTTCAATTATCTGCTAGTACAAAATGGACTTAATTCTAATGAAGCAAAAGAGTTGATACTAAATCAAAAATAAAAATGACCAACAACAATGTAATTTTTTTTTTTTCAAGATCTTTCCAATAGTTGAGATAGAAAATGCCCCCCATAAATGTTTGTAAGTGAATTTATGACCTGGAGAATTTAAGATTCCAGTTTTAACCCTAGATTATAAAAGACTAAATCATGTATTATTTTCAATGGAGTGGTTTATGAGAATTGTGCCAATCCAAGAGGGTTGAATTGTAATGACCCCATACTGTAGAATGTGAACATTCTTTACAAATTTTGTTAGCTCAAAGCCCAAGGCAAAAGCCCCACTATTGAATGGTCATGAGTCCAAATGGTAGGCAAGCTAGGTTTTGATGTTATGCTTAACTGTTATAAAACCAAAGTATAATAAATAATATAATAACCTTCAAAAAATTGCTTGAGGAGCAACACAAGAGCTTAATCCAAGAGTGGTAGAGTAAAGAGTGTCCTTGGGAAGGTAAGATAGGTTACTTAATGTCCAAAAAATGACCAAAATTACATCAACAAGACTACTCAATTCATAAGTGGCAGTACAAAGTGGGATTTCAAAGGCCACCCCTATCAAATCAAGAATCGGTCCTACTTAAAAATATATAAGCATGACTATCACAATGCTAGGAAGAAGAAATACAAAGCTCTGGAGCCAAGTACACGATAAGCCTCAATGCATCAACTGCCCACTTTCAAACAGAGGGTATTCCTCTAAAGTAGAAAGGGAAGCTATCCTACCATATCAAGCTCTAGATAGAAAGCTGGGTAAAAGAGATGGATCTGGTCTAGTGGATGTCTCTCTGTATGGAAAATATGCCCGTCTGCATGGAGTTGGTAAAAGGGAGTTGCCTACAAATCTAGCATGAGTTATCTTTAAACCCCATGCGACAACATCACATGGAATTTCCTATCAAGGGTTGGGGTGCCTCTTATAACCCTATATATCATTGTTTCCCTGTGTTGCTTGCAGAGGTTCTATATTTTAACCATGCTTTATTAAAATCTCTTTCACCTACCTTGTTGACCAATAAAAATGTTATATGGAAGACATGTGATCCTCATGCATGGGAGACATAACATATACTTTTTCTTGGAGAGGTTCTTTCCTTATCATTCTTACATTCTTCCTCATGTTGAGAGAACACATGCCTCCATAGCTGAAATTCCATATAACCAACCCAAGAAGCCAGTGATCTTGAAATATGTGTGAGTCTGTGCCAAGCTAGAGGGGTTGTGGCAGAAGTGGATGGAAGACATTGTGTTTGAAGAGAGATTTGTAGAGTAAGCAACATGGAATCTCACTAATCACTTGTTTAAATCAATGTTAACTAGAAATGAGCTAAGGTAACTTTGAAATCACATTATCCACTTGTCTGATTCATCATTGCAATGAGCCAAGGTATATGAATTTCAAGGATTCCCAAAGAGAAACTAGTAGCTCAAATTCTTTATGTCAACACTGTGGAACTAGAGGGGATGGATTTAGTGGAGATCATGACCTTGTGTTGTGTTTTGCTAAGTGGAAGAGGTTTGTCACTATTTTAATGTTGGGTGAGATACCTAAATAAGCTTTCAACGAGGGAAAGAATGGTTGGTGTCTGGTTGTGACTATTATTTTTAATATTGTGGGTTGGGATGGATGAAAAATAAACCCAACAACCATCCTTCGTCACTGTGGCCTCATAACCCAATTTAGGGGTGGTATTTACAAAAGATTCATGTGGTTGGGAAGTTGATCACTCATTTGTCACCAATTTGATGGATATATTCATGGCAAAGCTGAGGGATTATCATCATTCTCATGCCAGTTTGTCAACAAATAATACCACTAGACCTCCATGGGGATATTTGTGTTTTTAGCATTGCCAAACACACCCATCACTTTTCTTTTAAAAAATTTACCTACAACCATTATGAAGTAAAATAATAAGTGGTGTCACTAGATGGTGTAAAAAGAAAAATTTTGGAAACAATTATAGAACCATATGACATTATATGGGTCAATGGTTCAATTCTATGTTATCCTTGAAGACTTGTGTTTGTATTTGCTAAAAAACTATATACCTCCTCGCACAAACTTTCAGCAAAATCCTATGAATATTTAACGAAAACCCAAGCCACTTGGAGATGCAATGAATCCCTATTATGGCCAATTTATCGATTCTCTAATGTCCCAGAAATATACTCTTTTAATAGGTGACCACACGTGAACCACCAACTATCTCAAAACTTGGCATACGATTTGGCTTGAAATATTATTTTTCTTGTGGAATTATGATATCATTGTTTTTGGAAACTAATGAACTAGTTTAGATATGCATGTTGTCTCTTTCTAAGATTAATATAAATTTATAAACAAGTGACTTAAGTAAATATTCAAGATAGTGCACGAAATCGAGGATTTGTAAATCCATGGCTTCAAATGACATCATCAACATGAGATCCAAGTTTGATGAAGTCAATCTTGAGCTCAAGGCTCAAATTATGGCTAATCCTGCTTTTGATTACACGGAGGACACACGTAAATGGGTCAAGAATTAATTGTCATCATGCCTACAATAACAAACCCTAGATAAATGAAAATGACAACAAAAGGGGTCACATCAATGGGTCAAGAAACTATTTTCATCATGCCTACATTAACAAACCCTAGATAAATGAACATGACAACAAAAGGGGTCAATGACCAAGCCAAGGCCACATTAGGGCTAGTAGTTACAAATGTAACCACAAAGAGAATACCGTTACTGTCTATATCTAGAATTTCAGGCCAAATGAGGTGCCACCATAGCTTTTGAAGACTCTTCACTTTCCAAACACTAGGTAAAGCAAGCCTCTCAGCTCTAGTATGGTCTTTTTATAACTACTATAATTGTGATACTATCTAACATAAATCTTCAAACAAGGGGGATCCATATAAAATCTTCACGTCTTTATGAGGTCCCTTTCAGAGGAACCCCTCCATATTATCCATAGATTTTGTTTATATATTAAATTCATGGAAATAATGAAGGGCAGGGATCCCTCCAAGCCATTAAACAATGATCTGCACAGGTTTATGGTAACATTGTTTTTTAAAACTAATTAACTAGTTTAGATTTGCATGTTGTCTCTTTTTTGGGATTAATATAAGCAACTAAGGAGTTAAGAAAATATTCAATACAGTTCATGAAATCAAGCATTTGTAAATCCATTGCTTCAAATTCCAGTGTCAACGTGAGATTCGAATTTGACAAAGTATATATTGATCTCAAGGCTCAAATTATGGATGATATTGCATTTTATTCATTAAAAACACTCTTCAATGGTTCAATAAGACATCGAATGAGTGCTCTGTCATCACGCTTGCAATAGTTAATGCTAATTCAATGAGCACGACAATAAAAGGAGTCAATGGATGAGCTATGACCACATTAGTATTGGCAGTTAAAACTATAACTAGAGAGAGCATGTGGTCACTGGCTATATCCATGACATTTCAAGTCAAATGAGGTGCCACCATCACTTTTTAAGAGTCGCAACTTACACAAACACTAGATAAGACTTTCAGTTCCAATATGGTCTTCATTAAACTAATACCATTGCACTCTTATCTAACACGAATCTTAAAAAACAAGGGGGATTCACTACAGATCTTCAAGTATTTATGAGGTCCCATTTAGGGGAATCACTCTATATTCATATGAAATCCTTGGGTTCTGTCTCTATATTGAATTCAAGGATGCAACAAAGAGAGGGTTCCCTGCAAGCCATTAGAAACGACTCTATGCAAGAAGGAAACTCCTTGATTGTTTCTTTCTCGTGGATTTTGGCATAAGCAAGGATGCTATTGTGCTTTTGGTTTCAAGCCTTCTTGGAGGATCCTTATGCGAAAATATGTCCTCCTCCTCCCAATCCCATCAATTCAAGGATGAGGTGAAGCCTAGGCTTTCTATTCCCTCAAAGACAAAGGGTTCCCTCAAACCTGCCTTCATAGAGGAGAAATCAAAGGACATTCCAGTGTTGGAACTTGAAGTGTTCGATCCACAGATACATGCCCACAACTTTTTTTTTTGAAGGTATACCACTTATTTTCGTTTTAATGGGCTTTGGCCATCTACAACAACGCTTCATGGGTGGAAAAATCAAGCCTAGATTACAAACAATGAGCTCTTCCTCCATTCCAAGAGTTACTTCATTGTAATTTTTAAGGCCATGGTGGATAGAAAAAATGTTTTCAACCTAGGTCCCTATTGCTAGGGGGAAATTCACCTCTCCTTTCATCCATAGTTCTCAAAGTTTGATCCAAACACCATTATTACTATAGCAACTCCGGTCTAGGTAAGAGTTCCAAACCTCCTTTTCACTTATGGTATCCTAATTTTATTGCAACTATTAGGAACTCCCTGGGTCATTTTATTAAAGTTAATGGAGCTCATATTGTCATGGGCTCAACATCTTTACACATGTCTGTGTAGTGCCCAACCTAAGTTGTGATTTTCCCAACTAGATGGTCATATAATGGGTTTATCTCACTTTTACGGAAATGTTAGACATTGAAGCACAACATTTAGATGTAGATCATGCCAACAAACTGTACACCTCCAAGAAACCTGTTCATCTTCACCAACATCTTCTACATCCAGTGGACATAGGAAAATCCCAAAGGATGGTAAGTAATAAAGGGAAATATATGTCCTCCAACAAAGAAAATAGCTTAGCTGAAAGAAAAGAGACCTATGCAAGTTCCCCTTGGTAGTGGTGTGGAGACACACTCAACTTTGGTGCCATCAAATCTCTTTTGAGGTTCAAAGCACCTTCATGAATTGAAAAAGGAAAAGCTTAGTCCTAACCACCTTGCCTTCATGATTCCCTTTCACAAATCAGTATATCACAATGACACTAACCCATGTCAACATAACTGAGTGGACCAGTATTAGATATAAAAAAGAAACAAAGAAAAACTGATCCTCATAAGACAAATTACAACACCTAGTGACGATGTGACTTCTTCAACTCTCTATAAATTAGTCAAGTTGTGTTTCTCTATGTTCTTTGCATTTATATCTATTTTGTAGATATGTTTAAATATTATGTTCTTAGTTATGGGAGATTGGACAAGACAGAGGAAGAAGAAAATCCTATATCATCCACATTTGGCCAGTGTGAGTACCCCTTTCCTTGTATTCACTTTTCATCTTGAGAAGAAAAGAGAAAAGCATAGGCCTCTCCTAGTTGGGTTCGTCCTATATTGGGTTTTCCTAGGGTATATCTTGTATTCAATGTATAAATGGTGTGTAATTTTTTGTCTCTTTCATTTCACTTTTAGTTGATTCTCAGTAATTTCTGTGTTAAAGCTAATGATATGAAGTCCACAATCTTGAGTAGAATACTGCATAGTAAAAGATTGTAGAATATTATAAAAATTGTTATGAAGATCCGGTGGAACATCCACGACAATGCACAAATAAGAAATGGACTAAGAACCCAATGGCATGCATTAACTCCATTCATTCTTTATGCTTTCCACAGATAAATAACATCAAAGATGAAACTGCATATCAAAATGCACACTTGAATTTCTGACCCAAATGACAAAAACCTACAAAGCCTCCATACTAAACAGATTGAGCTCCAAAAAAAATGATATTACTCTCACTAATATCAAATGGAAATCAATATACACAAGCACAAACACATCTAAAATTGTGTCTAATGTGCACATCAATGTTCCAAAGCTCGAGGTTGGATATCTCAAATTTCAATATTCGATACATCAATCATTTCTATGAACTCAAGATATGCAATATTGACTCTATCGAAACTAGAACTAGATGGATCTGGGCTATTATATTCGATGCACCTAACACGTAGTATATATTAAATGTCATTGCATGCAAATAAAATATTGACGGACCCGCCCACCCCAAGCAGGATGTAGAGCATCTCACATCTTTTGGTATAAACACAAACAACTATTCATTCAAATACCACAGTTTATTCTTGTGATAAGGATATGAATCAAACTAAAACAAGAATTAGAAGGATAAAAAACATACCTTCGGTCCCTCTCCTCAAGCGCGTGTTCTAAAAGTACAGTATATCCAATGTCAACAATTGATGCATTTTCCAAATAATCCTGGCCCAGACAAAAATGGACAAACAAATCAGTATCATATGCCGGGCATAAGCAATCTCAAAGTAAGCATCTGAAAAAGTTTCATTCATATTGCCAAAAATAATAACAGTAAGTTGAAGCACTCATTGGTGATAGAAGCACAGATCCATGTTCTTGGATACAATGGATTATCACATTAAGTTCCTTGGATTACAAGTCAGAAAGCAACACTGAATACAACATACATCAACAGGTTTTGATCTAGAGCTCTTCCATGTTTGGACAAACAATCAAAAATTGAAGTGACAATTCATGTGAAGGAACAGTTAAAGAAAATTCAAATCACACTTCAAATTCAAATTCAAGAATGCAAACTCAAAACCAAAAGAGCACAACAGAATCTCTAAAGAAGGTTTCATGATGATCACCAAAAGATGAATCTTTGCAAAATGTTTGGCTCTAAAAGCAAACCATGAGAATCTAGGTTGTGATAGATAATAGGAAGCTAAGACATTAAATCTATGGGATGTTGAATATCATTGAATTAACTTGTGAGTAGTGATGATAAAGAGTCGAATAAATGACACCTACCTGCCCCTTTTGTAAACAAAGGGCAAAAATTTACAGCTAGATATGCTTGGAAAAAGGAGGGCATGGTTTCCTCTACAGTGACAACCGAGAAAATGAATCATGGAAACCATATGCACAGCTGGCTGCATGAGTAAATGATAATAATATATGTTGGAAAATGACATTGATATGCTTGAAACGAAAATGATAAATAAGTGAGGACTGTTCATAAAGAAATTCTAAACTGAATCCACTAGTTAGAAATTGTCCCCCACCAAAGAATGCTTCAGGCGCCACTCAATTCTACATTTTGTATCCAAATTATCAAAATTCAGTTGTGCATAATTTTTTTTTGTGATAGTAACATAGTAATCCCACACAAATTGTCAAAATGCAGAGCATATCTACATTCATTTTTTGTTTTAGCTTGAGGGCTGCAGATACCGTGGCTAGGGTTCGAAGCCCATACTGCAAATGGAGTAATCGGGATAATCAGACACTGCAAATGCACATATTGTTCTAGGGTTCAAAGCCCATTATAGTTTTGAATATCTTAGAGATGGTAGCATCAGCTTCAGAAATGGCCTCTACCATCAATAGAATATTGGATTTTTTCACTACTTTCTCTGATGGATTGACAGATAAAATCATGGAGGAAAATCTTAAAGATGTTGATCTCAATGTTAGAGCTCAGGCACTCAATGCCCTGCTTCAAAATTGTCAACTCTAGGTTTTCAAGCAGGGTGATTTCATAGTTTATGAGCAACATACGAAAGAAGAATCTGTAAGGTTTAAGGGCCTCTCATCTGAAGATATGTTCATATATCAAGTCATAAAAAATGTTGGAAATATGGGTATATGGACAAATATATGAAAAGAGAAACAAATTTGCAACAACCACGGTTTAAAAAAACATTGAAAAATCTGGAAGCTCATGGCTTAATAAAAGGGGTGAAGTGTGTTTCTGGCCAAGCAAAGAAGGTGTATATGCTAGCAGAATCGACACCTTCAAAGGATATAACTGGAGGTGCATGGTATATAGGGCTAAACTTTGATACAGAGTTCACTAACATTGTTATAGTACAAAAAAAATTTCATTACACATCCTGTCCAAATATGATTTGCAGGCTATAATATCGTGTCCCAAGGAAATTTTCTGGTTCACACCAGCCTCCTTGAAAATGCTCCCACTGATTTTGCGGGAATGTCGATATTCACTTGTGATTGCATTGAAAATATTTACATTAAACATGTGAATACTCACTTTTTGGCTCATCATATCTCTAACACAAGAAAATTCCAACTGATCCCAAGGATTGAAGACCTCTAATTCATCGAACAAAAGGCAGGAAAATAGGTTTGTTGGAAGGTTGTTCTTTCTCAATATGAGTGCAGTGTTTGGCACATCTATCACATCAACAACAACATGTGGAAAATCAGTTACAGTTATCAAGAATCATGCTATATAGGTAACATTTCTGAAATCATGGATAAAAAGTAACAATGTTGAGCTCTCATACCACTGCTGTAGGGAAGCTTTTCAGAGCTCCAAGACTACAAACCATCAGCACAGTAATGATCCATTTGATATCTCACAATTTATTTACTCCATTTTCCCCATCTAACTATAAACTGTAAAACTGGCTTTCTCAATGGTATGAATATTGTAAGGATGCTTGGACATAGCAATATCAACATTATGATTTATAAGGAGATTTTTCAAAATTAACAAGGGATCAACAACAAGCTACAGATTGGCATCCATCCAAATGTTGTAAAGACAGTTTGGGAAAAGCTTAGGGGAATATATTTGGGTATGAGGCCATTCATTACAAATTCTTTGTATGGTAACTCTCTGACCAAAGCTATGCGCCAAATTCCAATTCTATTAGACTCATCCGGCTTGATTTGGTACCTAGCAAGCTCTATGAGAGTTGCATTGTCCATAAACATAAAGAAACACACATTTTCTGCTGTGATTTTCCTTACATGCATGGATTGCCTAATCCTATCATAACCTCCAAATATAGCTTAAATAACCACCAAACCCCTGCATAGCTCCATGGCCTTTTGGTCTTCTTCTTATAAAACAAACCTAGTGCAATGGAATTGAATTCTGAAGGAACATCAGAGGAACAACGCCCTAGGGAATGCCAAGGGACTGGCTTATCTGCACAACGACATCCATCCTACAATTTATCATAGATACATCAAACCCACTAACATTCTGCTGGATGAGGAAATGAATGCCCATATGACCGATTTTGGCCTGGCCAGGATTATGACTAAAGTGGGAGAATCCCTTGTGACGACAAAAGTAGCAGGGACACACGGCTACTTGGCCCCCGAATACGCTCTCTATGGCCAACTTACAGACAAAAGCGATGTGTACATCTTTGGGGTTCTGCTGTCGGAGATCATGAGCTGCAAAAAGGCTCTCGACACCACTTTTGAGTGGGGCCCCAATTATCTCATCGCGGATTGGGAAATGGCCCTGGTGAAACAAGGCAGGACTAGTCAAATAGTATACAAGAGTATTCGTCGGAGGGAGGAAGTGATGCAGAGGTTCGTTTTGGTGGGTATTTTGTACTAGCATGTTATGGGGCACTAAGACCTCGAATGGTGAAAGCTGTGAAGATGCTGGAGAAGGAGGGCGATATTCCTAAAATCTAGGACAGGCCTGTGTCGCTTACGCTGCAGGGTCCACCTGCTACAAACTAAAATAGTTCGTTAATCCTTGTTTCCGATAGCGTTTCCTGGCTTGCCTTCAGCTCAATGGAAATGTTGAATGTGGTAAACACATGTCTATGTAATTTTCCTGCCTGCCATTGACTCCATCTAAATGGATATGGGTACAGAGATATGGAAACCCTCCCGGGAACCAAATTTGAACTGGTGAAAATCTTGGTGACACGAAGATTTTCTACCCCCCTACTCTTCACACGCAGGTTTGTGGGGTAATTTTCATTGCAACAATATGCTAATGCCTACGAAATAATATTAGGTTTATTTACAACAGAAATGTGGTCGTATTCTTTATAAAACAAGTAAACAGAGTGTTATAGGTTATTGAATTTCAAGCCTCCATTTTGGTGGACCAGATGTTTAGTAAGAATACCATTTAAGGGAGTTTCTCCATGACAGGTAGGAGCCCACCATCCACAGAGGCAGACGGATCACTGAATGGATATACTTTTTACGAACCATCCCACCTTCCACATAGACAAACAGATAGATCGGCGGCCGAGAGATGACGAAGAGCCGAGGCCGAAGCCAGCCCTCTCCAGCAGCAGTGGTTTATGGAAAATCGATTCCTTCGGCATGGCTAATTGCAAACCTGCGCCTGGTGGATCAATCCGTCGGTAGTCAATATATATAGTTTACAGCAACATTTAATGGAATAATATTTAATGGGATATCTAATATTTTCAGAATAACTATGTTCCTCAGCTGGGTGATTGAAAAAACCGCAGGGCAATTCCATTGCTTCAGAATAACTAAAATACCCTTTCTTGTCTTTGACATCCAGATTTCCTCCAAAGGTCTGGCATTGATTCTAAATTGGCTTTTCGATGACCTTTCTTGAATTTCAGAGCAGATTTATTGATTAACACCTCTTGCTGAATCTTCTGAACAACATCTGAGGTTGCCATTAACAGAGAAATTTAGTTTCGGCTACTTATTTTTGCTTCAAATGCACTGCTTAAATATATGATTATCTTAAATATTAGGGTATTTGAATACCTGAAAACTGCAAATATAGGTTGCAAGATCGATTTGTAGGGGCTGTAGCTTTCCTCTGCAAATATTTCTCCGCTCCGCATTCTAAGGGATAGTCAAAGACTTTCCATGGAACCTCTGTCTCCAGCTTAATTTCAACAGCATGTTCAAAGCTTTTCGGCCTCCTGAACGCTGTGATAATTCCCAGGAAAATGTTCGGCGAACATTCCACGTGATTGAAGGATGAATTAGAGTTCGAATCTAGTAGAGGAATGCCTTGGTCAAGATTTGTGAAGGGATCCATGAACATTCCCACTAATCTGCCATAAGTGACACCTGACAAGATCACTGGTATAAAGAGACCAGATGGCACTGAAATTCCATATGTAAACAGTCCAAGCATATAAATGGTGCCAAAGAACATCAACACTAATGAGCTGCGGAACTCATTTGCAGTGCCAGAACTGAATAGATTCCTGATTGCATCATCATTTGTATTGAAAACCAAGCTTGCGAGATATTTGTAATGACTAGCTAGATAGTGAAACTACTTGTAGTTCCCTGAGCATACTACTAGCGTACTACTGTAGTTCCTTTAGGGCATGTCGTGCGTTTTTTAAGCCATGGTAATCCAAAGTGGCAACAATATGTAAGGATAGAAATGGTGCATGCAAGTAGCAATTTGAAAATACGTCCCCGCCCATTAATAGTGATTTGTAGTAGAAATGATTTGAGAAGAGCAACGTGATAAGGAATGTGATAAGAATTGGTGTTTGCAGTTTTCGTCTTGCCACTATTGAGAAAGGGATTTTTTGTTGTTTGCCTACCAATCCTCCATGATAATACCCTTTTAAAATTTAAATGGGGTGGGAAAATTGTTTGCCCACCAATCCTCCATGACGATAATCTCTTAAAATTTGAATGGAGTGGGAAAATTATTTTCCTATGAGTCAAATCATTTTAATGGGAAGGGTCAAAAACTTATATATATATATATATATATATATATATATATATATATATATATATATATATATATATATATATTCATTCCAATCCTCCATGACGATAATCTCTTAAAATTTGAATGGAGTGGGAAAATTATTTTCCTATGAGTCAAATCATTTGAATGGGAAGGGTCAAAAACTTTTATAATATATATATATATATATATATATATATATATAATAAATAATTTAATTTCTTAAAATTTATTCAAATATTGTAAATATTATTTAATATTTTTCAAAAGAAAGTTGGAAACTGTGATGAGTTTGTGAATTCTTTATTTTTTATGTTTTTTATTTTTTTCATTGTATATGATTCATTTAGATTTATCTTAATTTCGAATTTATCAAGTGTTGAGATGAATCAAATCTAAAGAGGTTTGCACTTTAAGAGATTTGATTCCTCCCTCTCTCCCCTTGGTAGATCTAGAGTTAATATAGATTTAGATTGGTTTAATTATTAATTTTATGTTTTTAATTTTTAATTTTATTTTGATAGACCCAAAATGTTAAAGAGGACATTACAACATCTTTACCATAGGAGAAGAATTCAACATTGGAAAACCCTGGAGGCCCACAAAAAAATTGCAGGCGAAGAAAGGGTCGTGGAGTTTCAGGCTAGAGTAGGGTGTAGATTTGACAAAGAGTGAACACGCTCTGGACAATCTCAAGCTCTCATAATCTTGTCAAAATGCAAAATAAGATTAAATGGTAACCATTAGTTTTTATAAAATGTTATATATTTTTGTACAGAGATGCTCACCATGAAAAACCCTTTGAAGACATGCAACTGCTCGTCAAATATGCTTTTTAGATGAGATGTCGATTGCTTACTATTGGACCCACATGGAGGAGGAGTAGTTGGTGGATTATGAACTAGAGGAGGGGGGTTTTCAAAAAATTTGGTCTAGTCGCAAGGATTTTATCCATTCACATTTCAAAGTCAACTTAGAAGTGTTGAAAATGCAGCAAGATGATGGAGCTTAGTGAAATGAAGTCGCCTTCACCAAGTGGGCCCGCAGGCAAATTCTGGCGCAAAATCTATTTTTAGACTATGTCTATTTTTAGACATATGGAGCATGGTTCGGGGATTCCAGTTTGATATTCTTGGAGCATTGGTCATGTTGGTAAAAATAGATGAGACTCTATTTTTTAGGTCGAAGAGGTCGAAGTCTATTTTTAGACTGCCTCTCCTTAAAACAGGGAAGTCAAATATTATTTACCCTTAATAATATTTAGACTATAAACAACAATTTACTCTCTTGGAGCACTTCAGTTCGAGCTACAGAAGTGGCTCATGCATCTGACACAGGAATCACGTGGTTCCCAAGGGTTTGATGGCATCATGCATGGTTGACTTCAGTTGGACTTTAGTGGCAGAAGTTTGGAGGAGTTAATGAGACAGCTAGTGGAGTTGTGTTCTGTTTATTTTAGTTGAACTGATTGAGATTAGTTTAACTAGCTAATCAATTAGTTATGAGTGGAGTGAATTAAATATTATTTAATTCATTAATTAGTAACTCATTATTCAACTCAAGAACACATCAGTTCACTAAAGTGCATGATCAGTTCAGTGGAGACCAGTGAAAGAGGTAGATGAAAGGGTGGAGTTAGCTATCAGTGGCGACATCAGTTGTGCATGAGATTTGCACCACACTTGGAGGATTTGTCCATGAAAATTGCACAGTCAAGCCAAGGAGATTCGAACCTTGGATCTATATATAGACAGGCCTGGATTGCGCAATAGAGGCAAGGAAATTGGCGGTGAGTTTTGAACCAGTAACCTGCTCAAAACTGAGCTAGTTTGTGTGTAACTTCATGAGATAGTACTGAGTACTTGTGAGGAGTATTGTACTGAGTTTGTTACTTGATTTTTCCATTATAATATACACAATAGCTGCGGGGTTTTCAGCTATAAGCTTTTCCCATACATACTGTGTTAATGTGTATGATGATTTGATGTGTTATCGCTTGATTTTATTTCGGCATGTTTGATGATCTGAGTGGAAGAGATTATGTGTTGCATATAAATTCAAATTGTATGTGATCAGGATAGTCTCGGTGGATAATTAATCATTATTCAGCAAATTTCTACAAGAAGGTCACCATACCATGGTTTCTGGACCTACCAGATCTTTATAAAGAAAAGTTAAGAATTTAATAGGCAACTATCTAGCGGTTCAAAGGCCCTAACCCCTTCTTCAGCCATGCTCTATTCGGGTCCTTTAGTTTCGGCTACCCAGCACCTCAGGATGTTTGTCAGGGGCTAATGAAATATTCTTGGGGTCTTTGGCTATAAGTTTAGTTTCCCTATTGTCCCCGATATTGGAGGAAGACATACAATGTGTTACAACTTCCTTAGGGTTTTCATAATTTTTTGAACACAGTGGGGGCTTTTCACTCTCAGAAGCCTCTCCGGATTGTTTTCCCATATATCCTTCATCTCAAGTGCCATCAACGTCACCCTCCTTCGACGAACTAGTAAAGGAGAGCCTTGCCCCAGCGACGGAAGAAGGTCAAACTAACATCATGAATGGTCTTAGGTTTTTCAAGGAGAAACACTCTTGTGAATAAGGAGTTATTATTCAAAAGGAGTCTGAGAAAGCAAGGAAGAGGAAAATCCATTTTAGTGTCAAGAAGAAGAACATAGTCCTCCTTTCTCTAGTTTTGGGAGTCAACGTCACCATTCAAAAGACTAAGTAAATGTCCCAAAAATCCTTGGTGGGGCAAGTAAGGGGTTGAAAATTCAGGTCCTCAACCCTAAAAGTGTGGGCTGAAAAGGAAATCGTGCCTATTATCAAATTTCCTCCAAAGGTGTCATTGTTAGCGTGAGGTCGGATTCATTTGTGCTTCAAAGATGTAGTAGACACCCAGAAGGTACAACAAATGGTTTAGACAATTGATTCATCTTCTAACCTTTTTAATTTCTAGATGTCCCTCTTCGATGAAAAGTAGGAGAGACTAGATATGGCCCCAATCTAGGTTTATCTTCCAAGTCTCCCTCCTAACTATTGGGACGCCCTAATTTTCAAAGATATATGTAACTCATTGGGATCTTATTTAGTCCATGAATATTCATATTTAAAGATGGGGATTAATACATACACCCATATTTTGGTTAATATGGACCTCAGATAAGGGCTTATAGAAGGCATGTATATCGGGATTGGGGTGGAGTGATTCAAATATTGAATTATGAAGGAACATATTTTAGGTGTAGGTAGGGCCATAGGTATGGGCACATTGTAAAAACTATTGGCTTCCCTTTTCTACATAGGACTATCCATCTAGAGGCAAGGACATATTAGGTTAGAAAAGGATTCTGGATTGGAGGTTTTCGGCGCTGAGGAATAGCTAGATGGTGCAACTCCTCTCTGCAAAACATCCTCCAAGTTGTTGGTGACAATTGTCAAGAGATGGTGTTTATATTTTTATTTGTCTAGAATCTCTACTAAAGGGGTGGAGTTTCATTTCCTTGGATGCTAATGGAAGGTTGGGGGGTTTAGCAGTTGGATGGAAAGCCATAAAAATTTGGGTCTTTGGGTTTGGATTTTGGTTTGTCCATTGAGGGCAGAGAGGGAGAAGAGGAGGGAGATATGGAGAGGGAGGTAGGGAGCAGGAAAGAAAGAGAGTGAGCGAGCGAGCAAGAGGGAGAGAAAGGGAGAGCTAGAGACTAAGAATTATGCACACTATTTGTTTGTCTTTATTAGAACGAAGGTTTGAGATTGTATTTGGTTGAGGAAAAGGAGAGAGGAAAGCCTTATTTTGGGGGATGAGATGGTTATGGAA